>CM039482.1:14470827-14595155 GCA_022433065.1 Begonia loranthoides
GTGCTCGTTGCGCAGCAATTCGCATTAATTATTCATGACCTATCTTTAAGCAAAAAAAATTTACACATGAAAATTGCTTATTGAAATTTTCTCGAGTTTTACAATTTCTTTCAATAAACCCATGGTACCCTTAACATTAATAGAAATACAGAGTGGGTTAAAACGAAGAAGTCGATGAAGACATAAACACTCTACTTGAAACATTATCTCTTAGTTTCATCTTGCATCCTAAGCAATAATCAAGCATATATATTACCTCTAGCAGCTTGAAGAGAAGAAGGCCGAGAGCTACAGAGTTCCTTTTCTTTTGAAATCCAAGTGAGCATGGAAGGAATGAGTTCCAAACCCTAACATGTACCGATCATGGTTACGTGGGATAAAATCCCCTGAAAATCATGATCGGAGGTTCAGAGAGACGAGAACCCAGTTGGAAAAGGATTATGGAAAATCTCTTTGTTTAAATCTGTTTCATTGGTAGTGGACACACAGGCTGCCGCAGCAGGTATCCGCAAAGCCAATTTCGACCAATGGTAGCAAGCCATGTCAACCCATTTTATTGAGTTCGCAGATGCATAGGCTTCCGTGAAAGCCTACGCTACTGCAAAACCTACGGCAATAACCAAACCTACAAGTTGTTTGTCTATTCTTCGATGACTATTCCTCCAAAACAACAACGTTCCAAGCTTCAAATCTCACGCTCCTTAAATCGAATGACATTATTTCACATGTTTCCACTATCGTTGCGGACACGAACGGTTCCACGGAAACACATTCCACAACAAAACGACGCCTTTCAACATAAATCCTCTCTCCCCATAAATCATCCAACGGTTGACACTTCACCTGATTTTATCTTTTTAAATCCAACGATTGAAAACACTCGCGGAAGGAATCTTTGGCTTCTGTTGGAGCATCTTCCATCGGATCGAACGCTCCACGATCCATCACCGAGTCTAATCTGACGGTCCTCATTTTCTTACCATGTTCCCGCAACTCCTAACACTTCCACAGAAACCCTTAGCCCAAATCGGTTAGATCACAGCCACCCGTGACTTGATCCAATGACTCCAGCTGCGTCCAATCATCCCAAATCCTTGTTTCCTTAATTCCACAGCATATTAAACTAACCCAACACTTAAACTTTCTTCTGCATAAATTATTAATCATGGATTACCATTATTTCTTTAAAAATTCTAGTATTTTTAGTTTTCCTAATTCCCTAATAATTATTTACTTAATATTCCCTAATTCTTAGTAATTTCTATTTTATTTTATTATCTATAAAATAAAATTCTCTCTTTAAACCTTTCGTAATTTCCATAATTCTAGTGATTCCACTATTTTAAATTTTCCATCATTAAAATTCCCCACTTAACCTATTAACTTATAAATTTTCGTATGGAAAAATCCTGGTGTTACACAGACGTCCCTTAGTGAGAATGGACGACTAGAATGGACTCTAAAGGCGTTATGTTGAAGGGGGTCACATGCAAGGTACACGCTTTTTTAAATAGCATAGACTCCCTTCCCTCGTTCCACAACAAACGTCCCTCGTTCCACAACAAACGTCCCTTGACTTATAACGGATATCCCTCGCCCCACAATGAACGTCTTTTGACTTAAGACTACATTGTTCAGCCCACAACAGACGTCCCTCGTCCCACAATAGACGTCCCTCAACTTAAGACTACATTGTTAAGCCGACAACAGACGTTTGTTATGGGATGAGGGACGTCCATTGAAGTTGAGGGATGTTCGTCTTTAGTTGAGGGACGTCTGTTTTACGTTGAGGGCATTGTTGGAGGTCTCTGAATGCTAAATGACATTGTTTCTCACTAATCATATCCTAGGACCGACAGCGGCCTTGGACGCCCATCATTCCATCTTGACCGTCCATTCCTAGTGGCGACCGTCCCTCATCTTGAAGGTCGTCCCTCATACGTTGAGTGAACTTCAACTCTGTCTATATAATTGGGAAGGACGTCTGTTGAGCCCTAGCTATTGCCGAGCGACATTTCAACTTCCTTCGAGCAATTCTACTTTTTGAAATCACTCCTCACATTTCTAGAACCAAAAATGGCATCAAAGGTTAGACAAGTCACAACGAAGCGTAAAGCGGCTCCCTCTAACGCTGAAGGTCAATCACAGGGTGATTCGACCCATCCCCGCCTATCTGCATAGGAATAGTGTGCATTAGTGTTCAGCATGACGTCGTCCAAGGAGAGGTACGACAATGAAATCATATGTCATTCTGTATTTATATCTAGGAGGGTAGAGTTCAATGCGTTCACAGAATTTGGAATAGAAGAAATTTTCAAGCATATTGGACTAGCTAGATTGTTCAAGCTGGGGGGTATTATTGTGAGAGGGTGGTGAAATTATTTTACGCTGATCTAGAGCTGGGCAGCAACCGACCAAATGAACTTAGGACTTATCTGTTTGGGCAGCTGATTAGGCTAATTGTAAAGGAGTTAAATGAGCTGATTGGATGCTCCAAGGAGAAGCCGAAAAAGGAGAATTTTCACATATCCAAGGACCCAGACTTTGTAAAACAAGGAGAAGGTTTGGCATTGCTGAAACAGTTGCATTGCAATCCTGACGTTAAATCTTTCTATAGGCCTAAATCCAAGGACCTAAATGCCAAAACTAGAGTCATCCTTCATATGATAAGCCACGTAGTTCTACTGTGTGATGGACATGGAGACCATTTCAGCTACATATATCTCTATGTGATGGATAAGCTCTACAATGAAAAGAGATTCAATATTGCATATGTGATTATTAATCTGATAAAGGCAATCCTAAAGAGTCTAAGGAAGAACCTCCACTATAACTAGCTCATTCAGAAGATTGTTGATAGTAGCAGGTTGGTGATCCCTCCCAAGGAGAGAAGAACCAATAAAAAGACACTTGACGTCTACAATCAAGTGACATTAGCTAGGATGAGAATGAACAAAGCAAGAGGGGAGTGGGTATTCAAGGGCTTTGACACTCTATCCACGTCTGCTGCACAGTCTCCATCAAAGTTGGTTGCACATCCTTCTTTGACGTCAATTGCACTACTTATAACGACTTGATTTTCTTTTCTTAAAACGTGTCATTTTTAAAAGAGATTTATCTTCGAAAATTGAATGAAATTTAAAACTTTTATGTAGCGGAAGACTTTTCATTCACAAAACCATTTAAAAAATAGTAAATAAAACTCTTTTCTTAAAAGCCTTTACAACTTGGAAAATTCTTTTTATAAATCACAGTGGAAGACTTTTATAAATAAAACAAAACATTTGAGAATGCAATAAATAAACCTTCACAAAACTTGTCTAAACTTAACATCCTTTTAACCTTTAAATCATTTAGCTTAGCCAACCACCAAGCCTGCAATTCACAATGCTTCTTCGACTGCCCTAGTCTTGATTCCACTTATACCTACATCACAAGATTTAAACTAAGAGTCTAAGGCTATGTAAGCAATATAAAATAAAATATGCATGTAGCTTTTAAAAACAATGGACTTTTCTGTTTTTGATTATCTTTTACATATTAGTTTCTTTTCTGTTTCCCCGCACATCAATGTACCCGATCCCGACATCAATCGAAAACCCACAACCCCGCTATGTGATAAAGGCATGACATCAATCAAACCGCTTGATAGTTATTGTGCATATCAATGCACAACGACCCAACCTCTGGGATAAGTAGCTCTAGCACCAACCGAAAGCTCTGCTAGTGGTTGTATGCACCAATGCACAATAATCAGCTCCGACTACAATTCTAGTGCACTAGCACCCATGCTCATCAATGCTTAAATGGCCTCACCCACCCGTTGGCCGGCTAGTCTCGACATCGATTGAGGACCAACTAACAAGCCCACACTCTTTATCATCTTGTGGCACACATCTAAGGTGATGCACCATGGAGTCTGATCACTCGAGCATGAGCCAAATGGCTAATTTCTTATCTAACCAATTATTTTTTTATATGAAATACTCTACTTCAAGTCATGGAAGAAACTCCCAAGCATGAAGATAAAGAAACTCCAAAACATCTCCTTATTTGGAGTGAAGACACTAATCCTCATATCACTGCCACAAGCCACAACCATTTTGAGGAACAAGAACACAAAGCTAAGTTGGACTTTTAGTGGAGATTTATCCCTTCATTATGCTTTGTCTAGCTAGGTTAATTTATGTTTTATGGAATTACTAGATGTTTGGCTACTTTTTGGGTTTAATTTTTGGTCGTGAACTTGGTTGCATTAAGGGTGCTCGACTAGCATGTTAGCCGAGCATCCATGCCCAAAGTTTGTATTTTTGGGGCATTTCTGTAATTTTGTATTAGGGTGTCTTTGTGGGGGTTTCTTAAACTACCTCAGGCAACCCTAATCTGTAGTTTAGAATCCATTTTGAACCTGAAGCTTATTTGTTTTCAGAGCTCCCTCCAAAAACACCCCACCGGATTTTCAGCCAAGAAGTTCTACGGCCTAAATTCCAAGAACTTCTTTCCCCATGTTTGTCTACTTTTTGGGGTTAGATTTTATACTATGAATTCCCAGTAGCTTGCTCTAGCTACTAACCCAAGGTGGAGTTCCAGAAAAGTGGAGAGAAAGCAAAGTGCAGAGGTTTCTTCCAAGAGATCCGCTAGAGTCACGGCTTCCAGGCATAGGGTTTCCGTGGACCACTCACAGGTTTCTTTTATTACATTCTGTTCTTTTCGAGATTGGTTCTATAATTTTAATGGGTTGAAGCCCTATTTAATATGAAGTCATTTGGATTTAAAATTAAGATTTTATGCTCGTTTCTTTGAAAGGCGCCGATTCTGTTTGTTGAAAAACTGTTTTGGAGCTGATTCTTGTTCAGTGCCTAACTTTCGTTTCACGACGAATTTGATGGAGATTATTGAACTGAACTATCACCTCTGATACTTCTTGGATCCCTAAAATTTTGGTAACGTTTCGTTGTATGCAATTATAGTTATAATTGGTTGAAGTCACTGTCCAGATTTTAAGCTAGCCGATTAAGGTGGCCAACTCAAGAACTCATGTTTAATTATATTTAATTTCTATTTCCGTTTTACTTTCAATGATAAAATGGATATTCCTACAACCTAAATGAAGGTTGTCCACTTCAGTTGATCGGCCCTCGAGAACACCATACACTTGGTGTAACGCTCTGCGTTATTAAGCCTTTTCTTATTTTCATTTTTAGCCATAAAAAAATTCTTTAATTTATTTTAAACATGTATTAGAAAATTTATTCAAAAACATATCATAGTAAAATGAGCGAAAACAAATGACCAATTTTCAAAACATAGTTTCAATACTTCCAACAAAAGTCCTTGGTTACAAAACGTTTACCATATTCAAAATCTGAAGTTAACTGTTCAAAAGAACCAACATTATTTTTCATGAGCCATAACCATCAAGTCGAACCCGGCTAATACCCAAGAGCTTGTTCGGTAATGCCTCCTCCTCCATTTGCATGTCATAGGTCTCATACTAATCATTTACATCACAAGATAAAATAATGAGCCTAACACTCAGCAAGAATTAGAATGGAATGGAATGCAAATGCTCATGTGTGCTTATGCAATGCATTTAAGAAAAGAACCTATCTTTTCTGTTATACCAAGAGAAAAGATACATCCTACGATCATGTGGTTATCCATCACTCTAATGAGGAGATACATCCTATTGTATCACCACTGATGACCGTCACCGTTGTCTTTTGTTTAAAATGTTGGGGATTTTTGGAACAAGAGAAGAGGATACATCTTATGGTTCATGTACCCAACCGTCACTCCAATGGGAAGATACATCCTATGGTGTTGCCACCAATAGACCATCACAAAATCTCCCGAACCCCCACACACCATATTTACATCCATTATGCATTTCAACAATTTCATAACCCCTAATTGTGATGTATGGATGTCATGTACAGTTCACAAATATATATACAGAATACAAAATGGAAACATGATATAAAAATAATGATCTGACAGTTCATGCTTAAGCTAAAACAATTCATTTCTATTATCTAGTAATTTCTCAACAATTTATAAGGCATAATTAAGAGAACTATCAATTAAATTAAACATTTGCTGACAGGGAGAAGTTTCGTAATTTATTTATAAGGAGTAATTCATATTTCAACTTTACATGGAGTAGTTTATGTTTTAATTTCAAAGGATAATTTATGCTTTAATCAATTAATAGAGAGTAAGTTATATATTAACTAATAGAGCACAAATTGACAAAGAGCAAGTATTTGATAGGAAGCAATTGTGCATGATTTTAACCGAGGGCAATTCTTTACTGTCCATTTTCCTATGTCATGGCTAACAACAATTCACAAGACATTTAGTTAACAGAAACCATTCATTGAATAACTGCACTTCATTGAGAGCTTTTCAAAACCATAATCCAATTTCTTCATCATCTATCATTGACAGTGTTACATTTCTTTTATTCAAAGCAAATTAACAGTTGACAACAAATGTCTAAGGCCAAAATCAACAAATCATACTTCTTACTCACAACGGATTAACAAATAGCAGCAAATACCGAAAGTAAAATTTAAACTTAACAACTTATTAACAGTTGACATTGAGAATTCAAAGCATTAACCTCATCCAAATATCGTTGACAACTGTTATTTCATTTAATAGCAGCATAATAGCAATTATCAACAAGAAGTTAAGGAAGAAATCCACATTTTGCAACAAACAACCAGAGCAGAATTTAACACCAACAAGACAGTCCTACGACGTAGGGCCTACACTAGCCAACATACATCCCAATTCTTACCTTCAACAGAATATTACACCTTAGCACGTTCACCTCGTAGCCGCAACAACCACATGGAGCAACAACACACCCAGGAAATTTCTAAGAGATGAGCTCTCCCTTTTTCCACTGAACTCATGGAACACTCTTCACTCATAGGACGGAATACAACACCCTCACCTTTCCTTCACTTCCTCATGGTCGCAGCTCAGTAGTACAGAGTCCAGAAGCCATCTATAACAACTCAATTTTTTCTTTCTTCAAAAATCGCTTAAAATTAAAATTTTTCTTTTCCTTTATAAAACAGCGAAAAACCTTCTGTTTAAAACTTCTTTAAAATGTGATTAGAGTTCTTTTCTAAAAACTGGACCGTTAAAATATCTTACTTAAAACTCATTACTTTAATATTTATTAATAGAGGAAGACTTTATTTATAAAATCCATTTTTCTCATTTTACAGCAGAAGCATAAATCATTCCTTTTAAAAGACAGTAAATAAAATGGTATTTTATATTTATAAAACCCTTATCTCTTTTACTTTCCATAGCCTAGCCAACCGCAAGTACCGCACGTGCAAATCCTTCATAAATTACTTCTTCATCTGTTCTATTGCATGTACCTACACCATTAGCAAACTGTGAGCCCAAGGCCCAGTAAAAAATAAGATATGCAATATGATGTATTCCTATAACTCATTATGTCAGAATGGGTATCACCCCAAACCGTTCTTTTCTTTACATTTCATTCGTTCATTCATTCATCGCACGTCGACTTGGAGATCGGATGAATCTGTGTCGGAGGGAATAGTCTTGGTCAGCTTCTAACCACCTAGGCTAGTTACCCGTAACTTGACAAGGGAAGGACATAAATTGTCTAGTCTACCTGATTAGATCTGAACTTCCCCTCCATCCCCCAACTCCATTTTTCCTTTCTTTCCATTCGTTTTCATTATTCATTTTTCCTCACGTAAATGCATATGAATAATCCCCCTTCGACAACGCATTTCCTACTTGTTTCTATTATCAAGATGCATGTCAATGAGAAACATTATCATGATACATGTCAATGACAAGCAATAATCACAACAATATAAAAGTATGAGACATGAAGCAGTAATCACAACAATATAAAAGTATGAGATATGGAAATTCTACTAACATACTATATAGGCATGCCCGGTAATTTAAAGGAAGCAATAACAATATAGACATGCTTTGCAATTTAAAAAAAAACTATAACGATATAGGCATGCTTGGTAATTTAAAGAAAGCAATAATAAAGTAGACATGCTTGGCGATTTAAAGGAAACAACGATATGCTAACATCATAAACATGCTTAGAGATTAAATTAATAATGTGCGAACAACATAGGCATAATAAAAAAGGCAGCATTGTAGAAATGCTAACAAACAATCAAAGAAAATACACATCTTATGGTGTAAGGCCTCCACTGGACAATGGCTTTACTCATTTCTTACTTCGAAGCTTTAACGCGTATTACCACATAATCGTTATCCTTTTTCTCTTTTTCAATACCTTCACAATTCAATAACATTTTCTTATAAATAATCACACCTATTAATTTCATTGTATTTTCATATTCTAAATTGTATAATAATTCTAGGAACCTGTTAATGCCTAAAACGAAACATAATCTATCCCAACTTGAACTATATACATATTATACATTCCAAAGAAATAGAAAGCATACATCCCATATTTCCCTCAACAAGATTCAACTAAACATTCAGACTTATCATTATCCTAAGAGTTATCATATTCCAACTTAATCCTTACAAATCCTTATGCATTTTCAACAACTATTTCAGTAACCAATTTATGATATCCAACTTCAAGCACACATTGGGAACATAATAAACTCATTCTTTCAAATTCTATAACCACTCTAAGATAGATTTCAACTTCTAAAAATCAATCTGAAAATTTCTAAATGATTGAGGCAGTAGCAGTATGTGTACAAGATTCTCAATTTACAGGAAAGGCAACACTACCCAACATATAAATAGGTATACAATTTTATCATTCAACAGTAGCATATAAACCATCTTAAATTCACAAACCATCCATCGTCACAGTGAACAGAATAGAAACAACAATTCCAGTGATTATCCATAAAGTAATTTGCAGAAATCACTCACTAGAGGACCCGAGAGTAGGAAGCAGCTTTACCTCCACCCTCACGTTCTCCACCATCTACGGAGCATGCTTTTGAAATATTCTTCACAAACCAAATGACAGTATCCATATTTTTCATCCAAAATATCCTTCACTATATTATTCAACTAAAATTCATAAAAGAAGTGAAGAGGGTTCACTTACCAGGAGAATGCCTGAGAAGACACACTCGGTCATCACTAGAGAGAGAGCTCCCCTCTCTTTCCTCTCCTCCATGCAAAAGCTCTCAGTTCATAACTTCTCTAGAGGGAATTTCACTCTTTGTCTCCATTTCTCTCTCAGCTCAACTCACCCGAGAGCATTTCTCCCCCAAGCCTTCCCCTTTCTTCAGTATTCCAATTTCACCAGAGAGGCATTCCTTATCCTGCCTCTACCATAAACACTCGTGGGTGTCCCCAAGCCATGCCCTGCCATTACACCATTCCTTACGCACATACCCACTTTCAATTTCTTCAGAGCAAGAACCAGGGGAAAAGACTAGTTTGGACCGAACAGCAAGCGGCCCTAGCCGTTCATCCTTAACCACCAGCCCCAGCCCTTTGACCTGAGGCTGGAATTCATTACCTCGCCGTCACCATTCCATTGACGCTAGTCATAAAAAATTGATAGAGCATCGGAGCTCGCCATGACCCGATGCAGCCTCGACGACCCGATGTTTTGCACCGAACCATCCCACAAACCTGTACCGCCAGAGCCCGTAGCCGTTCGACATTTTTTGGACGATGTGCACACTGCAAAGGATCCTTAGGCCAAGCTCGAGCCTGAGCCCCCGCTTCTCCCTCGTGTCTCCCTCGTCTCCCTCTCCTTCTGGCTCTCTCTCTTCCCAAAATGACTCGCAGCCATTCTTTTTGTGCTTCGGCCAAACTAGTTCACAGCATGAACCGGTTCACTTCTCCCCCCTCATTTATTAATTTCTTCTTTTAATTTTTCCTTCTAGATTATTTATCCCAAACATCATAATATAATTCATTAAATTGGTATTTATTTTAATTACTTTAATTTCCATCTTATCTCCAATCTCACTCTTTGTCTTCAAACCGGGTATTCTTTAACTTCAGACTAAGCCTAACTAAACTGATTTAGTTCATATTTGTCTACTTCAGAATTGCAATTTTGGACAAGGGAAGGTATTCGTGCCTCGATCGAATTCGTCCGAAAAGTCCGCCAAATTGGACAGCATCAAACTTTCCCCGACTGCAACAAAACGCGAGGGACGACCTGAGACACATTTCAGATGCAACACCAAATTCACTCGTCAACCGCATATGTCTGAATACTCCAATTACACCTTTTTTCCATCAAAACTTTATACTTTAATCATTTCTTAATATTTTCCATATTTATACGGCATTAATCAACAACAATCATCTCGCAACATAATATATTAATTACTCCAAAATTAATTACATTGCATACACGGGGAAATATTATCGGGGTATTACATTCCTCTCTTCTTATATAAATTTTGTCCTCAAAATTTGATCAGCGAATTGCTTCTTTGACTTATCAATCCCAAATAGTCATTAATTGTCTTATCATAAAAGTATCCAAATATCTTCTTACCTCGTACATATCCCTAATCTTCCAATGGATTTTATTACTTCTGCATCCGCTACGTTCCCTAACTTAACAAAACGCTACACTACACATCCAATTCATAATTTAGTTTTTCTTGTTCTTCTAAGATCATTCAAACCTTGTCGCGAGCAAGCCGCTGCATCTTTCTAGTTTCCTTCGCAAAAGCATAGTGTAGTTGATCCTTCTCTTCAAGTATCCTACTTAATGACATAGTCTTCTTGTTGTAGTTGTACTGCATTTCATCCAAATTTTCATTAGCTACATCAATTTTATTTCTCCACCACAATATTTCTACTTTCAATTTCTTCTTGGACAATGTTGGTTGTTTGTTTTTTCGTTCTTCTAAGTCG
Source organism: Begonia loranthoides (assembly GCA_022433065.1). NCBI lineage: Eukaryota > Viridiplantae > Streptophyta > Magnoliopsida > Cucurbitales > Begoniaceae > Begonia > Begonia loranthoides. The sequence continues at coordinate 14,481,736 of CM039482.1, forward strand.
CTACTTTGCTCCATAGTTTGAGTTGGATGCTTCCACACTCCCGTCAATCTGCTATTCATTTTTCCTCTTAGATCCTCGTTTATTCTTGTTTTCCTTTCTGTATTTGTACCCGTTTTCATTTCTATTTGCGTATCCATATCTGTCTCCATATCCGTATCCGTTTCTGTGTCCATTTTTGTGTCTGTATCTATATCTGTTTCCGTATCTGTATTTGTTCTCGTATCCGTATCCATTCTTGTATTCATATCTATTTTCGTTTCAGTTTCCATTTCTGTATTTGTTCCTGTTTTCGTATCTATTTCCATTTCAGTTTCCGTTTCTATATCTATTCCGGTATCCGTGTCTGTTTGCGTTTTCGTATCGTATCTGTATCCGTATCCATTTTTGTATCAGTCTCCATTTTCGTTTCCGTATCCATATCTGTATTCGTATCCATATCCATTTTCGTTTCCATTTCTGTACCCATTTCTGTATCTGCATCTATTTCCACTTCGTCCCATGCATGTGGCTGAAAACTTATGACAGAATCACTCCGTTTCAAACTCTCATCCTTTACTTCTTCAATGTTAAGAGCTTTTGATACCACTTCAAAGTAAACCACGTCTTGAGTTCCCGACATCACTACTCCTTCGAAAATTTCTATCTTAAGTCCTTGCACAAAGTGGTGTACTCCGTGTTAATTGTTGTTCACTTTATGCAATGCGAACTACAATAACACTTGTGCTCATACTCTGAAACCAACACTTCCTGCCGTAGCTGAGTAAATTCCACCAATTTCCTCATACTCATTGCTTGATTGAAATATTCGTCATAGAAAATCTCTTGAATTCTGTCCAAGTCATTATAGCCACAACCTTGGCTATCCCGATGGGATACTGCCACGATCTCATGTCCTTAAGCAGCATAAACATGGCACATGATACCCTTCTCTACTTCTCTTATACTAACACTTCCTGTTTTAGCATGTCCAATCATGTCCTCCACCGTCCTGATTTATTCCTCGGCATCGTCTGGATCCACGTTAAAATATGTATGTCGTTTCTCTTTTTATTTTTCCTTTCTCTTTTATCTTGTACCTTTTTGTTCGTATATTTCTTTTATGCCTTCGTTCTTACAAACCTCTCCAAGTTTTGGGACTGCCGATCCAATTATTGAAATTATCATCCACCTAATTTGGCTTAGTCCTTAGTCCTTAATATTCTTCCTTCCCATAACAATTCTATCCTCTATCTAGGCCTTTGCAACCTAGATGACCCCGTTTAATTATCTGTTTGGTCTACTTTCCATAGGATTTTGTTTTCACGTATCTCCTCCTTCCAATTTATAAAAATTTGGGTAGCATCTTCCTTGTTATACACTCCCCCAAAGCTATATTCGATACATCTTACACAAAATCCCAAGTAGTTTCAGTATTCTCTATCTTCTATCATATACATCACTACACTATAACTTAAATAAAATCATCTCTTTATCTATAACTAGAATATTACCTATAACTCATTCGCTAACCCTGATATCTTTTCAGTTACAATTAAAATGTTTAAACTAAGTAAACACTTAAAACAATTCTATTAACGTACTTACAGTTGATGAAGTATTTCTCACGTCGAAGCTTGTGCTAATAGACAGTGTCCATAATCAGTTTTAAAACACAGTGGCTCTGATACCAACTGTAATGACCCGATTTTTCTTTCTTCAAAAATCGCTTAAAATTAAAAATTTTCTTTTCCTTTATAAATAGCGAAAAACCTTTTGTTTAAAACTTCTTTAAAGTGTGATCAAAGTTCTTTTCTCAAAACTGGATTGTTAAAATATCTTACTTAAAACTCGTTACTTTAATCTTTATTAACAACAAAAGACTTTATTCATAAAATTCATTTTTCTCATTTTACAGGAGAAGCATAAATCATTCCTTTTAAAAGACAGTAAATAAACTGGTATTTTACATTTATAAAACCCTTATCACTTTTACTTTCCTTAGCCTAGCCAACCACAAGTCCCACACGTGCAAATCCTTCATCAATTGCTTCTTCATCTGTTCTCTTGCGTGTACCTACACTATTAGCAAACCGTGAGCCCAAGGCCCAGAAAGAAATAACATATGCAATATGATGTATTCCTTTAACTCATTATGTCGGAATGGGTACCACCCCAAACCATCTTTTCTTTACGTTTCATTCGTTCATTCATTCCTCGTATGTCGAGTTGGAGATTAGAGAAATCTATGTCGGAGGGAATAGTCTTGGTTGGCTTTTAACCACCTAGGGTAGTCAGACCCCCATAACCTGACAAGGGAATGACCTAAATCGTCTAGTCTACTTAATTAGATCCGAACTACCCCTCTATTCCCCAACTCCCTTTTTCCTTTCTTTCCATTCGTTTTCTTTGTTCATTCTTCCTCATGTAAATGCATATGAATTACCCCCTCCGACAATGCATTTCCTACTTGTTTTTATTATCATGATGCATGTCAATAATAAACATTATTGCGATGCATGTCAATGAGAAGCAGTGATCACAACAATATAAAAGTATGAGACAAGAAACAGTAATCACAACAATATAAAAGTTTGAGATATGGAAAGTTTACTAACATACTATAAAGACATGCTCTGTAATTTAAAGGAAGCAATAACAATATAGATATGCTTTACAATTTAAAGAAAACTATAATGATATAGGCATGCTTGGTAATTTAAAGAAAGCAATAACAATGTACACATGCTTGGCGATTTAAAGGAAACAACAATATGCTAACATCCTAAACATGCTTAGAGATTAAATTAATAACATGCAAACATCATAGGCATATTAAATAAGGCAGCATAGTAGAAACGCAAACAAACAATCAAAGAAAAGACACAGCTTATGGTGTAGGGTCTCCACTAGCCAACGACTTTACTCATTTCTTACCTCGAAGCTTTAACGCGTGTTAGCAAATAATCATTATCCTTCTTCTCTTTTTCAATACCTTCACAATTCAATAAAATTTTCTTATCAATAATCACAACCTATTAATTTCATTGTCTTTTCGTATTCTAAATTGTATAATAATTCTAGGAACCCGTTAATTCATAAAACGAAACATAATCTATCCCAACTTGAACTATATACAGATTACACATTCCAAAGAAATAGAAAGCATAAATCCCATATTTCCCTCAACAAGATTCCAACTTAAATCCTTACAAATCCTTATCATATTCCAACTTAATCCTTACAAATCCTTATGCATTTTCAACAACTATTTCACAACCAATTTATGATATCCAACTTCAAGCACACATTGGGAACATAATAAACTCATTCTTTCAAATTCTATAACCACTCTAAGATAGATTTCAACTTCTAAAAATCAATCTGAAAATTTCTAAATCATTGGGGCAGTAGCAGTATGTGTACATGATTCTCAATTTACAAGAAAGGCAACACTACCCAACATATAAATAGGTATACAATTTTATCATTCAACAGTAGCATATAAACCTTCTTAAATTCACAAACCATCCATCGTCACAGTGAACAGAACAGAAACAACAATTCCAACGATTATCCATAAAGTAATTTGCAGAAATCACTCACTAGAGGACCCGAGAGCAGGAAGCAGCTTTACCTCCACCCTCATGTTCTCCACCATCTGGAAAGCATGCTTTTGAAATATTCTTCACAAGGCAAACGACAGTATCCACATTTTTCATCCAAAATATCCTTAAACTAAAATTCATGAAAGAAGTTAAGAGAGTTCACTTACCAAGAGAATGCCCGAGAAGAAACACTCGGTCATCACTAGAGCGAAAGCTCCCCTCTCTTTCCTCTCCTCCTCACAAAAGCTCTCGGTTCACAGCTTCTCTAGAGGGCATTTCACTCTCTGTCTCCATTTCTCTCTTAGCTCAACTCAACCCAGAACATTTCTCCCCCCATCCTTCCCCTCTCTTCAGCCTTTCAATCTCACCAGAGGCACTCCTTATCCTGCCTCTACCACAGACACTCGTGGGTGTCCCTAAGCCATGGCCTGCCACTGCACCATTCCTAAGGCATGTCCCCATTGTTGATGTCTTCAGAGCAAGAACCAGGGTAAAAGACCTATTTGGACAGAACCACAAGCCGCCCTAGTCGTTCCTTTCAAACCGCCAGCCTCAGCCCTTCAACCTAAGGTTGAAATTTGCTGCCTCACCGTCGCCAATCCTTCCCGTCACCATTCCATTGATGCAATCACCCAAAATTGATAGAGCATCGGAGCTCGCCATGTCCCGACACAGCCCCGATGACCACAAGCTTCACATCGAACCATCCCGCTAAGCCGCACGACCCGAGCCCGCAGCCGCTCGCCATTCGTCGAATGACGCGCACGCTGCGAAGGAGCCTCCGCCCAAGCCCAAGCTCTAGCCGGAGCATGAGCCCTGTCTTCTCCCTCCCCTTCTGGCTCTCTCTCTCTTCTCAGGTCCTCTCTTTCCAAAATGGCCCACGGCCATTCTTGTTGTGCTTTGGATAAACCGGTTCACTTCTCCCCCCTCATTTCTTAATTTCTTCTTTTAATTTTTCCTACTAAATTATTTATCCCAAATATCATAATTTAATTCATTAAATTGACATTTATATTAATTACATTAATTTCCATCTTATCTCCAATCTCACTCCTTTGTCTTCAAACTGGGTATTCACAAATTTTTGGACTGAGTCGAACCAAACTGGTTCAGTCCATATTTCTCTCATTCAGAATTGCAATTTCGGACGAGGGAAGGCATCTGTGCCTCGATCGCATTTGTTAAAAAAGTACGCCAAATTTGACAGATTCGAACTTTCCTCGACTGCAAGCCACCAAATTCGTCCGAAAACTCACATTACAGATGGAGGAATGATTTCAGACGCGAGATGTGATCCACGCCTCGTCCCAAAATGTGAAGGATGACCTAAGACACATTTCGGATGCAACACTAAATCTGCACGTCGATTGCATGCGTCCAAAAACTCCAATTACACCTTTTTCCATCAAAATTTTATACTTTAATCACTCTTTAATATTTTCCCATATTTATACGACATTAATCAACAACATATTGCCCCGCAACATAATATATTATTTACTCCAAAAATAATTACATTGCATACACGGGAAAATATTATAGGGGTATTACACATCACCAAATGCCATCATCTTATAGACAAAGGAAGACCCACGTCAAGGCCAGAGATTGATGGATAGTTGCCCATGTGGAAAATCTCTATCTTCTTGGGGAGGAGGAAAGAAATTTTTGTTGGAGGAGAATGAGAATGGCCAATACAAAACATATTTCTCGCTTTAAATTGATTTTTTGGTCGAAGGAGTCGTCCAAAACATTGATCGCACGCGACTGAAATTCCAATTTTGCTTTAGTTTTGCATTTTCGGTAACATCTTGCAATTGTGTCCTGACCGAAGATTCGACTGCAAAATCAAAGAATTTGACAGGCTCAAAACCTGATATTTTTTGGTCGCAAATCACGTCCGCAACATAACTACATTGCGTCTGAAAACCCCAAAATGTAATCTGGAATGCATTTCGGTCAAACTCTCGACCTCAACCTCAATCGCGATATGACCAAAAGTGCTAAGGATTAACTTGTAATGTATTTCGGTCGTGATATGCGACCGAAACCTAGACTACACTTCCTTTAACAATTTACACTATAAAAATTCGAATTCCCATTGCATCGAACACAAAATTGACGATTATGAAACGTATTTTCTTTTTATAAAATATTTGTTCATTCCATAAAATCTTTTACATAGTACATGTTGGATTTATCCGGGCATTACACTTAGTATGTATGAGCATCCATTATACCATTTTCCAAAAACCATGCATGAAAATCATTTTCGTAATGTTTTGAAAACCATGATGCATGAATGCTTATGAATGCACACAATTTTATATCTCAATCTAATCCTCAAAGCATGATCAATATCAAAATCTTTAACTTAAAAGAACTTACTTCAATCTAATAAACACATCGTTAAAATAACTTAGTTCTAATAAACATAGCATTAAGCATCAATACATCCTCAGGACATGATCACAATCTATTACAACAAGTAAATGCAAGCAGCATACAACCCTAACTCTTACAATGTAGGTCTTTTGGCAAAACACAAACAATATCACTTACCTGTCATCCATAGAGAGCTTAGCACTTTATTCTTCTTCTTAGTACATTCCAAATCATTAAATGAACAATCATCAATAATCACACATTATCAACCTCATTTCTACAGTTCAATATCCTCAACGATTTCTGTACCATAATTCCTCATAACAGAATTTCATAATCCAAATCCCTAGAACATATACCTCCTAAATGTCTAGTAACAGCAGCCAACGACAGACAGAAATACAACATCAACCCAACAAAGCATATTTATCAAAGTTGTAAAGAGATAGAGAACTATTTTAAACAACAAAGCATACTTTATCATCATTTATTTCATTCCTCTGTCTCATATATACCAAGCAGTAATTAAAACAGAGAACCAAACTTCCATTAATCAAACTATATACATATTCCTTGTCCAATAATAATACCCTAAAATAATGTAACAAACTTCACAATATTCGGAAAGCATCACTAATTTAAACTAAACAAAGAAGATCATTGGGTATATTCAACAACTACCAATGCTAACAGAGAGTAATCCATAATCTACTTTCAGCACTGCAATATATATATCCTTTCCATGACTAACAAACAGAAGAGAACTGTAGAATAATATTCCACAACGGAAACCAAACCCAAGGACCAAAACCAAATAGCAGTGCACTACACCCATCATTTATACTCTACCAATAATCACATCAAATCCATAAAACCAATAAAGAACGCTGAATATCTGAAGAATCTGAGGAAGAAAGCAATTCTTTCTTCTAAAGCTTACTCCCTCCTGCTCTTCTATGCTATTTCCTTCACACCCTCTTTGGCTTCTTCATCTCTAGAGACCTCCCTCTCAAACTTTCACTCGCGGCTCTCTTCTCTTTTCTCCTCCTTTCTCTCTTCTTTTCCTTTCCTGTTTGTCACAGAAAAGTCGGCTCCTTTCCTCTCACTCTCTGTTTCTCTCTTCCTTCTCCCTTCTTCTTTCTCTTTATTTCTTAGCTCTTCGTCAAGCTTCCCCCATACGCTTCACAAATCTCTAATATATTTCACCTAACCTCTCTTCTATACTGTCATTTGTAAAGGAGGACACATGGAGAAAGTCACAGAAAACGTTACCTCAAGATTACACATTTTCCCCAAAATCACGTGGAGCTGGTCAATCATATGATCGATCGCAACTCAACTTTCCCGATCAATCACTTGATTGACCAGACCAACATTGCATGCAGCTTAAAACACAATTTTATGAAATTACAGTGAGGCCGGTCGATCCTATGATTGACTGCCATCCAATATTATCGGTTGATCACTTGTTCGTTTGACCAATGGTATATGCACTGCCCTCTTCCAAAATGCCACTGCCACTTTTACGGCTGACCATTTCCTTCATCGCTAGACTTGGCATTGAATCTACCATTTTTTGTTTCCTTCTGCAAAACGTTGACTGGTAGATGATCGAACTTCACTCCCAACTATCTCCTTACATACTTCCAACACTTAACTAATTTATACCTCCATCACCACCATAAGTTCAAATATATATCAAAATTATTCTAAAATCTCCCAAATTTATAATTATTATTATCCTTAGTCTATGCTTAACGCAACCCAAACATCCCGGGTATTACACTACTTCCTTAGATGTCGACTGTACTAGAATCATATCACATGGAGGTGGAGGATGATAATATTTTTCTCCTTTCTCAATCGCCACCCTATGTCCTAATCACTAAGGAGAGGTGGAACTAGCTTATATCCAAGGTGATAGACATGAAAGAAAAATGGACGATATTCAAGCCATTCTAGTGCAGATAAAAGATGAGCTAAGGAGGCTTGCAGCTCCTCCAACAGTCCCTCCAACCGCTCAACTAATGCACCTCAAGGGCCCATCATAAGAGCACGGGCAAAAAGGCTCATTAACTTTTTTATTTCCTCTCATTTTGTAGGATAAGCTTTCTATGAAGAGTTGGAAGGAGTATCATCTCTAAGAGATAAGGAGCAACCTAAGCATATGCTCAAATGGGAATTCAACATGACACCCGAGACTATCCTTCAACCAACACCTCCATAGACATTTTCGGAGATACTTGAGGACAACAACAAGTGGAAAGACATTTCAAGATTCTCTAGAATTCCAAGGAGGTAGCATGGAACCATTTAATGAATTATTTTGGATTATTGGATCTAAAATGATAATGCTTGTTTGGGTGCTCTTATTTTTGTTTGTTTTTGTTTTGGAGGACATATTGGTAGTTTTGTAGTTAGGGAAGCCCTGATTTGAGGGGGAATATATTCTCCTCTTTATGACTTGTCTAAAAATAATTTTGATCGGCTAAAAATTCCTTTTGAAAAGGTTGGAGTTCCCTCCATAATCGGCCTTATTCCCTTGGTGTTCACCCAAGAGAGTTTGTTTCAAGAATTGAGTCACCGTTGTTTCTTGTGAGCTTTGTGGTGATCCCTCTTAAACCTAGCCCTTCCTCCATCTTATTCTAGAGGTGGACATCCTTAATGAAGGAATAAAAAGCTTGCTAAGACCCAAGTTGGAGTGTCTTCCCCGTTGGAGACCATTGAAGTCAATAGGTATGATTCCAAGGGGTTTCCTTCCATTCACACATTTGTGGTGCATCGTTTGGTATCATAACCACTTCCCCTATTATATACTCTATTGATTGATGGTTTTTATTTTATAAAATGATGACAAGAAGTGGGGTAAATACTGTCCAAAATTGGGAAGCAAATCCACTAACTACTCAAGCATCCGAGAGACCACCAATGAGGGAGGCCTAAACTAGCATTCAAGGCCAAATAGAGAAACTCCGTAACATGATAGCCAACTTTTAGCAATGGTTGGAGGAACCTAGGGACCATCATGTAAGTGCCCCTGGAACACCTAGACCAAGGAGAAGGTTGAGTACATCCATGGACACTTGAAGACGAGAGGAAAGTAGAGAAGATGACGACAATTTAGAAACCGATTTTGAAGAAGTCCCTAGCTTGAGAAGAAGACCTATTACTAAGGATGAAATGAGACATGTAAAGGTATCTATTTCTCCTTTCAAAGGCTCTTGTAATGGTAATGATTTTTTTGATTGGATGGAGAAAGTAGATAAGGTATTTAATTGCTATGAGTATTCAAGAAAGAAAAAAATTGTAAATGGTTTATATAGAGTTCTTGAGCTATGCTGACCTATGGTGGGAGGATTTAAAAATTCAAAGAAGGTGTGAGGGATATGATGAGATGCAGAATTGGAGAATGGTGAAAGAACTCTTTCTACAAATCCAAAACCTCAAACAATGATCTTAATAGGTTGAAGAATACGTAATCGAGTTTGAGACCCTTAAGATTAGATGTGCATTGGAGGAGCCTATGGAAAAAAAATTACGAGGTTTGTAAAAGGTCTTCACAAGGAGATTGGTGACATTGTGGAGCTACAACCATTTGAAACCATGGATATTGTGTTACAATTAGCCTTGAAGACAGAGAGGCAAAGAAAGAAGAAGAGTAAGGAATCAAGCTCTCGACCTTTCCAAAAAAATCCACTTGCGTACAAGCTACAAGCCAAGTTTGATGAGAAGAATGTAGCCTTGATATGGCATGATAAAAAAGTGATTGAAGAGAGGAAACCAAGTGTCGACTCAACTAGGCCACGATCAAGAGATATAAAATGCTTCAAATGCCTCAGATTATGGCATATTGCTTCACAATGCTCAGACAAGCGTGTGATGGGGATTAGAAATGATACTAAAGAGGTGGAAAGTGAGGATGAAGCCATTGAGTTTCCAAGTACAGAGGAGGGACCACAAGTAGAAACGTACTTTGCTCAAGAAGGACCTCTCCTTATGATCATAAGAAGGTCTTTAACTATGCAAAGCCGAGTGGAGGAGTGCCAAAAGGACAACATCTTCCATAGTCGATGCAAAGTTAATGACAAAGAGTATTCTATCATCATAGATGGGTGGAGTTACACCAATGTAGCATCCCAAGATGTTGTTGAGAAGTTGGAACTAGAAACTATGTTGCATCCAACTCTATACAAGTTAAGTTGGCTCAATGATTGGGAAGCCATCAAAGTGACTAAACAAGCTCGCATAAATTTTTCTATTGGAGGCTATGTGGATGAAGTGTTGTTTGATGTGGTTCCAATGAGTGTCAGTCATTTGTTATTAGTAAGACCATGTCAATATGATAGAAAGGTATCCCATGATGGCTATTCCAACTATTATACTTTCAAGATGGATGGAAGAATTATAAACTTGGCTCCTCTACGACCCAAAAAAGTTGCTCAAGATTATGAAAACATGAAGAAGGGAAGAGCCAATTCTACCTTATTCATGTCCAAGAAAAAGCTAAAGAAGTCTTCGCTAAAATATGGTCTTATGGTAATGGTTATATTTTGAGAAAGATTGGAGGAGTTGGGGGACATACTCGATTCTATTCAACATGTTATTAAGGAATTCCAAGATGTATTTCCTGAAGAGCTTACTCAAGGACTTCCCCCACTTAGAGGGATTGAGCACCAAATCGATCTATTATCAAGAGCCTCTCTTCCAAATAGGCCTTCTTATAGACTAAATCTGGAAGAAGCCAAGGAGTTGCACAAGCAAGTAACCAAACTCCTTGAGAAGGCGTGTATCTAAGAATCCCTTAGCCCTTGTGTCGTGCCTTCCTTGTTAGTTCTAAAAAAGGATAGTATCAAGTCAATGTGTGTAGGTAGTTGTGCAATCATCCAAATTACCATAAGTATAGGTTCCCAATTCTTAGACTTGAAGATATGTTGCATGAACTAAGTGGTGTTTCCATCTTCTCCAAAGTAGACTTCAAGAGTGGTTATCACCAAATCCAAATGAGAGAGGGTGATGAATGGAAGACAACCTTTAAAACAAAATATGGACTTTATGAGTGCTTGGTGATGCCTTTTGGGTGATCCAATGCTCCAAGCACTTTCATGAGGATCATGCACCATGTTCTCAAGGAATTCATGGGCCGGTTTATTATGGTATACTTTGATGACATATTAATTTATAGTGTGGAATTACCTTCACATGTGGAGCACCTTCACCAACTCTTTGCCACTCCAAGATTGGCCAAGCTTTTTGGAAATCTTAAAAAGTGATCCTTTGCTCAAGAAAAAATATATTTCCTTGGATTTATCATAACAAAGTACGACATGGAGGTAGATGAATAAAAAATTGAAGCAATTAAGGAGTGGCTGATTCCTATGAGCATTTCCGAGGTGAGAAGTTTTCATGGCTTGGCTTCCTTCTATTTGAGGTTTATTCAAAATTTCAGTACCATTATGGCCCGCATTACTGATTGTACAAAAAAGGGAAAGGAATTTTGATGGTCTAAAGCATGCGAAGCTAGCTTTGAAATTGTTAAAGACAAACTATGCCATGCACCCATGCTTGCACTACCTGATTTTGCCAAAGTGTTTGAGGTGGAATGTGATGCTTTGGGCCTTGGCATTGGAGCTATTCTTATGCAAGATAGAAAACCTTTTGCTTATTTCAGTGAGAAGCTAAAAGGAGCAGCTTTGAACTATTCTATATATGACAAAGAATTTTATGCAGTTATCTGATCCCTTGAAGTTTGGCAACACTATCCTATTTCCAAGGAGTTCATTATCCATACCGATCACCAAGCTCTCAAGCATATTCAATGCTAAGAAAAATTGAATCAAAGGCATAGCAAGTGGGTGGAATTTCTTGAACGTTTACTCTTATATGATTAAATACAAGAAAGGAGAAACCAACACGGTGGCAGATGCACTATCAAGGAGGTATGCATTTCTAACCGAGTTGAATACTAAACTCCTTGGTTTTTATTGGATTAAGGCCATATATAATGAAGACAAAGATTTGGCTATTGTTGTAACGACTCAGTTTTTATTTACTTCAAAATCGTGTGAAATTTAAAACTTTCTTCATTTATAAAACCCGATCGTTAAAACTCTTTACTTAAAACATTATCAATTATAGCCGAAGTAATGAAATCCTTTTATGAAACGTAGTGGAATTAAAAGAAAACATTAAAGAATATTAATTAATTTACAAACCCTTTTTCAAATAATTTTTTTTAAATTCTTTAACCCAGCCAGCCACAAGATTCACCCGTGCAAATCCTTCTTCAATTGTCTTTGACCTGCTTTCCTATTGCTCGTACGTACCTACATCACAAGACCTAACTAATGAGTCTAACACTCAGTAAGTGATATAAGAAAATGAAATGCAGATATGATACATGATCACGTGATGCATTACAGAAAAGAGTTGTATCTCTTCTGGAAGCCAAAAGTGAGATACACCTATGGTCATGTGGTCTAACCATTTCACTCCGAAAGGGAGGTATATCCATCGTGGGTGTTCCACAAGCTGGTATCACACTTCTTGTTAAAGACATCGCAAATTTCAGAATGGGAGAAGGATGAGCTTAAATTCCATGTAGATAACTCCTACAACACTGCTCCCTATATGGGAGCATTCTACCAATGGAATGTCACCGATCATCCCAAACCTCCACACGCATATTTACATATATTAGATATGTCATGCAATATATTCGTGAATTTATACAATCCTATATGATGATATAAATGTCTAGTAAACATATCATTAAAAGAACACACAGCATACAATCCTAATTCTTGTGATGTAGTGTCTGAAGACCAAAGCACAGTAAGTATCAACTTACCTAGAGTCCGTAGCTTGCTGCACTTTATTCTTTTTTCTTTAATACCTTCAAAATCATTAAATAACATTCATTAATAATTATTGACTATTAACCTCGTTTTCACAGTTCATTACTCGCAAAGAGTTCGACAACCAATTCTCATAATAGAATTACAACTAATCAGTAACGGTTTCCATTCATTATATCCATCGATACCATAACCAATAAAAGAGAAACCTTGATTCAACTAATTATCATATTTTTATATTTATGGTCTGAGGGCAACTCCTATAATCAAAATAGTAAACCTTCCTTTGTCTAGCATAAATAACATGCCAACACTCTGTACCTAACATTAACATACATGAAGCTGAATAATATATCTCATATCACAATATTCCTATTAACTTAGCACTTTAATCAGCTGATAGAGAAATAGAGCAATAGCTTAACTACAACAGACCTAACAAATTCCAATCATTGCAATCTAACAGGGAGCCTCAACGGTATGCATATATCCAAAGGGTGAACACATCACAATCCACAATCTATAGTCATAACACAATCACATAACAGCTGAATATATTTCACGGCAACAACCAATCATTGCAGATTAATAGAATAGCCATAACCTAATTAACCACAATTCAACTTAACATATAACTGACATCCAAAATAAGGGCAACCCAATATCCATAATGTTTACTCTTAACATGCTCCAAACCAACATCAATAGATTATCTACCAAAATCATCCAACATAGGTTGTCAATTCCTTCAGCATTCAATACTTTATACAGACAACCATAACTACAACCAAATATCCGAACAGTAAGGAGAGGAATCCAACTTAGAAACCAGCACCCAAGGGGAGTAGCACCCATCAAAGCCTAGAGGACCCTAGAGCAACTTTACACTTTACCTCCCCCTCCAACATTTCTTCTTTTCTGGTTACAACATTCTCGGCTCCCCTTCACAGAGAGCTTTTCTCTCTTTCACACTTTGAAATATTACAGAATACAACTCTGCTACAATTCGTTGCTACCATTCATTTATAGATGAGGAGGAGACTTCCACTAACACAAAGCTGGAGGATAGTTACCCACTTCAAGGAAGATTGACCTTATGCCCCATCACCATGTGGAAGACTTGCCAGAGGAGCTGAACAATTCATCACAGCCAGAATGAACCAGGTTCACCTCCACGAACCGGTCACCATAGGTAGTAGGGCATCGGCTGAAGCTTGTTAACAGTCCGGCCACTATCCCCCGCCAATTCCCATCACTGAAATTTGCCACTAACTTCGTCCAATTCCTAGAACACCAAAACACAGAGCATAAGAATCAACCGAGAGTTTACCTCCACTAACGATTCGCAGCTACGCCAAGAGTTCCAATCCCGAGCCCTAACTCCGTACCTCACGTCGTTGCACCCATTCCGCATAGAAGGTCGCACCGCTTGCAGGAGTTGCCTCACTCGCTCGTCGCACTCCCTTCTCCCGATCTCTCCATTGCTCTTCGTCACTCCCTCCCTCGACTCTCTTCTCTTCTCTTCAGACAATGGCCAAGGCCATGTCATAGTCTCCAGAACCAAACCGCCTCGAAGAGAACTGGTTCAACTCCACCTTCAACTTCAACCAGTTTCTTCTCCTTTCCTCCTAATTTATTTCTTCTTTTAAATTGATAAATACTCTTCATTCCATCCATCATTTTAATTCTCCATTTAATTCTCTCATCAATTACCTTACATTTTAATTCTAATTAATCCCACCTTATTCAACCTTAATTATCATCCCAATAATTTTCATAAATTATAATATATAGATTACGTTATTGATAATACTCCGATAAATATCCAAATAATCCTAACACCCTCAATTACTTTCCAATTTATTCTTATTAAATTCTGATATAAAAATTTGGGGTATTACAATCCCCCTTCCTTATATAAATTTCATCCTCGAAACTTGCTCAGCGTAATTATTCCTTCGATCTTCGACTCAGTGTAACTTCTCATATCCTACTTTTACACGAAACGTCCAAAAAATTACATCACTTTTAGTTCTGTAGGACACAATAACTCAGCAGAAGTTTTATCTCACATCTAAGTTATTGGATTGCCAACTTCATTTTTTGTAAAAGAAAAGCTTTCGTCCAAATTTATTTCTTTTCATTAGATAATTTATGTCAAACCACCGTAACGTGAACAACTTTATTGCATTTTTAAGATTCTATTCCTCCAAAGTCTTGTCTTTACTCACAAAATTCCACCTTCATTCGTATTATTCCTAATAACATATACCCTTGGGGCAACCATTTCTGGTTTCATAAATCACAATATGACAATTGTTGACAAAATGACCATTTTCATTTCACTTAAAACATCGCTTCGATGTTGCAAGGCTTATCAAATTGATTTCCTTCATTACCCTACCATAATTTGAAGCTGACATTCTTACACTCTCTATAGTTTACTACTCATTTCATCACTTGATTCCTATTCACCAATATAGTTTACTAAAACTCCATCCATTAGTAGAACTAAACTTAAATCCAATACCTCAAACATAAAGTAGTATACTTTCAACAATTTTTAAATTATCAATTCATGTCTCATCACCCCAAACATCGGGAACACTACATAAATTCTTGACAATACCTATGCACATACTATATAATTTCATTCTTTAAGAACAAGTAATTCCTTTTTATCACCTTGAATTCCTCATAGTGTATTTTACCCTCAAGTAACTCATTCTTCACTTTCCCAATGTCAATAATAACCAACGAAAGGTGAGAACAATCACCGAACATTTTCACATTCAGTTCCAACAAAATATATACACTACAAACCCCACATTGTTTTTAACATACCACAGTACCACGCCCAGTCATAGTGCGTTCCAACCACTATCGTCGTGTACAATAAAATCTCACTCACTTTTGTTCTTTTGGCTTAGTGTGCCATCCCTCCGAGCTTGTTTGATCATAAACCCCTCTTTTAAACCATAGCGGCTTTAGTTATTGAAACCATTAGCACTTGAAATCTTTGGGAATCATACGTTAATGATTTCTTTGTTTCATAGGACGAATATGATGCACTGATACCACAATTAGTTTACTAACCATTTCATTTATTAGATCCTTTTTGTGTATCCGTATCTATATCCATTTCTGTATCCGAATCCGTATCCGTCTTTGTATTCGTATCTGTATCTGTCTCTATATCTGTATCCGTATCCGTATCCATATCCGTATCTGTATCCATTTTCGTATCCATTTTCATATTTGTATCCGTATCTATATTTGTATATGTTTTCATATACGTATTTGTATTTGTATATGTTTCCGTATCTATTTCCATATCTGTATCCGTTCCCAGAAATCAGTTTCTGAAAATTTGTTTCTATTTCTGTTTTCGTTTATGTCGTTTATGTCGTTTCTGTCTCCATATCTATTTCTGTTTTTGTTTTTTTTTTCGTGTCCGTTTCTGTTTCCGTATTTGTTTATGTATCTGTGTCTGTATCTATTTTTGTATCCGTTTCTGTGTCTGTTTCTGTTTTTGTATCCATTTCTGTTTCGGTTGTGGAAAGTAAAACCTTAATCCATTATTTATTAACCATAACGATTCCTTTCATTAGCAACAGATTCAGAGTATGAATCAATTCCATTCCACGATTCTCTCGGTAGACCAACCATCAATATGTTCGAGTACCGACTTAGCGGATCTTCAAACCTATATCTTGTTCTACAACAAATAACGCTTATATATGACAAACTTCCAACTCCAAATTAAAACAAAAATTGAATCATTCCAAATAATATATTTCTAACTTTCGATTAGAGTCATTTATTAATGTTAGCCATACTTGAACATATAGTGTGCTACCTAAACTCTTAGACAGATTCTTTATCCAATTGGCACACAACATGTTTTCTCTCTATTTTTAGATAATCCCTTAGATCCATAAATTAAAACTTTCTGGTCTAACTGTTTCTCAAAGTCTATCAATTTATAAGAAGCAATTTGAAATCCATCATTGAGGTAGTAATTAACTTATTACACATACGAACCCCAATCGTTTTCTAAGTCACAACATTCCTCCATATCTTACACCTCTATTAATCTTTATCTTAAGTCCTTGCATAAACTAGTATAACTTACGCCATTACTCCTTACAGTCGAAGTTGAGTAAATCCTACAAGCTTACATGTCCTCATTGTGTGAGTAAGGTCCTCGTCGTAAAGGCTCTTTCTAACTCTATCCTCATCATTATAATCACATCTTTGATTGTCCTGATTAGGTCTCACCCGAGATAGAGAACTTAAACCAAACCCAACACATACCCTACAATTCATTTTGAATTTCTTCTAACTCAACCAATCGCCAAGATATTATTCCTAACATAACTTAGACTACAACCCAAAACTGTAGACAGTGAGTATCTTAACCATCTCGAAATTCATCCTCAACTTTAATCTAAACCAATTGTACAAACAGATTATATTTCCAAATTTCTAGTTAATGACAAATCTAGACTATGAATTTAGGGTAGATTCTTAGCTTAACCAAGTGGGTAGTGATCACGGTATCAAATACCCTATTTATCCACTGCTGAAGGTCAAAACACTCTTTCTACAACTTCTTAATAATCCTGACCAAGTGGATAAGCACTTAACTAACTAATTATCGCTCTCATAATTCAACTTAGCCACTAATCCCTCAATGTTCTTCCTTCTCATAACAAATTCACCCTCTTATCTAATTCCTTGTAGTGTAGACGACCTAGCCAAATTGTCTAGTTCACGCAGACTTTACTTTCCATTTATCCCCTTTCCAATTTATAAAAATTTGGGCAGAGTCTCCCATGTTTCTTTACTCCCCTAAAGCTAATTCCTGCACTCAAAACCCAAGCAGTTCTATTATCGTCTATCTTTTATCATATCTATCATTATACTCTATCAAAAGAACCACGATTGTTTACATCAATTACAATCATCCCAAATACTATATTATTTTTATTACCTTATCCATAAATTTCTCCAAGTGACGAGATTGTTGTCCCACCAACCGAGTCAACCGATTGATAGTCTCTTCTGTGTTTTTCGTAACATTTTTCTAGTCCAATACATCCATGTACACTTGCCATAATACCCTTTTTATCGCAGGGCAAAGACAAACACTTATTTAATCAGATAAAAAGAAGAACTAATTATAGCACTTACAGTCGATCAAGTATTTCCACGACAAAGCTTATGTTGGTAGACAGTATACAAAATCGGTTATAAAAACTCGGGACGCTCTGATACCAACTGTAACGACCCAATTTTTATTTACTTCAAAATCTTGTGAAATTTAAAACTTTCTTCCTTTATAAAACCCGATCGTTAAAACTCTTTACTTAAAACAATTATTAGTTGCAGCAGAAGTAGTAAAATCTTTTTATGAAACACAGCGGAATTAAAACAAAACGTTAAATAATATAAAGTAATTTCCAAACCCTTTTTCAAATAATTTCCTTTTAAATTCTTTAGCCCAACCAGCCAGCCACAAGATTCACCCGTACAAATCCTTCATCAACTGTCTTTGACCTGCTTTCTTGTTGCTCGTACGTACCTACATCACAAGACCTAACTAATGAGCCTAACTCTCACTAAGTGATATAAGAAAATGCAATGTAGATATGATACATGATCATGCGATGCATTATAGATAAGAGTCATATCTCTTCTGGAAGCCAAAAGTGAGATACACCCATGGTCATGTGACCTAACCATTTTACTTGGACAAGGAGGTTATCCATCGGGGGTGTTCCACAAGCTGGTATCACACTTCTTGTTAAAGACGTTGGGGATTTCAGAATAGAATAAGGATGACCCCAGATTCCATGTAGATAACTCCTACCACACCGCTCCCTTTATGGGAGCATTCTATCGATGGACTGTCACCAATCATCCCGAACCCCCACATGCCTATTTACATATATTAGGTATGTCATGCAATATGTTCGTGAATTCATACAATCCTATATGATGATATAAATGTCTAGTAAACATATCATTAAAAGAACACAACATGTAATCCTAATTCTTGCGATGTAGGGTCCGAAGACCAAAGCACAGTAAGTATCAACTTACCTGGAGTCCGTAGGTTGCTGCACCCTTTTCTTTTTCCTTTAATACCTTCAAAATCATTAAATAACATTCATTAATAATTACTAACTATTAACCTCATTTCCACAGTTCATTACTCTCAAAAAGTTCGGCACAACCAATTCTCATAATAGAATTCCAACTAATCACTAACGGTTTTCATTTATCATATCCATCAATACCATAACGAATAAAAGAGAAACCTTGATTCAACTAATTATCATATTGTTATATTTATTGTCATAGCGCAACTCCTATAATCAAAACAGTGAACCTTCATTTTTCTTGAACAATATATCTCATATCTGTACCCAACATTAATATACATGAAGTTGAACAATATATCTCATATCACAATATTTCTCTTCACTTATCACTTTAATCAGCTAACAGAGAAATAGAGCAATAACTTTGCTACAACAGACCTAACAAATTCCAATCATTGCAATCTAACAGGGAGCCTCAACGGTATGCATATATCCAAAGGGTGAAAACATCACAATCCACAATCTATAGTCATAACACAATCACATAATAGCTGAATATATTTCACAGCAACAACAAATCATTACACATTAATAGAATAGCCACAACCTAATTAACCACAATTCAACTTAGCATATAACTGACATCCAAAATAAGGGCAACCCAATATCCATAATGTTTACTCTTATCATGCTCCAAACCAACATCAACATAGTATCCAACAAAATCATCCAACAGAGGTTGTCAATACCTTCCGTATTAAGTACTTAATTTAGACAACCATAACTACAACCAAATATCTGAATAGTAAGGAGAGGAATCCAACTTACCAACCAGCAGCCAAGGGGAGTAGCACCTATCAAAGCCTGCAGAACCCGAGAGCAACTTTACACTTTACCTCCCTCTCCAACATTTCTTCTTTTTTGGTTACAAACATTTTCGGCTCCCCTTCATAGCGAGCTTTTCTCTCTTTCACACTCTGAAATATTACAGAATACATCCCTACTACAATTCGTTGCTGCCATTCATTTATAGCCGAGGAGGAGACTTCCACTTACACAAAGTTGGAGGATAATTACCCACTTCAAGGAAGGGTGGCCCAATGCCCCATCACTACGTGGAAGACTTGCTAGAGGAGCCACACAATTCATCACAGCTAGAATGAACTAGGTTCAACTCCAAATAACCGGTCAAAACAGGCAGCAAGGCGTCGGCTGAAGCCCGTCAACAGTCCAGCCACGATCCCCTACAAATTCTCATCACTGAAATTTGCCACTAACTTCATCCAACAATTTGTCCAATCCCTAGAACACCAAAATATAGAGCATAAGAATCAACTGAGAGTTTACCTCCACCGATGATTTGCAGCTACGCCGAGAGTTCCAATCCCGAGCCCTAACTCTGCACCTCATGTGGTTGCATCCGTTCTGCGGAGAAGGTCGTACTACTCGTGAGAGTCGCCTCACTCACTCATCGCACCCCCTTCTCCTGATCTCTCCATCGCTCTTCATCTCTCCCTCCCTCGGCTCTCTTCTCTTCTCTGCAGGTAATGGCCATAGGCCATGTCTTAGTCTCCAGTCTAAACCACTTCGAAGAGAACCGGTTCAACTCCACCTTCAACTTCAACTAGTTTCTTCTCCTTTCCTCCTAATTTATTTCTTCTTTTAAATTGATAAATACTCTTCTTTCCATCCTTCATTTTAATTCTCCATTTAGTTCTCTCATAAATTATCTTACATTTTAATTCTAATTAATCCCACCTTATTTAACTTTAATTATCATTCCAATAATTTTTCTAAATTATAATATATTGATTACGTTATTGGTAATACCCTGATAAATATCCAAATAATCATAATACCCTCAATTACTTTCCAATTTATTCTTCTTAAATTCTGATATAAAAATTTAGGGTATTACAATTGTTACAAAGCATGCTTAAAGAAGGCTTGGGGGAGGGGGGAGATTATATTATGGATGGAAATCATTTCAAAGGTGGCAAGTTGTGCATCCCTTTTTGTAGTCTTCGAGAGTCTTTGGTAAAAGGGACTCATGGTGGGGGATTAGCAAGTCATTTTTTAGAAAAGAAGACATGTGAATCTGTAAAAGAAAAAAAAATTGGCCTCACTTAAAGATGTACAAAAGGTGATCGAGAGGTGCATTATTTGCAAGAAGGCCAAAAGCAGAGTTTTACCTCAAGGTTTATATCTATCTTTACCTGTGCCCACTCATCCTTGGGTTGAGGATAGTATTTATTTCGTTTTGGGTTTACCTCGTACTTGCACCCTTCACATAAAAGATTCTATTATGGTAGTCGTTTATAGATTTTCTAAAATGGCTCACTTTATTGCTTGCACAAATTCTGATGATGCTAACTATGTTGCGGATTTATTTTACAAAGTAGTTCAATTGCATGGTATTCCTCGCTCTATTGTTTCAGATCAAGACACAAAATTCTTGATCTTTTTTTTGGAAGACTCTCGGCAGGAAAATGGGTACCAAGCTATTATTTAGTACGTCCTTTCATCCTCAAACAGACGGACAAACTGAACTGGTCAACCATACAATGGGAGCTCTTTTGAGAACTATAGTTTGTAAAAGACTAATGGATTGGGATATTCAATTGCCATAGATTGAGTTTGCTTTCAACTGAAGCGTGCATAGAACTACTCAAAAGACCCCTTTTGAGGTGGTTTATGGTTTCAACCCTCTTACTCTAATGGATCTCATTCCTTTACCACGAGAAGAATTTGTTAATGCCGACAGAGCCAACAAGGCCGAGAGGGTCAAATTACTACATGAAAAAGTGAGCAAGATTATTGCCCATAAGAATGATTCATATGCAAGAATTACTAACTGGGGGTGTAAGAAAGTTCTTTTCAAAGAAGGGGAGCTAGTGTGGTTGTATTTAAGGAAAGAAAGGTTTCCCATACAAAGAAGTGCAAATTATTACCTAGAGTCAATGGTCCTTTTAAGGTGCTAGAAAGGATCAACAACAACGCTTACATGTTGGAACTTCCAGATCATTATGGAGTTCCTTCCACTTTTAATGTAAAAGATTTGTCACCTTACCTTAGAGAGGAGGAAGATGAAGAAGAGAAAGGTAAGGAGGATCAAGCATTGGATTTGTGGTCAAATTCTCAATCACCCCTGGAGGATGATGCACCTCAATGTCTCATCACAAGAACACAGGTGAAAAGACTCATTAACCTTTTATTTTCTCTTATTTTCTAGGAGAAGCTTTCTATGAAGAGTTAGAAGGAGTACCATATCTAAGAGACAAGAAGAAACCCAAGCATGTGCTCAAATGGGAATGTAACATGACACCCGAGACCATCAACCAACCAACACCTCCATAGCCAATTTTGGACGTACTTGAGGACAACAACAAGAGGAAAGACATTTCAAGATGCTCTAGAATTCAAAGAAGGTAGCATGGAACCATTTAGGAATTATTTTGGATTGTTGGATGTAAAATGATAATGCTTGTTTAGGTGCTCTTATTTTCTCTTGTTTTTCTTTTAGAGGACATATTGGAAATTTTGTTCTTAGGACAACCCTAATTTGAGGGGGTATATATTCCCCACTTTATGGATTATCTAAAACTAATTTTGATTAGCTAAAAATTCTTTTTGAAAAGGTTGTAGTTCCCTCCACAATCGGCCTTATTCCCTTGGCTTTTACCCGAGAGAGTTTGTGTAAAAAAAATTAAGTCACTGTTGTTTCTTGTGAGCTTTGTGGTGATCACTCTTAAAGCCATCTGATGTACTTGCGGAAGGGGATTAGAATATAACCTGTAAATATATTGACGAAGTGAAGAACCATCGGTTGAATAAATGTGGTGAATTGTTGAAGTGTGTTGATCAACCGAAGGTGGTAGTTTTCAGGCACGGCGATTGATCAAAGGCAGACGGAGATCGATCGATACTAAAGGATGTTGATCAGCAGAGTTGGCAGTCGATCAAAGGCAGGTAGAGATCTACTAGAAAAAAGGTAGTGGAAATCTAATTCATTGCTAGTCGATCATCAACGTGAAGTTGATCGACCGGTTCTTTTGCTTTCTTTAAAATTGCCTTAAACTCTAATATGGAAAGTCTGACTTTGAGATTCAATAACTCCTTCATTTTAGAAGCTTTCAAGCTGAAATTTGGACCACGCTTATTTGGATGAATAATGAATAGATCCTTTTAAGAATAATAGAAATGGATTAGGAAATATTCTTGACAGAAAACAGGTTGCCAGAAATAGAAGTAATTGTGATGATTGCTCCTATATGAATGATTTGTCAATGAAGCACCTTTGGAAAGTCAGACACCACTTCACACATTCTTTCTCCAAGGAGTTAGAACATGGATGACAATAAGAGAACTCACCCAACTTACAAGTCAACCTAATCTTGTTATATAACACACACAAGGAAACCTTTGGTTGCGACATGACAAATGGGTGAAAGAAGAATCGCTCCAATTTCGAAAATAAGCCAAAGCTTTTCTATTATCAAATTCAACTCCCTTAGATATGTACAAAAGGTGGCTTTAAGTAGCCAATTACAAACTATGAAATAATAGTAAACTAATTAAGCAACAATAACTCTAAATCGGCCCATAGTATAAGTTGTCTGATTCTTTACTTAGTAGTTACTAGGTAAATTAACTAAAGGATTAATTAATTCATTCTTCCTTTCTTCTTTGCCAAATCTAGAGGTCTTTTGGCAACTATTCTATGTTGATGCTTGGCCACTTGGTTTGGTTCCATGTATTGACTTCCTTGGTCTCCAAACTTGGACACTTGGACTTTCCTTAGTCTTTGCTCTCGGTTCCATGGGATTTTTCCATAGCAAACAAACTCATAATTTAAGAGTCCAGCCTATTCTAGAAAGCTTAAAAAGTCAGGTACAATCCTTGTAAAGTTCAATTTTTGAAATGACATCGTTTCAAATGCTAAAATAGTCAAACACCTATTAAAGGTTAGGAAGTGTGCAATTTTGCAAAGTCCTTCCATTAATCTTCCATTGTTCTTGAACTTCCACCTATGCTTGACTTTGAATGACTCCATTATATTATTTGAGGCTTGATTAATAATAGAGTGGACTTGTAGTCCATTATCCTCTGGGGGTTGAAAAGGATTCGACCTCAAATCATATCTTGTTCCACCATAATCTTTCTTACCATAAAAAAGAAGAATCATCATGGGCTATCATCTTTGCAATATCTTCAAATTCTTCATGATTGTAATAAGGAGACAAATAATCATTGATGCAGTAGGTTGATGATATTTTCGTAAATTTCTTCCCATGTTTGAACAATAACTCGAATACTAGATTCTCATTCTTTGTCTTTGAGTTAGAATTAATGTAGACCACAATAATAGTTACTATAAATAAAAACTTGAGAACACCTTTAAGAATATATAGTCATAGTGTAATTCCTTCATAATCTTCTTTCATAAGATAAAGAGATGTGTCATGGACCTTGAGATTTGTATTGACCTTAAAATCTCTATGAATGAAATAAAGAATAAACCTTGTATGTTGTAGTAGGCCAATAATAGTAAGATGTTCATAATTCACCTCCCATATTTGAACAATAGCTTAGAAATCTCATGGATATCCCTTTGTAATTTCATAACTTCCATAAATATAGTCTTGAGAATACCTTTCAGTATGTGTGGCTAAAGAACAATTTTTTGGTAACTCCTTAAGTTGTTCTTTTTCCAACATAGCTTGTTAGACCTCCATCAGCTTTCCTTTTTTGTGATTTAGTGGTAGCTGCCTAAGTTATCTCTCCTCCAATATGGTTTGCTAGGTCTCCACCAAGAACTTTCCTTGCTAGTGAATTTCGAACCCCATGAAGTGACATACAAAATTTTCCATTATTGGAAACATGATCTTTGAATTGGAATATTGGCCACTAGCTTCCTCTTTCATTTTTTGCAATTGATCATATAAGGATAATATTCTAACAACTCATTCTTGGACAATGACATAAAACTAGGCAAGTAGTAGTTGAAGCCACAAATCAATTGAATATCGAGATTATCCTTCTTGCCATAAATGTCTTGCCATAGAATCCATTTAATATCTTCATGCAATAGTAAAGTTGTCCATAAGATGCAATATGTTTCCATAATCCAAAAATAATAATTAAATCTAACACCAAGATTTATCAACAACTTTCTTTTTCTACCAATATGCATATTCACAAATGAATTTTCACTAAAATTAACAAGAACAATATTACCCACAAGATTGTCGTATTCACATATCATGCCATTAACACAAGACGTTTTAATCCACTCAACTCTAAAAATTTAAGTAATCAATTTATCCATCGGAGCATACCTCTTTGTCATGAGCATAGGAATTTTCACCTAATTTTTCTTTAATGCATCATAACTCATAACAATTTGCTTTGGTGGAATTGGAGGTAAATTGACTAACCTCTCATCATCTTTGAATGAAAAATGGCAATTTCAATGTCTATCATGTATCTGCCTTCTATCATGTAGCCATGGTGACTTCCAAAGAGAATTACTTGTACATGTCATATCTCAAATCAAGATATTAGTAAAACTTCCATAAAATTCAGTCCAAGTTCATTTTACCTCAATGTCTCTTTCGTCATTTAACCAACTCAAAATTTCCTTGAAATCTATGGAAGGCAAACTGTCATCACTCTTTCCATCTATAATTAAAGGACAAACTTTTTTCTTGTTTAAACTTCGGCCATGATCATTGTGGCCCTTCTCAATGTACCACCAAAATTTGTGAGTGATGTCATGTATTAATAATTCCAAGTTGGGCCCTTTAACCAAAATCATCAAAGATATGTTAGAACAAATATCATCAGTAATTAATTAAGAGCAAACCTTGTCATTGTTGGATCTTTGTGTAGGATTGAAATTAACCTAAAAGGGGGGGGGGGGGGTGAATTAGGTTATTTAATAAATTTCGTGCGATAATAATTTTTCTAACTAATGTCAAATTAATCACAAAGCAATCACAATAAGACAAATAATATAAGAGATAGAGTTAGAAATCTTGACACTGAGTTGTTAACGCGGTTCGGCAAAGCACGCCTATGTCCGCGCTTCAAGGTCCTCCCTTGAAGATGTATTCAACTAACCACGTCCGGTTACAATTGATTGAACTTGCATGGGTGTCAATCGAACCTTTACAATAACTTAATTTTCTCTCGGAAAATGTTGAGCTCTCACAAATACAACAATCCTTCCAAAAATTTAATGATCTCACACAAGCACTTTGGAGGATGTTTTATCACTCAAATTCGTACACAAATGTTGAGTCAGAAATTTGGCAGAGCTTCGCTTAATATCGCTTCAGTGCCTTTCTTCTTCGAAGTCCTTCTATTTATAAACTTTCACAGTGCGGACGTCCTCAACACCTTTAGGATCGTCCGCAGTCGAACGTTGGAAAATAGCCTTTGGAGAAATATGTTTACTTGCGAACGCCATTCTCCCGTCCGCACTGTTCGCATGATTCGTCCCCGTTCAATGGACAGAGGCAAAGCGGACGCAAAATCTGGCGTTCGCATCGTCCGCGTGAATCATCCGCGTTGAGCTCTAAAAGACAGATTCAAATTGGACGACACGGATTGGCATCTGTAGCATCCTCAACTTCTTCTCCCATCCGCATTGCTGAAGGGATGCGGATGCTAATGGCTTCCACCTCGACCGTGTGACTCGTCCGCATGAATCTTTGAAATGGCAGATTCAAAGTCGACGACTCGAAATGGCGTCGTTCGCGTCCGCGTCGTCCGCTGCAACACAATTTACACTGGGGACGCAGAATTTTCTTTTTGAGGATGCCTCCTTGCCATCCGCACATGTCAGTCCGCATCCGCGTGTGTATTTGACACTTCAATCTTGCACAAGACGCATCCTCTAAGTCATACAAATCTCCCATATCACTACATAGACTTAGAAGAACATATTAAACAAGTCCAATACCCTTGATCAAGGGTATTTCCAATTTAAACATCAAAAAAGATAATTATTAATTCAATGAATAAACAACTTTTACACTTTAGTTAAATTGCTCATCATCAAAATATAAATATGCCTAACACACTTAGGTTAACACTTTGGATATGAAAATTTTCTTCATCTTATTTTGTTGTTGTCACAGAGCCAACTTGGCCTTCTATAGTTTAGGCTTCGGTCGCTTGTTCTTCTTAACATTCTTCCTTCTCTATTTGAGACTCCATAGATAATGATGGTCCTTCTTGAGGTGTTGTGACATATTCTTTATTTTGCTCTCTTACCTAAGAATTTCTTCTAATAACACATCATGACCTTATGCTTGTAAAGTTGGAGTGCTTGATATATTTGCTTTAAGTTGTTGTAATATTCCTTCAAATAAGGTGTTAAATTTATCAAGTTGAGATTGACGACTTTTGGAAGATTTCTCATACCTTTCGATTGGCGGTGAGGATGAGACGGTTTTGATAAACGTTGGAGCATACTTTCATCTTAAAAATTTCTTCATTGAACTCCATGTTTTGATGTCTTCTCTTCTTTCTTCTCTTCTGATGTGCCCCAAGGACCTGTTGCTTGAGCCCGAGCTAAGGGCACCTTTATTTCTAACTTTTTATTTGTTTTGTAGGTGTTTAATTTTCTATCCAATTTGGAGGAAAGCTTTATTCAATGTCACAGAGAGGATTTGGTGTATTTGGACTAGTGGATATCATGCAATCATAGAAGAAAATTAGGAGCTGTCCAAATCCGCCTAGAATCTGAGCAGCAGATGATCAAGGGCTATTTTGACAACCGAGACGGCGTCGTTTCAACTTTAGTCCTTCATATCAAATGCATCCAACATAAAGAGCTTTCCAAGGACATATTGGGAGATTTATTTGGGTTTGGTTTACTATATCTAATATCCCTTTTTCAGAGACTAATTTTCCAAAATCGGATTTATTGTTTTGTTATTATTAAAGGGCTGTTTAGGTCATTTTCTTATTAGGGTTATTTTAGTCTTTTTTTTCCTTTAGTGTACGAACTCTTAGGGTTTTAAAAAAGCCCTCTTTGCTGCAAATGAAACGAATTTTTGAATTGAAGAAATTTGGAGTGCTCCTTGAAGCCTAGCCGCGGCCACCCTCCCATTTGCGTCAATTCATCCACCACCCAAGCAAGGTGCCTCTTGAAGCTTCTCAACTTTGCATCATTGGGATATTGCCTCTTCCAATCTTCATCTTCAAGGTAGGATTGTGGTGTGGAGGCAAGAGAACTATCCAACCTTGGAGAGTGTTGGTTTTCGGCCAACCCTAAAAATCGCCCTCTCACTTAGGAGGTCCGCGAAACTCCATTGTCTCTTTCTTATTTTTTCGTGAGGCTATTAAGAACTATTCTTCTGATTGATTAACTTATGTTATGGAGGTCTGATATATGTTGGTTGCTAGAGAAACTCTTGTGGGAATTATTGAATTAAAGGTGATAATTTTCGAATTAATGTTGAGCTGCTGAATCTGTGATTTTTATTGAATGTTACTGTTGCTGATTAGAGCATCTGTTTGAGGCTCTTATGACGACCTTATCTGTTTGAGGTCTTCTAATGATTTGTTCAGGGTTAAGTCAGGAAGTTAATCTCCAAATTTGGACGTCGTTCGGTATTTGTAGCTCAAGTTATTACGTTTTTGATCTGCACTGCTAAATCTGTTCTACTGGAAACAGTTTTCAAGTGGTTATTGAAATTGATAGATCTCCTATTCTAGAACGTTTTTTGAGTTGAATTTTTTATACAATATTCTTGATTATATTGAGTTTAAGTCCTCCAAGGTTCCGCTTTAGCTCATATACAGATTTGGAGTTTTATTCAAGTTATTACTGCTGGGTCGATTATTGTTATTTCTCGAGACAGATTTCACTAAGGCTTCTAAGTGTTTCTTGGAACCTGTCATCTTCGATTGGTGATTAGTTTGTCCCACCATCTTGAAGCTTTTCCTATAAGCTTTGAAGAAATAATTTGTACAAAGGTCTTCTCCGAAAAAGTAATTCTTTGAATAATCCTTTCAAACTCGTCTTCCCAATCCAAATAATCTTCAAAAAAATCTAAACCGCCAAAAGTAGAGATAGATGCTTCTAATTTTTCCTTGCTCATAATGTGATCACAACTCATCGCCATTATGAAAAAAGGATATCATAATTTAGAAGGAATTTTATCCATGATACCAAATGATGCACCAGCGAGAGGTGATTAGAATATAACTTGTAAATATGTTGAAGAAGTGAAGAACAATCAGTTGAATAAATATAGTGAATTATTGAAGTGTGTTGATCAACCAAATGTGTTAGTTTTCAGGCACAACGGTCGATCAAAGGTAGGCAGAGATCGACTGGAGGATAGACCAAAAAAAGGGAGTGGCAATCTGATTCTCGGCCAGTCAATCATTAACATGAAGTTGATCGATCAGGTCTTCTACTTTCCTTAAAATTGCCTTAAACTCAAATATGGAAAGTATGACTTTGAGATTCAATAACTCCCTGGTTTTAGAAGCTTTTGAGCTGAAATTGTGAACCACGCTTACTTGGATGAATAATGAAAAGATCCCTTTAAGAATAATAGAAATATCAACTATGGATTAAAAAATATGTTTGATAGAAAATAGATCGCCATAAATAGAAGTAATTGTGATTGTTGCTCTCGTATGGATGATTTGTCGATAAAGAGCCTTTGGAAAGTTGGACACTACTTCACACCTTCTTTCTCCAAAGAGTAAGAATGTGGATGCCAATAAGAGAACTCACCTAACTTACAAGTGAGCCGAATCTTGTGATATAACACACACAAGTCAATCTTCGATTGTGACATGCTAAAGGGGTGAAGAGGAATTGCTCCAATGTTGAAAATAAGCAAAAGCTTTTCTATTATCAAATTCAACTCCCTTAAACATGTACATAAGGTGGCTTTAAATTCCCAATTACAAAATATATAATAATAGTAAACTAATTAAGCAACAATAACCCTAAATTGGCTCATAGTATAAGTTGTTTGATTCTTTACTTAGTAGTTACTAGGTAAATTAAATAAAGTATTAATTAATTCATTCTTCCTTTCTTCTTTTCCAAGTCTAGAGGTCTTTTGGCAGCTATTCCATGTTAGTGTTTGGCCACTTGGATGGGTTCCATGTATAGACTCCCTTGGTCTCCAAGCTTGGACACTTGGACTTTTCTTAATTTTGGCTCCCGGTTTTGTGGGCTTTTTCCATAGCAAACAAATATCAAATTTAACAA
This sequence comes from Begonia loranthoides, assembly GCA_022433065.1. Lineage (NCBI taxonomy): Eukaryota > Viridiplantae > Streptophyta > Magnoliopsida > Cucurbitales > Begoniaceae > Begonia > Begonia loranthoides. The sequence continues at coordinate 14,511,917 of CM039482.1, forward strand.
TCCAAGCTATTCTAAAAAGCTTAGGAAGTCGCTACAATTTTTATGATTGATGTATTTTGAAATGACATCGTTACAAATGCCAAAATAGTTAAACACTCATCAGAGTTCAGGAAGTGTGCAGTTTTGGAAAGTCCTTCCATTCGTCTTCCATTGTTCTTGAACTTCCATATATACTTGACCTTGAATGACTCCATGATATTATTTGAGGCTTGATTAATAATAGAGTGGACTCGTAGTCCATCACTATCCATTCCTCCTTCTTCTTTTAAAGGTGAACATCCATAGTAAAGAAATAGAAAGTTTGCTTAAAACCCAAGTTTGAGTGTCTTTCTCGATGGAGACCATTAAAGTCAATAGGTATGATTTTGGTACCTATTCAACCAGCTTGCACCTTTATGCACACCATTTCCATTCTAGAATGTTTCTATCCTTGATTTTTAAAGGGTTTGTTGTTGGCTTAGAGAGAAAGGCGCGGTCCAAAATTCACATCATTTGGACGTCTCAAGACTGAGTTGTGATAGTTTGCATTTTGGGTTCATTTTGCCTCTTATAGTCATCCATTCCAAGGGGTTTCCTTCCATTTGCACATCTCTGGTCCATCACAAACTTGTAACCCAACCAGCAGCCCAGCCAGCAGCTCTTCCTACATCTTCCGTCATAGGACCGAACGGATACCAGTAAGTCTTTTAGCTTAGATAAAATTTCCATATATGAATTAGTATTGTGGTTTAGACTCTTTGAATTAGATGTAATAATGTGTTACAACCGTGTAGGTCTCTTATCATCAGGCAACCGTCCCCTCCTCTAACCCTTACCAAAGTTCAGAAGATATTGGCAATGGGTCCTCCTTTGATGGAAGTTGTTCTAGGGCCTGTTTCATAGATAAAATTGCACCTGGTATGTCTTCAATTTAATTTTTTACAATGTGTCAAATTTACACTTAGTACTCTAAGGGTTGTGTTTAAACTAATCATTGCAACCTATGAATGTGATGGAGGAGTTCATGAGACTGGCTCGTGCAAATATGAAGAAAAACGTGGAGACTTGTGATATCCTTGTTGGCACTAGGTGTAATACCCCGATTTCTCGTAACATAATTAAGTAAGAACAATTGAAAAATATATTAGGTGTAATTGGATTATTTGGAGAATTATTAAAGATTTAATTGATGGAGATTAATTTAGGAAATAGAATTGAGAAACTTAAATTGGAACCGTAATAATCGTTAATCAACATTTGGAATAAGTCGGGAGTTGGAATTTGGGTCGATTAATATACGGTACGTATAATTGACACATCTATGTAATATTAATTAAATGAAAGTGAGGATTAATTAAATTGAGGATTTATAATTAATGGAAAGTGAAGAATTATAAAATAAAAGAAGAAATTAATTTAGAAGGAAAGAGTTGATTTAAGTGAAAGAAATTGGCTGAGGGAAGAGGGAGAATTGAAATGGACTGGTTCGATCCGGGTTTGGAAGAAATGGAATGGCAGGCGAAGAAATAAAAGAACGTTTTGGCCATTCTTCTGAAACAGAGAGGGAGAACGACGAAAGAGAAGAGGAGAGGTGAATCAGTCTCACAATTTTCTTCTCGCCCATGGGTGCTTCGTAAAGAGAGGGAGGCGAGGGTGACTACGCAAAGTTCTAGTCCAGTCCGCTGCTGGTGTTGATGCGTGGGGTGAGAGCGATGTCATATGGATCGCAGGGCGAGGGCTCAAAACAACAGAAACTATGGGGGCGAGTGAAACTGTATACTCGCGGGTTGTGATGTTCACATCACCTAACTGAGATGAATATTGGCGAAGCTGGGGATTGAATTTTGGATGACAAGGGTGGTCTTCTCTGGTGCCAGTGGGAGATAAGTCCCCTGTGCGTGTTTTGGCGTCTCGGCATTTCAATGCTGAGCACTGTGGATTGGCTAGTTCTAAGATGTTTCCCTCTGGTTTATTTCTGTTGGTGTGGGTTGTTGTGAATGGTACTACATTTGGGATCACCATGGGACGCTTGCTGCTATGAAGATGAGAAAAAGACAGAGTCCAAGTGAGGCAAGAGGAGAAGCTCTCTATGGGTGAAGTAAGGACCGAGTGTGTTTTGTGAAAAGACAGAAGAGAAGAAAAGGAAGAAGTGAGGTAGGGGAAAATAAGAAAAAGAAGGAGATGAAGAAAGAGTGAAATGCTGCTCCTCTCGTTCGTGTTTCTGTTGCTAAGGAGGAGGAAGAAAAGGATAACGATTAAGCAGTAATACGCATTAAAGCCTCAAGGTAAGAAATAATGCATGTGTTTGGCCAGTGGAGGCCTACATCATGATATTAAGATTTGTTTGTTTAAATTGCTTGTTCTGAGATTGTGGTGTATGCTAGGTTGGTAGTTTATTATTTGTTTCATCTTGATATTGCACGTATTGTTTAGATTCACTTCATGCTGATATTGCACGTATTGTTTAGATTCATTTCATGCTGATATTGCATGCATCGTTTCTAGATTCATTTCCTATCGATATTGCACAAGTTGTTTATTTAGATTCAATTCTTGCCAATCTCGCACGTATCGTTCTTTATATTCCTGCGAATATTGCATGTACTGTTCTTTATAATTATTTCCTTGTTTCCTGCCAAGAGTGTAAGTATTGTTTTGTATTATATTGTGATCTATGTTAATATTGTTTAAGCATTGTGTGAACATGCATAATGTTAATAGAAACAATTAAGAATACCACGTTCGGTTGGTATTCATATGTGTGAGAAAATGAATAAGTAAATGAATGTAAGGAGAATTGGAGGTTGGGGAGGTGGTTCGGATCATAACATGGTAGACTCAAGATTATACTCTTCACTTGTCGGGTCACGAGAGCCTATTTACCACGAGGGTTAGATGCCGACTAGCGGCCACTCTCCTACGATGGAACCTTCAATGTCCCAGCTCGATGCACGGGTTAACGTATATGACAGTGAGTAAATAGCAGAAATGGTGGATTCCATTCTGACATAATCAGTTAGAGGCTTGAATCATACTGTAATACCTCAAATTTTTATATCAGAATTTATTAAGAACAACTGAAAATTAATTTGGGGTATTTGAATTTATTGAATAATTATCGAGGTATTACCAAGGACGTATTCGTAAGATTTTAATTTAAAGAATTTATTGAAGGATAATTAAGATTAATTTGGATGAATGGGTATTTTATTGGACTGAACCAGATTGGTTTGGCTCGATTTGAAAAATTATAAATGGCTCGATTCTCCTTTAATAAAAAAAAAGGGGGGGAATAAGATTTATGGGATAATTCAGATTATTTGGAAACAACCATATAAAGTGGGATTAATAATTTCTAAGTGTTATATAGGAATAAAAGAGGATTTATTGGAAATGGATAGGGGTGAACCGGTTCACTAAGTGAACCGGTTTGATCAAGACAAAAATGGCCTTTCGCCTTTGCGAACAACAGAGAGAGAAGAACGAGAGGGAGAGAAGCCCGAGAGAGAATGCGGGAGTCGGAGCAAGAGTGAGCAACGGCGAGCAAACGAAGGCTCGGGTGGACGGTGTGCAGGCTACATCGGTGACGTGAGCGCCATAGGCAACTCGGTTGCGGCTAGGGCTTCACGGAGCTTTGGCCATGGTGAGTTCCGGCGACGATTGAGGTATGGTTGATCGGGTTTTTCCTCCTCCTTTGCATTTCTTCTGGTTTTGTAGTTGATTGGAGGTGTTGTGGTGCTACTTTTTGTCGGCAGTGGTGATTCCGGCGTCTGATCAGATTTGAAGGTGGGCTGCGTCCCGGTTCGGTTGGATCAGTTTGGGCGACTCGTTGTCTGCTAAGCAGACAACACCGTACTCCCTTTCATCTTGGAAACAGACAGAGTGGAGCAGGGGTTGGTCGGGCGTGCTGGGAGAATGTCACTCTCTGCCCTGGGCATTGGCATAGAGTGTCCCCTCTCTGGTGGTGATATACAGAGATGGGACTAGGGGAGATGAGATGCTATGGAAGGACCGAGACAGAGCAGGAAGGCTCTCAGGTGAGGTTGGGATGAGGCTGTGCTGAGAGGGAAATGGAGACAAAGGATGAGGATGCTCTCTGGAGCTGTGTGCTGCTGGAGAAAAATGGAGAAGAAGAGTGAGGAGAGGCTGTGTCTGATGGTCGTGAGGTGTGCTTCTAGGGCCTCTATGATCTTTCAGGTAAAGAAAATCTCCTTCATTCTTTCATGGGTTTTGTGAAGATTATATTGTGGAGAATAATAGAATAAGAAATTTGTGTTATGCACTGTTGAAGGGATTGGTTACTGTCGAGGGGTGTTACATTGCATTTCTACCATTTATTTATTATTTTGGTTTTAGGTGAAATTATATTGAAGTGGATGTTGAATGTTTGATGGATACCGTGATTTATGCTCCATGTTTCTTTGGAAATTAAGGTTGTTTTGTTAAAGTAAAGCCTGTACCTTGGGTGTTAAGTCCAGCATTAGTACTGATTATGGTTTTGGGGATCAAATTGGTTATTCCTATGAAGTGTTCATTTGCATGTTCTGATGATAGTTGGCATGAATTTCTGAATGGATTTGTTAACCTGCCTTGTTGACGGTGAGGATAACATTGGGAGAAATAGATTTATGTAATTGCTGTTATGTTGGATTTAGCCCTCTGTTGATTGTTGAGAAATGATTTGGTTAATTACTGTGAGTGTGTTCTGACCCTGTTAAGTGATTATTATTTCAGTCATTATATTAGAATTGTGAAACTGGATAATAATATGTAAATTATTGGTTGAGAGGAACTATTATTTAGCAATTTGGTTAATAATTGATGAGTTATAGATGCAGAAGCTCGTAAGCGTTATTAAACCTTGTAAACAGTTAATGGAGAAATAGATATTAATGGTATATGTTATTAAAATTTGAAGGTACAAAGAAGAGGAGGATAGTAACGGTTAAGTGCCAAAACGTGTTAAAGCTTCAAGGTAAGGAATTGGGTGAGTCTTGGCCATTTGGAGGCCCTACCCACAAGTAGTGTGCGTGAGTAGTGTTGTGTTCCTTGAATGATATTCTGTTGTTATTCCCTTGGATGGTTAGGGTAGATTATTGTTAGCTTTGTGATATAGCTTGGTTAATATAACTGCTATTGTTCATTGTTGGTATTCTTTACTGTTAAGTGATATTGTTAGTTCTATCATAAAGGCTTAAATAATGGATGAACGAGTGATAGACAATTGATGAATGAGAAATGCTTAGATAATGAACGAGATAGATGAGTTAAGTGCGAAGACATTATTATGAGTTGTTCTTTATAGTTTAACTTCTGTTTAGTTATTAATTTCAAGTTGCTATGTATTTCATCATTGTTTTGCTGCCATATGTTTGTCTTACTTTCATAACCTAGTATTAGTACTTGTGATAATGAGCATGCAATTTAATTAGGATAATTAGCTAGAATAATAATTGTAATTCTATTTGAGCATGTTTAAGTAACTAGTTGTCTAATTCAATTGTTAATCACATCATTGAGCACGTTAACTAACTAAGATAATAACGATGATCTAAGTTATATCATGTTTATTTGATTGAGCATGTTTACTTTATTAACTAACTTAATAGTCATGAAATAGCAAATTCGTGCATACTTAACTAGTTATGTAAGTTAATCCTCAAGTATGTTAATTAACTTAACGAGTGTTCCATTAATAATTAGTCCGAGCATGTTTACTATGTTAATTAATCAATCCACGATAACTAGTTAACAATGATAATTAAGTGTGCTTGAATTATTAGAATAGAAGTATGTAATCCGAGCATGTAAATTGACTAGAATAACCAATCATAATCTTGAGCATGTAAATTGATTAGGATAACTACTGAGCATAATAATTGTAATTCTACCTGAATATGTTAGTTTACTCTTATTAAGTAATACGAGCATGTTTCACTAGTTGTGTAATAAATAATCAATCCTTGAGCCTTGTTTAGTAATTAGTATGTTGAATTAGTTGAGCATGTCCGCATGTTAATCAATCCAATCATGTTTAATCAATGACTAACCTTGAGTATGTTGACTAATTTGTTGAGCATGTAACTAACTAGGTTAATAACTAGACTATTAAATATAGCATGTTTGACTAATTAAAATGAAAGTATGCTTAAACAATTAGAATAAAGATTTCCAATTTATAAGCATGTTTCTGTTATTCGTTGTCTACAGCATGTTTCTATGTTTAGCCTAGTTGAGTTCAATGAGCATGTTTAGTTAATTGTAATTTATCGTATGTTACTTTATTGTCTCATCTTATCCACTCGTTGCTTTAATTCGATATCATAATTGTTTCTTGTATTTATGTATGTTTTCAATTATTGCAATTCATTATATGCGCGAGTCCAATTATAGTACTTTTACTTCAATGCGTATTTCAATTTCCGTTAATGTACGTTATAATGCGTTATGCATCATGTTAATAGAAACCAAGTAGGGGGTACCCCCTCGGGGTGGTACCCACATGCATGAGTGAGGAAAAGCACTACGAACAAGAATGTTTCAGGATGGGCGGGACACGCCCATCACTAAAGAAACCCTCCAGCGGGATACGCCGAAAGGGCAGAAACCCTGAAAGCGGGATACGCCAGAAGGGGAGGAACCTTGAAGGCAGGATACGCTAGAAAGGGGACGACTAGGGAGTTGGGGTAGATGGGTAGTCCGGATCTAGCCTAACAGCTAGGATACACCCTCACCTAGTCGGGAAAGGGACTAGCATCCGTACAAGAAGTTAGAAGCCGATCAACTAGGCCATCTCAAAGGACAACCTCCAATCTCCAGCTCAAAGTACGAGTAAAGAACCAAGAACGAATGAATGTGATAAAAGAGTTGGTTTGGGTGGCCCCCTTTCCAAGAAGAATTAAAGAGAGAGATATGCATAATTGTTTTCCCCCATTTCCTTACTAAGCCTTTAGGCTTAAAGTTACTTGTGGTGTAGGTACAATGATGAATAGATAATAAGTAGATGATAAACACATAATGATGCAGGGATGAATGATTTTACACGCACGAGACTCGGGATTGTCCAGACTAAAGAGTAAAATGAGAAGCGATTCTAATCACATTCAATTATTGTATTGTACTCCATTGTTTAGATTTCCTTTTAAATGATTTAAATACGCTTCTGCTATGTTTTACAATGATTTATTTTATAGCGCTTCCGCACAATTTATCAATTTGTTTTTCATAACGAGATTAACGAATGAGTCAGTAGCGATCCGTTTAGACGCACTCTTATATGTTTTGTTTTAAAAAGAAAAAATTCAAACTTTTATGCGTTTAAAAGAATTTACAAAAATTCGGGTCGTTACAAATAATGCATCCTATTTCTTGCTGAGCGTTAGGCTCATGATATCTCATGATGTAGGTACACGCATGAGAACAGGTGAAAGAGCAGTTGATGAAGGATTTGCACGAGTGGACCTTGTGGCTGGCTAGGCTAAGGAATGTGAAAGAGAAAGTTGTTTTCTAAATAACAAGTAACAGTCTGTTTAGTATTCTTTTAATTAATTATTTATGCTTCCACTATATTTTGAGAAAAAGAATTTGTTAATTATAGTTTACCACTGTTTATATCAATTTAAGTAACGGTTTAAGAAAAAGATTTTTAACAGTCTGATTTTAAGAGAATAACCTTGATCACACTTAAAGGGGTTTTAGTAAAAGGTTTTTGTAGTTTTTAATGAAAGAAAAGAAAAGTTTTAAATTTCTCGAGATTTTCAAAGTATGAAAAATCTATGTAATTATACTAGGTAAGAACTATATCATTTCAAAGTTATTCTCAGTTTTTATTATATGCTTAAGACATCATGCGGCGTGTTGTCTTTTTTTAGAATGATGATGTTCTCACAATAACAACCCTTATCATTCCAAAGCAAAAGGGAACAGCAGACTCGGTGAGGATAACTTCTTAAAAATGTGTAATCAATGTTTAAGACGTTGTTATGGAAAATAAATCTCTTGAATGTGTTCTTTATGTGTAGTGTGACACTTTGAATGAGGAGTTACTTGAAGTACAACTGAGGGACTCACTTATAAGCTTTCGTTGGATCCATGTAAGACACTTTTATTTCTTTATGGAATATTTTTTCCTCTTGTCGAGCTACTTATAATATAGGGTTTTAATTTTAGACACATCCAAAGAAAATTTGTTTCATGTCATCTATTGATTTGCACACCCATTATAGCTACAAGAGGATATTACCTGAGGCAACTACAATTGTCATGGCTACTATAGATAAAAATTGGTATATTTTCTCAACTTGAGCTACATTCATTGTGCTTTGAAATTACCTACTAATTTCCCCTCCCAATTTCAGCCCACACGGCATATTTCAAATCTTGCGCCTTGTAGGGTCAGTTATTGGCAAGGGTCAATAAAAAGGATTCTATCTTCATGACGACATACCTTTGGAGGACCTTTTCAAGCACTCCTCTCATGTTGAAATCAACCCCAAGTAGAGGTTCAATGTCGTCGATCTCCATCTCAAACCTTGAAAAGTGTAATTGTGCATGTGAGTTATCGTATATTTATTCATCTGTGTTGTCATACATTTGTTCAATAGAGTTATTGTATAATTGAGTTATTGTATGTTTGTTTATTTGTATTATGGTATGCTGGTTGATGCACCACAGAGGAGGGGAATATGGAAACCCCTTGATGTTGGCTATTGGAAAAGGCAAGAATAAACTCGAATTTGGAAATATCACAACTCTATCTAGTGATGTCTAAATGTCGTGAAAATTGGACCACACCCTTCTCTATGAGTTAACATAAAACCCTCCAAAATGCAAATAATAATTTGTTCGGGAGCAGAAGAAATTGAAGGAAAGGTGCAACTAGTCTAAAGAGGTGCCAACGGGCAGAATTCGGAGCCCAAATGGTTGAATGCACTACTCACTCATTTTTATCCAAATGATGTAAAATTGAACCACGTTAAATTCCACCAGAGATGCGAATGCCTTCAAAAAATCACTCAAAGATTCTAACCAGAGACGAAGATATATAAATGCAAAAATGACTGCCCAGAAGAGCACCAATAAGGCAATTTCTAATCCCAAAAGGAAACAATCACAAATCAAACGTTTCTTATCCAAATTGCACCAAAATTGAACCAATACCTTTCTGATTATGAAAAAATATCCTTCCAAAAATCAGAATCATATTCAATTGGAAAAATGACTTACACATGAAAAATTACAAGTTGGTTTGAAAAGGTGTTATGGTTGCACCTTTTGACTTAAAACAGACTCCACAAGGAAGCCACTCCAACTTAGGTCGCAGCAGGTCTTCTAACCATTCTGTATGGACTTCCACCTCTAGAATGAAGTGGAGGAAGGAGTTAGTGTAAGAGATTCACCTCAAGACAAGCCAAGAACAATGGTGACTCAATGGATACTCACACACTTGATCAGATAGGTACCACCGAAAAAAGGATTGGATTTTGGGAGGGAACTCCATAAATTTAAATGAACTATTTTCTCACTATTCAAAACTTCCTACAAAATGCCCTAAGTGAGGTATAAATACCAACACAAATTAGGGTTAAATCCTAATGACTAAAGTACAAAAATAACCCCTTAAGTAAACACACACTCACACGACAACAACAAATCCTAAAAGTTGTTTTTAAATTATTACAAAACAAAACAAAATTAAAAAATTAAAAAAAAACTAGTTGGGGTCCTTGGTGCATCATTGGTTGTTATTGTTGATAGTATTCTGGTGGTTGTTGTTGTTGGTATTCTGGTTGTTGTTGGTATTGGGGGGAGGGACGTTCATTTTGTGCTAAGAGACGTGCGTTTTGTGCCGAGGGATGTTCATTTGGGATGAGGGACGTCCGTTTGGGGTAAGGGAAGTCCGTTTTATGGCGAGGGATATGTGTTTTATGCTAAAGGAGTGCATTTTGTGCTGAGGGACATCCATTTTGGGGTTGAGGGACGTCCATTTAGGGCAAGGGACGTCTGCTTTATGGCAAGGGACATACAATTTCAATTCATATGTTTATTTACATCAATTCATCAACAAACAAGTTCATTTACATCCATTCATCAACAAACAAAATTATTTACATCTGTTTATCAACAAACAAGTTCATTTACATCCATTCATCAACAAACAAGTAATGTTCTATCCAATTAAGTTACTAACAAATAATTAAAAAAATAAAATAGAAACAATAGAAGCCACATCGTTAAGGATGCGGGTGTGAGGTGGTGAACTCCTACAAAACACAAACACAATACAATGTCATACAAAGTGTACATAGTTAGAACAACGTTTGAAAACATAACAATTTACTCACTTGTGTCTCAGCAATAGTGGTAAACCCATAAATGTATCTTGTGAGCATCCTCATTCGCTACTTCGATCGCTGCCACTTGCCTTGCGAGTGGCTAAGCCTCCACCTTGACAAGAGCAGACAATATGGCCAACACCCTGACACTGGCTATATATCATGGGGACATTTCTTCTGCTGATGACCGTGCGGCTACAGGGCTCGTCTGCATCCCTCACTCTTTGTTTTTTAGGCTGCTCTGGGAGTCTCTTAACTAGGGGTAGCAGAATTAGATCCTGGTTTGTTTCAGGCCACATGTGTTGGCCACTAACAGGTCGAGTAAAGTGGGAATACATCCTCATGTATGTTTCTCGATGATGCAATACATAAACATAATCCTCAGCTGAAGTCCTCATCAAATGCATACATGGGATGACATGCACACATGAGATTTCAGTCAATTCCCACCGATAATAGTTATAGATCCATGTGTCGAAATTGACTATGTACCATTTGTTACCATCACTGACCTCAAACCGATTACTTCCTACAAATGTTGGACACCAATTTGGAGCAGCATGTTGTAGCTTTCCAAGCTTCTTTTTTATATAAGGACACAATAAGTCCATTGACTCGACCATCTTGTCATGTTTATTAACAATCGTACACATGATGCCCATTCTAATTATCTCGACCATAGTGAGGATCAATTTGTCATGAATTAGTAAAAAGCAGGCGTTGTAGGACTCACTTATGTTGCACTTTGAGACAGAGCTGAAACTATGTTTTGACTAAAACCTCGAGTTGATGTTTTACAGATATGCATGTGCCATTTGGTCAACCACAAATAGTTTATTCATCTCTTTATCAAATTGTGATAATGTTATGGCCCTAGCTATCTTCCACATGACCTCTTTGTACAAATTGCCTCGAAATTGTTTTCTAAAATTGGCATACAATTGTCTAAGGTATAAATGATGTTCAGCTGCTGGTGCATATTATTCGATAGTAGACACCAACCCTTTTTGTTGATTGGAAATAAATGTCCATCTCCTGCATATATCACTGTCTATGTCCAAAAGGAAGCAACCCAAAAACCAAGACTAAGAGTCTCTACATTGTGATTCAATAATTGCCACAACAACTAGATGTATTCCATCATTGCCATCAATGCTGATGGATGTGAGCAACTGGCCTAGGCACAAATCCTTCAAGTGACAGCTATCTAGGCAAATCACAGGTCTACCATACTCTCTCAGATCTTTCTTGTACATAGCCAAACACATGTACATCCTTTGAAATATTGGATATGGAATATGATCATTCCAATCTACCATCAGCAACAATGTGATCCCATGATTGAACCTTCGAATCTTTTCTCCATACAACAACAGTTTCTTGTATTGTTCATCACCATCCCTTTTGTTCAGTTTTCTGGCTACATTCCTTGCCCTTTTGGCAAGACTTGGGGTATGTTGACATTAAAATCCTTCCTGACTGTCTCAATGATGGAAGTAAGGTCCCATGTGGACTAACTTTTGAACCTATCAAAATATTGGTTTGCCACCCATTCGGCAGAAGCATGTCAGCATTCTATATGTCGTAACTCTTAATTTGAAACGTAAGTTCACCTTTCATTTTTTAAGCGTGAAACCACCAATTGCATCCATCCTTGCACACAACAGTCAACTGATGAGATTCGCTTTTGATAAACTTTATCTCGTGCTCATTCTTCAAAGCATAATCAACCACTTCTTTTCTAATTGTGTTCAACGAACTATACTTCTTCCCTAGACAGTGATTTGAGGAAGAACATTCTAGTTGAGGAGGCATACTCTCTACCCAATCATCATATTTAGAGTCCTGTATTGAATGAAGCTTCAAGTCTAAAGATGTTGAGATTGAATGCACCTCTATACCAGCTTTGTGATAGAAAGCACATTGCTCATCGGCCTCGACTGCCAAAATAGGATTCACCTCCTTTCCGCAGTTAATGGATTCTTCATCAATGGATGGTGTAACACTCCTCGATGCCATTTGATGTGCAACACTCAAAAACTTCATTGTTCATTTATATTCAGAGATTTAGGGTTGTTGTTTGCTCTTGTAGAGGACATCCTTACTGGTTATATAGATGTAGTTGAAGGTTGGTCAACATCTTCATTTAGAATTAAAGGATATCCATGGCATGAGGGACGTCTGTGGTGTTAAGGGATGACCATGGTTGGGTAAGTTTAGGGACGTCTCTCAATACTAAATGGTGTCTTGTCTTAACATCAATGGGCGTCCCCTAGCATCCACAGACATCCCTCAATGCTAAACAACGTCGTAAGTGGAGGGACGTGCATTCTGGACTGTAATACGGATGTCTGTTGTTGGCTGATGGACATCCATTGTGGGCTGAATGATGAAGTCTTCAGTCAAGGGATGTTTGTTGTGGGACGAGAGATATCCGTTATAAATAGAGAGACGTCTATTGTGGATTGAAGGACGTCCCACTTAAGTGGAGGGAGTCTGCGCCATTTAAAAAAGTGTGTGCTTTGCACGTAATCCCCTTCAACATAACGCCTTTGGAGTCTGTAACATCTCAGTTATTCTTATAATTTAAAACTCACGATTTTTGAAAATTTTTTCTTTTAAAATCACAGCGGAAGACTTTCCATTTGAAAACTAGCTTAAACAAGAAGTGTATAAATAAACTCATGTTTGTTAAACCATTTATCACTTGAAACATGTCATACTATAAAGCTTTAAACAATTACAATAGCGGAAGACTTGTATTTACAATACCAAAAGAATAAAACACAATTTGAAAACCTTCTTGATAAAAACGAAATACTATAACAAAGGTTTACTTTCCTCAAAAACTTTATTACCAAACATTTCATTTCTTCTTTAATCTTTTAGCCTAACCAGCCGCCAAGCCCGCAACATACAAATGACTCATCAACTACTTCAAGCCCTGATTCCTTGCATACCTACGTCACATGACCTAACTATGAGCCTAACGCTCAGTACGTAGTATAAAAGTAAAATATGTTCATGCAATACTATTCAAACATACATAGTTTTCTATTTTTTTTATCTGTCTTTTATTTTCTTTAATTATCTCCTTGAATGAGAGCAACCTTTCAGTTTCTGAACTCACTCACACATTGGATGAGAGTAATCTCTTTAGTATCCGAACTCACCAAACGAGTTAATTATAATTTAGGGTGAGAGCAACTTCTTCAGTTTCCGAACTCACCCAAACATTGTACACCTCCAGTAAGCAGTTACGGCATTAACTGAAAGCTTTGCTAGTAGTTGTACACATCAATGTACAACAATTGGTTCTGACATCAATCGAGAATGCACTAGCAGCCATGCACATCAATGCTAATGGCTTCACTTACCATTAGTTGGTCTATTCTGACATCAATCAAGAACAAACTAACAAACTCAATCTATTCTTTCTGTATTCTTTTACTTAATTGTCCTTTACTGTTATTTATTTTGTGACTCGTTCCCACGTGAGAGCAACCTCTTAAGTCTCTGAACTCACGTAGAAACTATCCATTTACATTTATGTTTATTCACAATTTAGTTACGTTTATACTTTCGTGTGCATTAGAAATAATGATGCAAGCATACAATTCTATCTATTGTGTCTATTATCATAACCTCAAACATGCACCGTATCCTAATTAAATAACTGAACTTAAATTTAATAAACATACAAGCAATCATTCAACAATACATCTCCAAATATAACTTAAGCTATGCATTTAGTAAACAAGCATCAAACAAACACCCCTTAATTCCTATGATATAGGCCCTTTCGGACAAAATACATGTCATACTACGTACCTGGAGTCCTTAGCTTTAATAAGTTATCACTTAGAGTTATCCTTCTCGAAACCTAATCATTATGTATACGTATAGCTATAATAATTACTTTTCAATAATAAAGTCCCCTAGCTTCAACTAACATGCTTAGTATTTTCCACCAAACTTTTACTTAACATTACCTAACTATTCGAAAACTAATATTTGACTACATCATTTCCTTCCACCATTCACCAATACACCCAACCACAATTCCAACAAAGTATATTTTTCCAATCATATCTATCAGTTCAACTTAATCATTTTCCAACAACCACCTTATCCCAATAATCTTATTTATTCATGTCAATATACTTCACATGATACAACTAACAACCTAAACCAATAATCATATATTCACATGAATATTAAATCTTCAATAATACAAGTATTCAATATGTAATAATCATATAGTGACTTTACACACATTTCCCTCTTTATGCATAATAGGTTCTAGGCTAAACATAATTTAACAGAGTTAAAACAAGAACATACATGTCTAATATATCCAACACTATCACTTAGAAAAACCAATATCTTATTCAGGAGAACATTCATACCTGAGACATCCTTGATACCTGAACAATCCAGAGGCTTAACTCCACATTTCCTCACAAACAATTGCATCACAGCCGTAGCATTCCTTTCTAATCAACCATTGCAACCCATCCGCTTCTCTCTCTCATCCATCAAACCCCATAATTATCATCCTTCATAAGTGCAGAAACCCCACGCCAGCTTTCTCTCTAAATTTTGGCAAAGTAATCCCATAGATTTCCTTCCTTGAAAACTCTCGGCCACACCCCTCTATTTATAGGTTGTGAATATCGACCCTTCATCATCCCCTTGAAGATGGAAGGCCACTAGACACACACTTAATCATCCAAGCGTTCAGACAACCAAACGTTTCATCTCCAGACGTTGATTATCATCAATAAACAGCCATCATAAATGGTGGTCGATCGATTCATCAGTTAGTCAATCAACCACCATGTAGCCAAACATTGCCAATTTATTTAGAAAACATCTGCTTTCATGTCAGTCGATCAACGCCAATCGGTTGACGACCAATCGATCAACACCTCGTCAATCAACCACCCCGATCGGCCGCTGTTTCCAACTGAGCATTAACTAAATTCTCCAAATTATTCATATATATATATAGGTCTTAATTGTAATTGTAATATCCTTCATACCACTTTATCTTCTCTAAACCATTATGTACTAAATCCATATATATATATGAACATCAATATCATCCACACCAAATTATACTATATTTCCACTATTCTTCACCCTTGCCCAAGTTAAATTCCAATAACTGATAAGAACCTTATTATTCTCAAGCTCATAGTCCTTACAATATCCAATTACGTCCAAATATATTTTCTCTTTGGCCAACACTTGAATTATCCAACTACCCATAAATTTATCCCTTAATAATCAAAATATATAATCCATAACTCCTTTCCCACCTTATTCTTTTATTAAATCCAATATACTCCAAAATATTATAGATCTTATAACTTCAACCTTATTATATTCAAGTGCATTTTCTCTTACTAATTCACTAATTGCTAATCACTAACTCAGTCCTGATGTCATCCTTTCTAATTCCATGTATCATCACTCATTCTCCAATAACCTTAATCTTTCCCTTAAGCTAATTATGAACATAATAGTGTATCATAATTTACTTATTCCAAATACGTTTCTCTTGACCAATATCTTCAAATCGTCCAATTCAGTTACTAATATCCTAAAACTATCACATAAACCTAGTGTATAACTCAACAGAAATTCGGGATATTATAGAGTCCATCTTGGCCGTCCATTCTCGTTGAAGGATGTCTGCCCCTCGATCCAACGACCATGAACCATCGTCTGTGAGCGCCTTTGGAGGATGGCCTAACTCCATCATGGCCGTTCATTCTCGTTGAGGAACGTTCGTCTCTCGATCCAACGGTTATTAACCATAGTCTGTAAGTGCCTTTGGAAATGCCCTAACTCTACCCTGGCAGTCCATCCTCGTTGACGAGCAGGACAGATGTCCCTAGATTATTACGTCCTTCGTCCGCCTATTGGTTCACCCTTGGACGTCCCTCGTGGTTGCGGGACGTTCGTTGTTGTTGCCTTCGACATCTGCATTCGACGGTGCTTGACATTAACGAAACTGCGGCATTAGTGTCGACGTCTTTTGATGGAAAATGTGACTACGAGGCTTGCACCGTTCTTTCTCATAATTTAGGATTTTAGTTATTCGTGAATTTTCTTCAAGGTTTGTGATATTGTTGATCGTAAACTATAAGGTCTATTTTATTAATTTTCCTACTTTGAATTTCTAGATTGGTCTGCCTTGGACCAAGTTTAATAAAGAAATGAAAACTCTAATTTTACTTTTGAGTTTTTATCAATATAGATGAAAATTTTAATTAATCACAATTGGTTAATCTAGTCAATTATCATCCTTCAACATTATAGAGTTGTATTGTTCTTGGTTACATTTATTTTAGGGTGAAGCCTAATCTATACTTTAACATTTGAGGTTATTTACATATTATACTTTAAATTATTTTTTAGACAAATAAAACCTCCACTTTTTAGTTATTAGCAATTTGAACCATTGTGATAATTTATTCATTAAATTTATACCACGTTCTCTATTTAACAATGTGTTTTAATCTAATTTTTTATCCCTGCAACGATTTCTAACTTAAATTTAAACTATGTTGTGTGATCGACAAATATCGAAATTGCTGGATTGAAGATTGATAAAGTTAAAAATGGTTAAATATCTTAAAAATCCACCAAGTTTGAAGTCTAGAGAGATTTCTATTTTGTTTTATTAAAATAGAAATGACACGAGTAAATAATAAAATATTTATAACAAGTATTATTAAATAAAAAATTATTCCAGCCAATAAGTATATAACACATCAGAAGATTAATTATTTACTCGAAATATTTACAACGCAAAATTTAAACAACACATTTAACATATGCATACATTACATAAACAAACTTTGAACTTTGGAGGGTTCTTTCTAAACTTTCGTTGATATAGAGTAAGTGCCAGTAAAATGGTTTCTTGCAGGTTTTCCAAGGCTTACGATGACAGGGATGGATGAATGATTTCTATAACTTGTCCTCGTACTCAGAGAGTGGGGTTCTCAGTTCTCTCAACCCTTTCCTCTTCCGGACTTTGGCAGCAAGCTATTCAGTAGGAGTTCCATCTTCTAATGGATCAGATGGCATGATTTCCCAATGATCAAACACGGCCTGCAAAAAAGCCTGTCCAGAAGTTGCAGCTCTCAGCACATTCGAGAATCCAAATGACTCGATGACAGGCAAGTATTCCTTGACGTTGTACAACGGAGTACCCGGCTGCTGCAATTCTTCGAAAACATGTCCACATCTCTGGTTAAGAACACTGTAAACACCGCCCAGAGCATGCTCAGGAGCCTAGATTGTAAGCATATTCCATTCAACTTTTCGACTTTATTCTCATTTTTTTTATTTACTTTACATGCTTGCAATACTTTAAGTCCCATACAACGTGTTTGATTTAACCATTCGAGTTTAAACGAGATACCAACCGTGGTCCATGATATAAATTCTTTTGTAGATGATGTTGAGTTCCGTTTATTAGCCTTAAGACCTTTCCTTTAATTCGTTTCTTCCGATGATGCAGAAACGCCGTACACCGTAATTTGATTTAGAGAGAATCTTCGACAGAGATCTTTCGTTCGTTGGTTAGAATGAATTCACTAATTCTCCCTCCTGTGATTGAAAGAAGACACCCGTACAAAAGGCAACTCTCCGTACATGCCCTTTTGTTCGTGTCTTTTCAATCACGTCTCTTCAACTATACGTTATACAATTTTAATAAGGTTAAGGTGAGGGAATTAAAACCCAATTAACTTAATGTCTTTAATGCTTAACAACCATCATATTAAGCACATTAATATTAAGTCAATGTAACATTAATTAACATGGACCATACTTATATTTAAATTATAGTTAAATAATCTAACAATCTCCCACTTGGGCCATGTTATAAACTTTAATATCACATGATAAACAACTAGTACAGCTGTTTCAGCTAATGCTTTCTAGCTAACATAACTTGAATACACTATTAATCAATATAGTGTACTTTAATGTGAATTTAATCAAGTTATCCTTTCATAATGAATTGTATAATCGAATCATGGCAAGCACATGTGAATTATGTCAACATGATTCTTTCCATGTATCACAAATTATCCAATTCACTAATTCTGTAATTGAGGAACACTATAAGCCCTTCATATACTATTCATCAACAATAATTGTATATACTATAATATGAATAATGATCATACATACAAAAACATTCTTTCATTGAATTCAAAAGTTTTTAAAAGTATTATAAGTTAAAAGTTACATTTTTCAATCACATAGACTTGTCACCTAAACCCATCTTTACAACATGTTCTTTAAAGGTTTTAGGTGGCAATCCTTTCGTCAACGGATCAGCTATCATTGAACTTGTACTTATATGTTCAATACACACTCTATGTTTTTGTATTTCTTCTTTGACTGCCAAGTACTTCAAATCTATATGTTTTGCACCTTTCGAGTACTTGTCATTCTTTGAGAAGAATACAGCTGCGGAGTTATCACAATAAATATTCAGCGGCCTATCTATACTTTCGACTATGCTTAGACACTGAATAAAATTCCGCAACCATAATCCATGAATTGTAGCTTCAAAACAAGCTACAAATTCAGCTTCCATAGTGGAAGCGGCAATCGTAGACTGCTTTCCACTTTTCCATGACACTGCTCCTTCAGCTAATAGGAACAAGTGGCCAAATGTAGATTTCCTCGAATCTACACAACCGGCATAATCCAAATCCAAGTATCCAATCACTTCGAGATGACTCGACTTTCTATATGTGACCATGAAGTCCTTTGTTCCTTGCAAGTACCTAAGTACTTTCTTAGCAGCTTTCCAATGATCCAATCCTGGATTACTTTGATAACGGCCCAACATCCCTACTGCAAAACTTATATCTGGCCTTGTACATGTCTGGGCATACATTAAGCTTCCTGCTGCTGATGCATATGGAATAAGTTCCATTTCTTTACGTTCTAAATCATTTTTCGGACATTGCATTAAACTGAACTTGTCCCCTTTCTGAATTGGAGCAACAGCAGCGGAACACTTATCCATTCTGAATCTCTCAAGAATTTTCTCGATATAACCTTTCTGAGACAATCCTAGCAATCCTTCCTTTCTATCACGGAATATTTCTATTCCAATCACATAGGATGCCTCATCCATATCTTTCATTTTGAAATTCTTTGAGAGAAAATCTTTCACATCACGTAACATCCCTTTATTGTTGACAACAAGAAGAATATCGTCAACGCACAATACAAGGATACAAAACTTACTCCCACTAACCTTCATATAGATACACCGATCAACGGTGTTTTCTATAAACCCATATGACAAAATGGTATCATTAAACTTAATGTACCATTGTCTGGAAGCTTGTTTCAATCCATAGATTGACTTCTTCAGCTTACATACCATCTTTTCATTTCCCAGAAAGGAAAATCCTTCAGGTTGATCCATATAGACTTCTTCCTCTAAGTCACCGTTAAGAAATGCGGTTTTCACGTCCATTTGGTGAAGCTCCAAATCATAATGAGCCACCAAAGTCATAACTATTCTTAAAGAGTCTTTCTTTGACACCGGAGAGAAAGTCTCTTTATAGTCAATGCCATCTTTCTGAGTGTAACCTTCGGCAACAAGTCTGGCCTTATACCTTTCGATGTTACCTTTCGAATCACGTTTGGTTTTGTAAATCCATTTATGATTTACAAGCAACGCATTTCTTTCCTTCAGGAAACTCTACAAGTTCCCAAACTTTGTTGTCATCCATAGATTTCAACTCTTCCTTCATAGCATTAAACCACTTTTCGGAATCATTACATTCCATGGCTTTATTGAATGATTCTAGATCTTTATCATTGCTCAAGTCACATTCCTCTACTAATGAATAAACCACATAGTCATCAGAAATTGCTGGTCTTTTCTCCCTTACAGACCTTCACAATTCTGTTGCTTGTGGTTGATCATTTACGACTTGATCAACATTAACATGCTCATCATTATCATTAATACGTTCACCTTGCATGGGTTGAATATCCATTTGTTGTTCCGGTATGTTGTTAGACTGTGATACAACGTAAGGTACAATGCTTTGATAAGAATTACTAGGTGTCATTTCCTTCACCCGATTCTCTTGGATATTCACATTTCGTGAATCATTAATCCGACTGAACATGTCATTCTCAATGAACCGAGCATTTCCATATTCCACAATTCTTGTACTATGCTTTGGACAATAGAAAATGTACCCTTTAGACTTTTCAGGATAGCCGATGAAGAAACCACTAATCGTTCTTGCATCGAGCTTCTTTTCATGTGGGTTATAAATTCTAACCTCTGCTAGACATCCCCAAACATGGATATGTCTCAAACTAGATTTCCTTCCCGTCCACAGTTCATAAGGGGTCTTAGGAACTGCCTTACTAGGAACCCTATTCAGCAGATATGCAGCGGTCTTTAAACTGTGCATCCACAACGATATAGGTACATTACTGTTATTAATCATACTTCTTACCATTTCGATAATAGTACGATTCCGCCTTTCAGCTACACCATTTTGTTGTGGTGTACCCGACATTATGTATTGTGCACAAATGCCTCAACTTTCGAGAAACCTTGCAAATGGACCTTTGTTTTGTCCACTTTCATCGAATTTTCCATAGTACTCACCACCTCTATCCAATCTCATTACTTTCACTTTTCTATCTAACTGCTTTTCTACCTCATTGATGAACACTTCTATAACGTTCATCGCTTGAGACTTTTCATGCAGTAGATATAAATAACTATAACATGAGAAATCATCTATAAAGGTAATGAAATACTTTTCTCCATTCCAGGAAGGAATGTCAAATGGATTACAAATATCGGTATGTATCAATTCTAAAAGTTCTTTGCTTCTTGTGGCGGGATACTTTGATGTGTGTTTAGTTTGCTTTCCTTTCATGCAATCTATACACACGTCTCAGTCATCAAAATCTAATTGAGGTAAAATTTCATTTTTCGTTAACCTCATTAACTTTTCGTTAGAAATGTGACCTAGACGCTTATGCCATAAGAAAGATGAACTTTTATTTCTTGCACCGCGTTCTAAACCAATCAAATGATCCACATTAAACAGAGAATTCATAAACTTAACATCAAGATTGATAGAGTACAAACCATCTTTTATAATACCATAACCATAACAATATTTATGTTTGTACATAGTAAAAACACCATCACCAATTTTAAAATTAAAACCATTACAATCCAACCTAGCAACAGAAATCAAATTTCTAGCACACTCAGGAACATAAAGACACTTTTCTAGATCCAGGTGGTATCCGATATCCAAGATCAGTCTATACGTTCCAATTCCTTCAATGCGTGCCTTCATTCTGTTCCCCATATACAAGAACTTTTCAGTTTCGTTTATGGGATGGATCGAAAAAAATCTCTGCGTAACATGAGAAACATGAGTAGTAGCACCAGAATTCAACCACCAACTATTATTAGGTACTTCTATAATATTTGATTCAAAGCATACTGAAACAAATAATGTACCTTTCCTTTCGAATCAAGCCTTCCTTTTAGGACAATCCTTCTTTACATGTCCGGCTTTGTTATAGAAGAAGCACTTAAGCTCTTTACGGATCTGACCATCTTTAATCTTTAATTGGTCTTTTCCCTTTCGCTTGTTCTTTTTACTCGACGGCTTTGAGGTGCTACCTTTGGCATCCTTCTGCATTGCTAAGTTGACGGTATGGTCTTTCATCTTCTTTAATCTCCCTTCCTCTTGTACCAACATGGCGTTTATTTCCTGAAAGTTCCATTTTTCCTTTATGGTGTTATAGTTCACCTGGAACTGGCCAAACTCAAGAGGAAGTGAGTTGATGATAAATTGAACCAGAAACGATTCACTCACATCCATACCCAACGTCTTAAGCTTTGCAGCCAAATTGGCCATGCTTGTTACGTGGTCATGAGTGGGTTGAGACCAGTCAAATTTTTTGGTCGTCAACTCACTCATCAAGTTTCCCACAACAGACTTGTCAGTAATGTCTGATTGGGAGTATGCCTTAATCTTTGACATGAAGTCCTTTGCATCATTTACTTTTGGCATCGATGGCTTAATATTTTCAGCCATCGTCATCTTCATCAAGCCCAAACATAGCCTATTAGACCACTCCCAAGCCTCATAATAAGACTTGTCAGCTTCCGAAGTGGTCTCAGTAATAGATGGTGGTCTATCATTAACTAGTGCCAGGTCCAAATCCAATACACCCAGTTGAAACTAGATTTGTTCGGACCAGTCAGCATAGTTAAGACCATTGAAGTTAATAGATGAATTACCAGAAGCAAACAAATTCATAGCAGCTGCAAATAACAACAATACATGCTCATACATCAATACATTGAATAATCTATCCTAACCAGATCCAAATAAAGCATATAAAAATTTCATTAAGTTTACTTTTGGGTAATCCTTAAAGAAATAAACAATTCATGATGTTGTAATCTTTAATTGACTTATAAACATATTTAACACAGCATGTTTAACATGTTTGGATGTTTAAACACATCAATTAACTATGTAAACATGTCACTTTAATGTTATTAATTATAAATAATGGTCCACCTTTGGGTGACCTACTAGTTTATAACTAATAAACACATTTCCATAACATCATTATAATTGAATGAACAAATTACACAATTCAATATTGATCCTTTCAAATTAGGTCACTTTGGTGACTACATAGTTTCTATACAACAATATATTAATTGTATAAACATTCATTCATTCAATATCTTTAATTGAACTGTATAATCAGGTGTTGCGGACGATATGCGGACATTGTAATAGCGTCCGCAATATCTTCCTGTCGTCCGAAACTGCCTATAGCGGACGCTAACCTTACCGTCCGCTGCGTCCTTGTGATGCGTCCGCATGAATCAAAACTATATAGATTCAAATCGGACGAGTAGCTTTAGCATCCGTAGCGTCCGTGTGATGCGTCCGCATGAATCAAAACTATACAGATTCAAATCGGACGCACATTTTCTCGTCTGCACCGTCCGCATCAATCATCCGGATGACTTTTCTTTACAGATTCATATCGAACGCAAATTGTAGCGTCCGCATTATATCGTCCGGATGAATCTTTCTTTACAGATTCAAAACGAACGAAACATGCATGCGTCCGCGTCCTCCGCACCCTTTCATTTATGCATCCGCATACACATTTTCAACATGAATCTTGCGTCCGACCATACTTCAGGTCGACCGCACCCTTAATACTCATCGTCCACACGACGAACAGTCAACAGAAAACACAATTATCTATCATCCTATTCATGATTTCATGTATACATTCATACACGCATAACATTACGAAATTTAAACTATCATTTCTCATGCATATTACTTTCATAGAAACTCATTTTCATGGTAAATCAAATCGTATATCTAACCGTGCTCTAATACCAAATGTAAGCATATTCCATTCAACTTTTCGACTTTAATCCCTTTTTTTTTATTTACTTTACATGCTTGCAATACTTTAAGTCTCATACAACGTGTTTGATTTAACTATTCAAGTTTAAATGAGATACCAACCTTGGTCCATGATATAAATGCTTTTGTAGACAATGTTGAGTTCCGTTTATCAGCCTTAAGACCTTTCCTTTAATTCGTTTCTTCCGATGATGCAGAAACGCCATATACCGTAATTTGATTTTAGAGAGAATCTTCGAGAGAGATCTTTCGTTCGTTGGTTAGAATGAATTCACTAATTCTCCCTTCTGTGATTGAAAGAAGACACCCGTACAAAAGACAATTCTCCGTACATGCCCTTTTGTTCGTGCCTTTTCAATCACGTCTCTTCAACTATACGTTATACAATTTTAATAAGGTTAAGGTGAGGGAATTAAAACTCAATTAACTTAATGTCTTTAATGCTTAACAACCATCACATTAAGCATATTAATATTAAATCAATGTAACATTAATTAACATGGACCATACTTATATTTAGATTATAATTAAATAATCTAACATGGATTTCCACCAAGTACACAGGTTCTAAAAACCTGGGTTTGGCTGTCAGTTGGGCAGCATAGACGACCCTTCTAACAGTCGGAATGATTTGACCACCTCCTCTGTGAATTCCATCAGAGTGAAGAACTGCATCACAGAGCTCAAAGCCGATACCCCTCATGTTTTCTTCAGCCAATGCTCCTTCCTTGGAAGCCCACTGGAAACCAAGAGTTACAGAGTCCTCAATTTCATTGAGGTAGTCAACCCCTTTACACATATTAACAACCATGTTAGGGCCGTTGGTCTCTGGGCCGAAGCACCAAATCTTCTTAGTTGTTTCCTTGTCCCAGCCTAATGCGTCTGACATGATCTTCGACCGAGCCTTCGGGTCATCTCTTGGACCAATTCGTCCGTCATCAATGGCTTCCGCAAGTCCTTCCTCCATCGGATGTGCTTCCATGTATAAGTGGTTGTGTTTGTTTGGCGATTTACTCATCACAACGTGGCTGGACCTCTCGGAGACAGTTTCGCGAAAAAGAAACAACAGGATCAGATCTTACGATCTCGGCTCCTCCCATGAAATCTTCTTGCAGATCTTTCAAGCATATCTCGAGGTGCAGTTCGCCAGCACCGGCACAATGTACTCGCCAGATTCCTCAATTTCACAAACAACTATGGGATCAGATTTTTCGAGGCGCTTCAGACCTTCAACAAGCTTGGGAAGGTCAGAAGCCACCTTGCACTGAATTGCAACAAGAACAACAGGTGAAACTGAAAACTTCATTGCTCTGATTGGATGAGCACCGACTTCCTTTTCGTTCGTCAAAGTAGCATTTTTTGTGATGAACTGGTCCAAACCAACCATTGCAACAATGTTAAAGCAAGGAACATTCTCCACAGTTTCCTGCTTCTTTCCCATCCAAATCACAGTTCTCTGCACACTCTTCATGTACACGTCCTTTTTCTGCCCATTCCCAGGGACATAATTCGGACCTATGATTCGAACCTTCATTCCAGTTGAGACTTTACCGGAGAAGACTCGGCCGAAAGCGAAAAATCGTCCTTTATCAGAGGCTGGAATCATTTTCGACACGTTAAGCATAAGAGGACCATTAGGGTCACAGTTTCTAATCGCATTAGCGTAAATGTCGTCCATGGGTCCCTCGTACAAGTTCTCGACACGGTACTTTTGAGCCTTCACAGGTGAAGGTAGATGAAAGATCATCATTTCCAATAATGCATTGCTTGCTGGCAGCCATGTCTGCATGACTCGCTTCATCAACGCCTTCCCTCTCAGATCTCTATCTTCAGCCTTGATAACTACTCCAAGCTTTTGCAACAATGGCCACAATTCATCCTTCTGCTCCCTCTAGCAAATTGAAATAATCCGCATGATAGGTTCGTAGCAGAAATGAACAAAGCCACGCTTGCACGTAGGAGAACCAGTATTTTTGCTGGTCCATTTTTTCGTAGAAGGGTCAATGAAATTCTCCCCCCAAAGACGCTCCATCATTTTTGCCTCATCAACCCCAAACTTAGAGGCATACATCTTTGCAAAGTTTGTAAGAGTGAAATGTTGAGAAAAACCACCTAAAACAAATATGGGGAATATGGTTTTTCCAATCTTTCGTATCTGATTCAAATTACAAACAAATGCCGCAGATGCAATAACAGTCGAATGACAAACAACGCAAAATAATCAAACGATGCACACCAATTTTAGCGTGAAAAACCCCAAAACGGGTAAAAACCACGGGACCGATTAGGCCGCTTAAAACTTCCACTATCAACAATAATAATGGGTACAACTATGTCTCAATACAACACAATCATCACCTATCAAGATGGAATCAAGAGAGGAACAAAAACGGACAAGAGAATTCGATTTCTCTTGTTCGTGTATAATCTGCGAGACAAACTTACAGTACTCAAAACACGATCTTCACCGTTCAGAATGTTGCCCAGAACGTCACGAACACGCTGTCCAATTTTCACGTCGATCCAACGGTTGAAACGCCGTCAAATGGAGAAAAGCCGAGACTGGCCTGTAAAAATCCGAACATGCTCTCTCCTTTTCTTTTGCTGCTGTTTTTCTCTCTTCCCGCCTGCTGTTCTCTCTCGCTGACGTGTAGGTTCTCTCAACCCTTTCAAATTTTGTTTTCTTCTTCTAAATAAAGGCGTGGGCCCTCCTTACCCAGCCCACAATGGGCCGAACACAACATGAAAGCCCAACCATGCAAACCAGCAGAGAAGGAAACTGTCCCTTTCTCAGGGTAGACCTGAACATCACCAAGGAGGGGATCCTCATATGTTGCCATAATCACATTAGCATTTTCGATAACCCTTTGGAATAGCTGATAAGCTTCCTCCCCGTCGATCTGAAGTTCCAAGAAGCACCTATCCATCTTGTTAAGAGCGAGAATTGGCCTACTCCTTTCTCCTAAAGCCTGTCGTAATACCATTTCGGTTTGGACACATACCCCCTCCACACAGTCCACCACCACAAGTGCACCGTCAGTTATACGCAGAGCAGCTGTGTCAGATGAGAAGTCAACATGGCCAGGAGAATCAATGAGATTGATGAGAAATTCGTTTCTGTGTCTCTCTCCTTTGTAATTCTTCAAGATCTGGTCTTCCATCTCGTAGTAGAGAGAGATACCAGTTGATTTGATGGTTATACCGCGTTCAGCCTCATCCTTACGTGTATCTGTCATCCTAACATCGCCAGCAGCTTCTTGTGCAATTATACCAGCGGCAGCCACTAGAGAGTCGGTCAGTGTTGACTTTCCTGATGAGTGTCAAAGGGGCAACCATAAACGAGATGAAAGTTACATTAACAAATGGTAAAGAATGAAGAACTAACATCAGGTCGCTGAAAGTGTAACAATAGACTATGATAAATAGAGTACAATTGATTTTCTTTTTAAAGAAAAACTAAATTAACAAAACTTATAATGAGGTCCAGTACAAACATCATAACGAAAGTGCAAATGATTACCTCAACAACTATCAGATATACGCCAAAGTTTAAGATTTACGTCGATATAAAACTTTTAATCAGCAACAAACATGTTCGTGAAACTTTAAGCCAAATGTAATATGAAGAAAGATTCATGGAAGTTTTGGATCATTTAGGATGTCGTACCATGATCAACATGTGCAATAACAGAGATATTGCGAATGTTGTGCTTGAAATCCATGATATGCCGAAGCTTCTCAACCGTGAACTTCCCCTGGATGTGGAAATAAAAAAGATTCCCAATTTTCAACGGTAGGAAAGATTATGTGCTAAATCTATGTTCAGAAACATCCTGCTTACCATCTTGGCTAGTCTTCAAATGTCACAGAGATAGTTTCTTGTGCTGAGTTTTTTTTCTTGTAATGAATCAGCTGAGTACCTGCAAAGAGGTTAAAAAAATGGATATTCACATGTGATATATCAAGCTGAACATATAGGGTTTCCATCATAGAATCATTACAGAGAATATTTAAATTAAGGCATAGCTCAAATCTTGATTCTCATGGAAAAAACTTCCTCACAGAAAGCAGTTTCGAGTTCTGGAAAAATTGCATTTTCGGAACTCTCAGAATGAATTTGAATCTCAACAACCAATCACGAATGCAGAATAATGTTTCAGTGTACAGTACCCAACTGTTCTAGTATCGAGCCGTGAAGGGAAGAACTGGGTTCAGAGGGAAGCATTTATCAAGAATTTTTGTAATTGGGAGATGTAATGGATGAATATCTAATTAAATTAACTTAGTAAACTAGCATCTCAAGCCAACACCTCGTAGGGATAGCTACTACAGAAGCTGGTTTTGTCAATACATGAATCTCCCATGTAATGAAACAGTAAATCAGCGGAAAACCATAAAAATTACACTAATCCATTAACAAGATGACGAACAAACCTCAGCAACCGAGGATCACGGAAACCGAAAAACGATGGGCTACGGCTCTAAGTATCAGACAACGGAGGAGCAGCAAACAATTAATTTCGTCGCAAGGCCGCCGTCATCAGTGAGGTCGGAAGAAAGTCGGGCATGGATTTATGCAGTGGATTTCTCTGGTCAGCGAGTCATAATTGCAGGCAAACTTGAGAGCCAAGCAAAGGGAAGAATTCAAACTAAGGGTGTTCAAATTCTAGTTCGGTTCGATTTTGATAAGAAATGAAACTGAACCAATCGGTTTCGGTTAGAAAATGCTTAAACCAAAACTAAGATTTTAGTTTTAAGGAACGAACCGGAACCGAATTATATATATATATATATAAGGCAGTTTACAATAAACATCCAAAACCATGTAATTATATTCACTGAAAGACTAGTCCACCTCCTGTGTTTCTTTTTTTTTTTTTATAATACAAAAAGTTGATGTACGATAGTATTTGTGTCGCCACTCACCGTCCACTTCCACTTCCAAGTTGAAGTTCCAACTTCCAAACATATTATTAACTTCCAAGTTAAATACATAAAATATATTATTAACTTCATAAACTTCATCCAACTATGGTAGAGACAAATTCAACAAAAATACGAAAATAAATAGATCATTAACTTTATAAACTATATCAACTACTAAAAAAAATTATAATAACTAAATAAAATATTAATTATCCTCGTAAGTAGCATTTCATAATGTCCAGCGTCTTCAGACTTTAGAATTCAGATTATAAACTGCAAAATAAATCAAGAATAGATGCAATTTGCGAGAGAAAGTACT
The DNA here is from genome assembly GCA_022433065.1 of Begonia loranthoides. Taxonomy (NCBI): domain Eukaryota; kingdom Viridiplantae; phylum Streptophyta; class Magnoliopsida; order Cucurbitales; family Begoniaceae; genus Begonia; species Begonia loranthoides. The sequence goes on from CM039482.1 coordinate 14,540,989, forward strand.
TACAAAAATAAAAATAAAATTAATAGAAATATAAATACCTTGTTCTAAGTTGTCATCACTATTAAGTTTCGACTAGTTCACTTCATTATCTTCATTAATTGATATAATCTCTGAAAAATATAAATTCAAAACAATTATATAATATAGTAAGTAATAAAAGAAATATAAAAAAAAAACACTATTAAAAATAAAAGTTGTCAGATACCTTGTTCAAATTTGTCAATATCATCCACTACATCATTAAAGTTGACAGATTGATGTTTTGATGATCGAATCCAGCTATGAGTGCAAATAAATGCATCGACAGTCTTTGGGGACAAAGAACTGTGAAATGAATCAAGTACCCGTCCTCTAGTACTAAAAGCTAACTCAGATGCAACAGTTGAAATAGGAATAACCAATACATCTCTTGCCAATTTGCTTAAAATTGAAAATCTCAATGAATTTAATTTCCACCATATTAGAATGTCTTGCTTATCTGAAAAATTTTTCAACTCTTCATATAGATATCGATCAACTTCTGTACGAGTATTTGAAACATCTTGCTCTTTGTGACAACTATAGAATATCTCAAATACCTTATTGTGGGTCAAATTGCTCCTTTGTCTCAACACTTTAGTCGTTGTTGCAATACTTGTAATACTACAATTTTCTTCTAAATTTTCAAACCCCGAATCACATCTATACTCGAGATATAATCTTTCAATCACAAGTTGTACTTGTCTCATCAAATCATTTGCCTTATCGATATCAACTAACATGGTAAGACAATGTTTCAAAAAAAAAATTTTACACCTGGGATCTAATACAATTGCCACATACATAAAAAAATTCATTTTATTGCAGTTTCCCCAATATTTATCAAACTTTCCTTGCATTCCAATAGCCATTTTCCTTAATATTGAATTATCCGACTCAGCATACTCTTGGATAACAATTTTTAAATTACATACCTCAGTCAAATACATATTTGAAGTAACATGCAAGGAGCCTGACACATTTATAGTTGTATCATAAAAAATTTTCAAAAACTTGATAAGTTCTCGAATATTACTCCAATCTTCTGTCGTGGGAGGTCTTTCTCCACCCAAACTCAAATCATCAACATATTGAATATCAGATTCCTTTAACTTGTCAAAATCTTTTTCAAATTTTTCGGCGCTTTCTAACATCAAATATGTGGAATTCCATCAGGTAGGCACATCTAGAGAAATACTAATATTAACATTTTCAACACATTTCTTAAAATTTTGCAGTCTTGCAGGCAAAGATCGAACGTACTTCACAGCTCTACATACTCTCGTGATAGATTCGTGATGGTCTTTTAAACCATCACATACAATCAAATTCAAAATATGTGCAAAACATCGCATATGCATGTATTTCCCATTCAAAACTAATTCATTCCAATTTCGAACACTTTTAATCAAATATGAAATGGCCACATCATTCAAAGAAGTGTTATCAACTGTAATTGTCAAAACATTTTCAATTCCCCATTCAAATAAGCATTTTTCTACTTCTCTACCAATCGTTTCTCCTTTATGATTCGTAATCAAACAAAAATTAATAATCTTCTATTGTAATGTCCAATGACTATCAACATAATGTGCAGTTAAAACCATGTAATTCAAATTTTTAATTGAAGTCCATGTATCGGTAGTCAAACATATTCGTTGAGATGTGTTTCTAAAATATTCCTTCAACTTCTTTTTTTCTTTCTCATACATTCCAATAATATCTCATGCAATCGTAGTTCCAGAGGGTACAACAAATTTTGGTTGCACATATTGGAACAACGCTCTAAAACCCTCTCCTTCAACAAACTTCAAAGGCAATTCATCAATAATAATCATTTTTGCCAATAGTTCTCAACAAGTTGCAACACATATTTTGGAATTGCCCATATTTTAAAAGCTTAAAGTCTTTTGCTACACATCCACAGTTGCCAACAATTTTTTGCAACTGCTAATGTGTTTTTTCAAATTTGATGTATCATTCTTTGATGTATGACATGCTTATGTCTGTGAACAATAATTATATTTCGCTCTAGGATTGTTATGATCAGTGTTTTCAATCATAGTAAAATAATTCCAAACTTCTGATGTTTTTTTTCTTGTTTTGACCAGTAATAGGGTTAATAGTAGAACCCTCTATAGTTTCATTACCGCTATCCATCCTCTACAATTTCAATAATTTGAACCATTTTAGAATCAATTTTAACAAGAATCGTCCATTCAAAAATAAACAAAAACAAACATCATGCATAAACACACTCAAATTGAAATAAGAAAATAGAGAATTACCCAATTGAAATCAGAATATTATTTATTCACTGCAAATAATCAACACACTCAAATTGAAATTAAGGAAATAGAGAATCTACATACATGATAGTTAGAGCTTGTTTTAGTTGACATGATTTCATATGTTTGACTACTTTCAGCAACTTTATAAACAAATTAAATATAAATATGTTATATTGAGTAAATAGTCTACAAAAATTTTGACTTACCCGAGCCATAACAGATTGAGGACTAGACGACATCAGATCAAAATCCATAGCATTTTCAGAAAAGCAATTCTCTTTTGATCCCTCCATCTACATACATGTAATACAGTTGGTGTTTAGATAATTCAGAACATAGAGAACTAACAAATTGAAATCAGAATGTTATTTTTCACTGCAAATAATCAACATAATCAAATTGAAATTCAGGAAATAGAGAATCTGCATACATATACAGTCGGTGTTTAGATAATTTAGGTAATAGAGAATTACCCAATTGAAATCAAAATACTCAAATTCTTTCTGAAATTTCGGTTCCGATTTCAGTTGGGTTCCGATTTTTCCCTATTTATTTTCAATAGATTTTTCATTCTGTAGATGCCCTTTCTCACTATGCTTGCGACTACTCTCCAGACTCTAGCAAGTGAAGCTACGACTCTCCAACAATTGCTTTCAATTGATTTTCACCCAATACTCAGAAAACCAAAGTGGAAAAATAAGGCAAATCAACAGTAGAATCGAAACCATAATCAAAATCGAAATCAGTTTTACAGCAATCACTAAGAAAATTGTAAAAGTCAAGCAATCAGAAATAATCAAAATAAGATTTATAGAGCAATTTTTACTTGAGCCGGAGAGGGCGAAAATGACTTGAGGCCCAGAGGTCAAAGGAGACTCTTCAACAACGACCAAGATCGAGACTGAGACGGCGACGACGACATGAGTTTTCAAAGCAGAGCACCGACTAGCGACTATGTCTTCTGCAATTAGCAAAGACAAGATCAAACAAAGAAGAAAGACAAAATGCAGAAGAAAGATGAAATGCACAAGAAAGGCAAAATGAAGATTGGTGGAGTGGTTAAGCGAACGGATCTACGAGGTATCAGTGGAATGGCAGAGCGCCGAAGATGAAATGACGATTGATGAGAGGTGAAGAATGAAGATGAACGAACAGGCAGCGTCGCAGCGAAGACTTAAAGCCTTAAAGAGTTTCGGTTTCGGTTTCGTCAGTTTTGAGAAACCAAAACCGAAACCAAACTGAAATTCTAGGTTCTCCCCCAGCGAGAACTGAAATCCAACTTTTAAGTGTACAAAACTGACCAGAACCGACCTGAATTTACCAGTTTCAGTTTGGTTCTTCGGTTCCGGTTCGGTTTGCACACCCCTATCTGCCACTGCCATAGCCAGAAATGATGGACTTGGGTCGTGAACGAAGTCGAATTGCAACCGATCTCATTGTCAGTTAGTTGCACTGCAATGTTTTCACCTCGGTCCAAGGTGGAGCACCCGCGGCGGAAGGTGTAGCAATTGGGGGTGAAGTTGAAGGACTCATGGCTGCCCTTGTTAGTGGAATTGAAGCACAAGTCTAGGTTGAAGCACAACCTCAACCTCAACAACAATCGGCATCAGGTGCATTGGTTCGTTTCCAACCCATTCAGCAGGTTTCCACTCCCCACTCTTTAGGAAAGCCGACGCGAAGGAACGGTATGAATCTGATGTTAAACACCGTTCAATTATTGTTTCTAGAATAGTAGACTTTGAGTCATTAGCTGAGTTGAAAATTGAAGAATTGTTTAATGTAAATTTGGAACTGTCCACCCAACCATTGAGGTCTAGACTTACATATGTGGATGGGATTTGAGGTTGACTCCCATTTATATTAACGTGTTGGTTGGATGTTCAATGGAGGAACCAAGCGATCACTACTACCACGTGTCTCGGGAGCCACCTTTCATTAGAAGAGGAGAAGGGGTAGTAGTGCTTAAATTGTTGCACTGTGATCCCGAGATCGTAACATACAAGAAGCCAAAGTCTAATGACTTAAATGTCATAACCGGAGTGATCCACATCATCATGACGCACACCATTTTGCCTCGGGATAGATATCGAGACCATGTTAGCTGCATGGATCTCTATCTGCTCAAGAAGGTGTTCAACAGGAAAAAGTGGACATCGACTTTGTCATTTTGAGTCTACCTTTTAATTGCATCATTTAGAGCATTGTTGAGCATTACGGGGTATCGATCTGGGAGGAGGAGTGGAGAACCGAAGAGAAGGCCACAGATATCCACAACAAACTGAAAGTGGACCGAATAGGTCTCAGCAAAGTTAAAAGAGTCTGGGTATGCAAGATTTCATCCAAGCCCACCCCGAAGAAGCGAGCTAGAGTGTCCTAGAGAACACCCCCCGCCCCCCCCAGTTGTAGGATGGAAGAGCTCCATCAAATGGGTTGCTCCAAATGCAAAATGTGGAGTAAGCAGAGGAGCGCCATCATGAGATGTTGGCAGTATTACAGAGAATGGGGCAGCGAGCAGTCCCTCCACCATCATCTCTAGCAGCCTCTTGATTAGCCCCTCTAGTAGCTTCTGCATCGTCCTCTGTAACAACGAAAGGCATAGACGGCTAGTAACTTATTTGATTTTTATGCAAACTCTTTTATTTACTTTATTTGTGTGTGACGTAATAAAGTGGCTCAAATTTGCAGCACCATTGCCCTCAGGACGAACTTGCTCCTCCTGCGTAGGGTGGATCGCAGCCTCCGCCATTGAGATGTCTGAGAAGCTTGTTGCTGGAAATACTTGAAAGAACCTGGAGACATGCGCAATTCTTTCGAGAAAAGCTATTCTAGAATGAGTACCACGCCACTGAGATCATCTTCCTCAGCAAGAAGGGACAGAAAACACAGTGAGAATTATGTTTGGTTACATAAGTAGTTCAGAAGATGTTTTCTTAGTACTCATCCTTGTGTTTCATTCTTTATATACAGTGCTATGCATTGAATGAAGAATAATAGTTTCAAGTTTAAATGGAAAAATCGCTACTGACATTAGGGTGGATTCACGTAAGTAAATATCTTGCTTTTTTGGTTTGTCGTTCATGTTTCAATAGTTCTAATGCATGCTGCCTTTGCATTTAAGTCCCACCCAAAGCAACCGTGTTTTATGTCGTCAATTGACCTACACACTAACTGCCCTCACCAACTATTGCTACCTAAAGCAATTTCAATCGTCGTAGCGACAACTGACAAAGAGTAGTATATCTTTTCCATTGTGTAGATTCATATTGGTTTCCACTTATGTGCTGATTTTTCCCTTTGCATTTTAGTTTGCATGACATCTTTCGGTGTACGATGGAGGGGTTGGAGGTGATCCGAGATTGCAAGAAGAATGACGACTTCCACCATCACAACGATATACCCATGAAGGGTTTGTTGTTCTACAAAGCGTCCAACATATACGTAGACCTACATTTTTCATTTGCAGTCACCAATTTCTGGAGGAAATCTAGCAAGAAGACGGCGACATAGATTAGTTGAGATGTGTAGGGATACTGAGATACTGAATTTGTTGTACATAATAAAAAATTCATTGTCTCTATATATGTTGATGTTTATGTTTTATTTTTTTTTACTTGGATAATATCTGTTTGAAAAATATTGGTTTGAATAATATATGATTTTGATAATGTCACAAGGGCGATAGACTAAAAACAAGGGAAACTCTTGTAAAATTTTTAAATTTTTGAAAGAGAAACTAACTCAAACCATTGCATTTATCATCAACAAACAACTAACATGTTCATACAACAATTTAACCAACCTATGCATAACACCAAAGTGCGGTAAACGTAAGCTCTCAGAAATCTCTAGGGTTCGCTAATTGCTAACAAAATCTCTAAGAAAATCACGATGAGTATAGTGTGAATTTATACAAGGAAGATAAGGCACGATGATCTGTGGTGGATCATTATCAATCTGCCATGGATCATAGTCAATCCATGGAGGATCATTATCAATCCACCACAATACAAGTATTGTTCTACTCTAGATTGTTATTTTAAAAAATAATGTTATAATATTGATGATCTGCCATGGATTGTAATACGATCCGCAGCAGATGGTCTACAATCCATAGCAGATTCATAATGATCTCTCATGGATTGTTATGCGTGTCTGCCTTATATAAATTCATACTACACCCCTCATGATTTTCTTTGAGATTTTGTTAGCAATTAGCAAACCCTAGAAATTTCTTAAAGCTGAATTGTACTGCATTTTGGCAAAGTTGAAGCATTTTTTTAACACCCAATAGCGTCTTGGAGTGTCGAGGAATCTGTTATTAACCCCAAGTTGAAGTGGGGCCCATGTCAACTCACGTATCAAATGAGGTACGTGCAATTGGAGACAAAGCTGCTATAGTGGTGCATTCCGTCTTAGCAACTATAGATGAGGAGGAGCTTCGCTCATTATGCAGATCCAGTAGTGACAAAGACATGGACATGACCGAAAGTAGGTGTAAGGACCCGGATTTTTTGTAAATCCTTGAAAATACGTAAAATTTGAAATTTTTTCCTTTTAAAACAAAACGTATCAGAGTGCGTCTAACCAGATCGCTACTGACCCTTTCTTTAAAATCGTTAGGAAAACCAATTAATAAAATGTGTGGAAGCATTATAAGTAAATCCTTATAAAAATATGGCGGAAGCATAAATAAATCGTTTAAAGAAGAAACTAACAACGAAGTACAGAATAATAAGCTAATATGATTACAACCATTTACAGGTTCTTTTCTTTGCATGGCCAGCCCTGATCTCGTTCATGCAAATCCCTCATCCCTACTTCATTATCTGTTTATTATCTGCTTATTATCTATTTGTCATTTGTACCTACACCACAAGTAAGGACGTGAGCTTTTGCCTAGTAAGGAAATGGAGGAAAAACAATTATGCATATCTCTCCTAAAATTCTTCTTGGAATGTGGGCCACCCAAACCAACTCTTTTCATTACGTTCATTCTTCGTTCGTTCTTTACTCGTACATCGAGTTGGAGATTAGAGTAGTCTTAGGGAATGGAATAGTTGACCGGACTTAACCCTTTACTTGCAACTAGGTCCCCGTTCCCGTCAAGGTTGGGGGCTTTGCCTAGTCGCGGACTAGTTCCACTACCCATCCACCCTCCAACTCCCTTTTTTGTCCCCTTTCGGACGTATCTCACCTTCAAGGTTCCTCCCCTTCCAGTGTGTCTCGCATTAAGAGTTTCTTCCCTTCTGGCGTATCCTACCGGCAGGGTTTCTTCGGTGATGGGCGTATCCTACCGGCAAGGTTTCTTCGGTGATGGGCATATCCCGCCCATCCGAACATTCTTTTTTTTTCTTAGCATTTTTCCTCAATCATCCATGTGGGTACCACCCCAAGGGGTACCCCCTATTTGGTTCCTATTAACGTGATTATAGCCTAGCACTCTCAAATTAGGTAACACATATATGGTAAGTAAAGGACAATGCTTAAAGGAATTCACAATATAGATAGAACGAGTGCTAGAGAATGCTTATATATAACGAAAACCAAACAACGTGTACTTACAAGTACAACTAATCATGCTAATAATCGTCCAATAAAACAAGGAACAGAGCATGCTTTATATAGTGAAGTTAAAAATAGCATAGGAAAATGAACTAATTTGAATTAGGACAACAAGCATGCTTTTGACCAATTATATGAGCGTCCAAACATGTTCTTGATTGAATATTCAACATTCAGGATCTGAATTGGTCTTTCTACATAAGTTAAGTTGGGATTGATAACTACGTCGGAAGATACCATAGAATGTGTGTGGAATCCGGAACATACTTCTTTAACATGAAAATGTGAAACACATTGTGTACGTGCTTGAATGATTGAGGTAGCTCCAATCGATATGCAACTTCTCCGATCCTTTCCGAAATTGTAAATGGGCCAACAAATCTTGGGCTTAGCTTTCCTTTCTTTCCAAATTGCATCACGCCTCGCATCGGTGAAACCTTCAAAAATACCTGATCTCCGACTGCAAACTCTAATTTTCTTCTTCTTCGATCAGCGTAACTCTTCTATCTACTATGAGCTGTAAGGATCCTTTTGCGAATTAAAGCGACTTTATCTGCAGTCTGTCTTAAAATTTCAGGTCCAATGATTATTCCATCTTCAATTTCATCCCAATGCACGGGAGATCTACATTTCCTGCCATAAAGTGCTTCATAAGGCACCATTCCAATCGAAGCATGATAACTATTGTTGTATGCAAATTCCACAAGTTGCAGATATTTACTCCAACTTCCTTGAAAGTCGATTGCACAAGCTCTCAACATGTCCTCAAGGGTTTGAATCGTCCTTTCTGACTGTCCATCTGTCTGAGGGTGAAAAGCTGTACTGAAGTTGAACTTAGTGCTCATTGCTCTTTGCATGCTTCTCCAAAACTTCGACGTAAAACGAGTATCACGATCCGATACTATAGAAACTGGTACCGTGTAATCTCATGATTTCATCCATATAGAGCTGTGCATATTAATCCATATCATATGTGGTTTTAACAGTGAGAAAATGTGCTGACTTGGTAAGTCGATCCACGATCACCCAAATAGATTATGTCCTTTAACGGTTTTTGGAAGGCCAACAACAAAATCCATTGTTATATGGTCCCACTTCCATTAAGGTATCGTTAATGGTTGCAATTTACCAGCAGGTCGCTGATGCTCCGCTTTGACTTGTTGACAGGTGAGACATCTTTCAACATATCTGGCTATATCCCATTTCAATCTACACCACCAATAGTGCTGCTTCAAATCTTTATACATCTTGGTTGCACCAGGATGTACAGAATATGTGGTTAAATGTGCCTCATCTAATATAACTTTCTTCAAATCGGGGTCGCTAGGTATGCACCATCTCTTTTTATATTTGACAATTCCATTATCTGACATAGAGAAAGCAGACTTCCCTCCAGCTTCCAAACGATCTTTTATTTTACTGATAAAAGCATCATCACGCTGCTTCTCCTTAATTTGCTCGAGCAGTGTTGGTTGTAGCGTCATTGCTGATAGTTGTTCAAGAAAACCAGGCGATACAATTTCTAGGTTGAACTTCTGCATTTCTTCATTTAATCTCTTTGAAACAATCTGCAGAGATGAAATATGTGGCAACGCTCTCCTACTGAGTGCGTCGGCTACCACGTTAGCTTTTCCGGGGTGGTAGATGATCTCACAGTCATAATCTTTTACTAATTCAAGCCATCTTCGCTGTCTCATATTCAAATCCTTTTGCATTGCTAGCACGATCAGGTCAGCTTCGAGTTCTTTATCTCCAATAAGAATATTACACCCTCGCAATATAGAATTAGTAGACATTACAGTGCCAAAAGGTATAGCTATTCCTAACTCATATCCTAGAGGTGTTGCTATCTTCCCTAATTTCTTATAATGTATGAAGGATATAAAAGAATGTGTTGCTCCAGAATCAATCAATACATATGAAGATATATTAGAAATTAGGAGCGAACCTGTCACAACAGATGGGTTCTCTTCTGCCTCTTCCTTGGTCATGGCGAAGACCCTTGCAGTTGTCCTGTTCTGACCTTTGCTATTCATAGGGCAGTTGCTGATGAAGTGTCCATTTTGACCACATTTGAAGCAGGTCATCACCTTCGCCCGACATTCTCCGGTGTGAGCTTTCTTACATGTAGGACATATAGGAATAGTGGAGGGTATCCTTGTTTGATTCACTGGTTCTCTTCTGATAATCTTGGAGGTTCCTTCACTAGATCCATGAGTCAAAGGTCGTTTGGATTCGGCCCATTGCTGTTGTACGAGTTTATTCCTTTGTGTTGCTTGATTAAATCTTCGTCTGTACTCTTGAGCCTTGTTGACCCTTTGTTCTCCCACTTCAGCATTCAGTGCGTTATCAACCGCGACTGTAAATGGGGTATCCTTTGAAGTAACCATTTTGACATCCTTAAAGATCTCTGCTCGCAGTCCTTGAACAAACCGCTTTACTTTCATTGCTTCATTGGAGACTATGCTAGAGGCGAATCGGGATAGTTGGTCGAACTTATGCACATATTCAATCACACTCCCAGTTTGTTTCAAAGCCATGAATTCCTCAAATTTCGAATCTTTCATGGTGTCCGCAAAATACCTCTCGTAGAATAATTCCTTAAACTTCTCCCATGTCATGGTGGCAACAGTATGCATCGCTTTCATAGAATCCCACCAATAACGTGCTTCACGTCTGAACATAGATGATGCACAAGACACTTTTTCTCCATCTGAAATCTTTACATGACCAAATATCTCCTCAATAGTCCTTATCCAATCTTCCGCAGCAGCCATATCTGCCAAATTCCCTTCAAAAATTGGAGGCTCCATTTTTCGAAACCTTTGGTAGTCCAGATCCATCAGTTGAGGCCTATTAGGAATTTGAGCTGGAGCTTGGAATTGAGCTTGAGCTAAGGCTTGTGCTTGGGCTTGAGCCTGGTCTTGAGCTTGAGTTTGGGTTTGGGCTTGGGCTTGGGCTTGGACTTGGACTTGGGCCTGAGTTTGGGCTTGAGCTTGAGCCGTAGTATTAACTGTTTGTGCTAATTGCTCGATTTGCCTAGACTGTCTCTCGATCATATCCATCATTCGATTGAGGATGGCATCGCGTCCAGCATTGTTTCCTCTACGACTTGCCATAGTCTACATCACAAAGATTTTATCCTTAAAATCTATTTTGGGAATATTTGAAAATTATTTAGATTTTTTTTTAAACTAAAATGTTATAACAAAATTTTATGAAAAAGGGATATATGAAATTATTTAGATTTTTAAACTAAAATTTTATAACAAAATTTTATGAAATAGGGACATATAAATCAGTATAAATAAATTCTTAAAATAAATACTTACTTGCTGATCGACGATCTTTCCTGATGTAGATGAGCATACAGATAGTCTACAGAATCTTATAAACCTAGGGATCTGATACCAAATTGTAACACCCCAAATCATATTATCCCCAATTTTGAAAACCCTAAAATTTTTCCCAAATCGATTTACAAAATTAGGTTTAATTTGGTCGTTATAAATCCTTAATTTACAAAATTAGTTAATGAAATAGTTATTTATGGCAGAAGCATTTAATTAAACAACATAATAGTTTAAAAACATTTATTAGAGTTAATCCTAATATTCAAATTCCATAAAACATCTAATTAAAACTTTATTAAATCAAACGTAGTTCATTGAAAAACCAAATGCAAACTTATTCAAATAAAACTAAAGCATTAAATAAAGTTCTTCTCGAAATATTAAAATTTTAATAAAATTCATTATGCTGACCCATCATTGACATATTCGATATTTCCCTCTATATGCTCTTCTACTTCGGGAAAATCCTCGATCAGTCCAAGTTCCTCATCTGTTAAAAATTCACCTACATCACAAGACTAAAACGTGAGATAAACTCAATAAGTGGAAACACGTGCATAATGTTTAATCTCATGAATTACCGAGTTTTTAAGTTTAAAAGTTACATACTGGTTGGAATTCATTTTCCAGCCCTATCAAGTTTCAAGCTTTTATTAGCTATCACAAGGTTTCATGCGTTCAGGCTTTCGTTAGCCATCTCAAAAATAACTACCAAGTTTCAAGCTTTCATTAGCTATCACAAGGTTTCATGCGTTCAGGCAAACATTAGCCATCTCAGTTTCCGTCAATTCCATCAGTTTCATGCGAATACAAAATGACTTATAGTTTTTATCTTTGATTATACCATGTGTCAATATCTAATCGTGCGTGACAGAATAAAACTATATAACTCTAATAACAAAATAATAACGAAATAATTATAAAAAAAATATTATATGTCTTGTGATGTAGGGCCTATGGCCAAAACATTTTAAGTGTACCACTTACCTGGATTCCGAGAGAGTAAGGACTTTAGGAAAAATTTAGAATCTCGAATGAACGCTGAAAACCGTCAAAAACCTTCCAAAATAATTTATCTATTAATTTTCCGCAAATAATGATATAAATCCTTGAAAGAGATTTGGGCAGAATATCGTTACCGTCGAAACCTTAGATGGATCGAAGGCGAACTAGGGTTGGGTCCGTCGAAACTGGATCGGTTCAGGTCGGGTCTGTTGGATCGGTTCAAGTCAATTGGGTCAGTTCGGTTTGGGTCTGCTGTGTCGGTTCGGGTCGGGTTTTGCTGGTCGGTTCGGTTTGGGTTTGCTGGGTTGGTTCGGGTCGCTAGACCGGTTCGGGCAAACTTCTTTGAAACACCCGAGTCTTCTTCTTCTTCTTTGTTCTTCGCCTTCACAGACAGAGTTCCTCTCTGTCTTCGCTTCGGGAGGTCGCCTCACGTCCTTCGTTCGTCGTCTGCCACCGCTGGAGGAAGAGACTTCGCCGCGGAGAGGAGTTCGACCAGAGACTGTCTCTTTGGGAGGGATTTCTTCGCGGATACACGTGAGCTTCTCTGAGCTTTGAAGACTTTCTTCGATTTGGTGTGTCTTTCTTCACTATAGAGACCCTCTATTTATAGGGGAGTCTCGATCTTCCTTCCTTCTAAGTGTCATCACGAATCTGGCCTTCCAGAGGTCCAGATTCAGCGACAGAAATAGGAAACATTTCAAGTTTCCTGTGATAGCTCCAACCCGCATAGCTTACAAGGAAACCAATTCATTTTAGGGTTTTGATTTCATTGAATTGGGGAAAGTTTCCATTAAGTTTATTTGGAAATTCCTCATATCTGTTAATCCGTGTGGGGAATTTTGGAAACTAATTCCAATTAGGGTTTTCTTGCCGCTAGATTTGGGGAAGATTGTCATTGGCTTGATTTGATTTTGGAAAGCTTTCCCAAAATTGTTGATTCCGCGTAGAAATTTAGGAAACTCATTCAATTAGGGTTTTAAATTTGAAAAAAATACTGTCAATTGGGGATTTAATTACTTGATACGTTACAATCCTCCCTTCTTACAAGAAATTTCGTCCTCGAAATTTAAATTATTACATAAAAAGTTCAGGGTAGAGCCTTCTCATATCTTCTTCTTTTTCCCAAGTTGTATCTTCAACGTTTCCATTCTTCCAAAGCACTCTCACAGGCGAAACTTTCTTATTTCTCAATCGCCTTTCTTCAACATTCAGGATCTGAATTGGTCTTTCTTCATAAGTCAAGTTAGGATTGATAACTACGTCGGAAGATACCATGGGTAGAATGTGCGTGGAATCCGGAACATACTTCTTTAACATGGAAATGTGAAACACATTGTGTACGTGCTTGAATGACTGAGGTAGCTCCAATCGATATGCAACTTCTCCGATCCTTTCCGAAATTGTAAATGGGCCAACAAATCTTGGGCTTAGCTTTCCTTTCTTTCCAAATCGCATCACACCTCGCATCGGTGAAACCTTCAAAAATACCTGATCTCCGACTGCAAACTCTAATTTTCTTCTTCTTCGATCAGGTTTGGTCCAGCCGTCAACCCACTCCTTTGCATCACATTCATCTGCCATTTCTAGCCGAAGTGATTCACCAATTTTGACTGCCAAAATGTCCAATTTGAAAGGCCATGAAGGAAAAACTGGAATGCAAAATTACGACTTACCAAAGTCGACAAATTCGTGGCATCCTCTGGTGTTTCATTGCCGAGCCCTAACCGTAGGAACCAGCCTTCCACCATGTCGCTAGCAGCTGCACCTCTGTCACTTGACGCCAACAACACAAGCCCGAGCTCGAGCTCTATTCTCCTTCACGGTCTCCCTTCTCCATCGCTCTTCGCCTCTCACTTTCGCTGTGTCCCCCTCCCTCAACTCTGTCTCTCTCTCGTTCTTTCTTTCTAAAATGTCCGAAGGCCAAATTTAATTAAAACATAACTGAACCGACAGTTTCTTCCTTTCATTCTCTTCCTTACATTTTATTTAAATTTTGTTTTCCTTTCATTTTAATTAATTTCTTCTTTTATTCTACCTCAATTTAATTAATTCCCATAATTTCTTTTTAATTCTTAACATAATTCAATTAAATTCTTTATTTAATTGAATTATTTTCGATCTAATTCCAATTCCCGATTTAATACAAATATTACTTTATGATAATTATCGATCCAATTTAAATCCTTCAATTATCCAATAAGTTTCATTAAATTATAATCAACTAATTACGTTGTTGACAATACCCTGATAATTATCAAAATATCAACAATCACTTTCCAACTTTCCTTATTAAATTTCGATATGAAAAGTTAGGGTATTACAATAAGCAGAATGCACGTTTGCCGGTATGGGTCTTGGCAAGAAGTGTAGTTCACTAAATATAATTAAAGAAGAAATTGTAATACCCTGAATTTTTATAGTTGAGTTTAATACAGATAATTAGAAAGTACTTTGGTATATTTGGATTAATTGAATAATTATCAGGGTATTACCAAAGACCTATTCGTTAGATTATAGTTTATGAAAATTTATTGGATGATAATTAGTATTAATTAAGTGGAAATTAATTGGGATTAAGAGGTAAGAGAATAATGATTGAAGATTAAGTGAATATTAAGTGAAGATTAAATGAGGAATTAAAATAAGTGTTGATTTAATGAATTAATTTGATTTAAAGAGATGATGGTGTGTGAACCGATTCGTGTTGTGTTGATGGGTTGCCGGTCCGGTTCACTGCCTGCTGGTTTGGTTGGAGGACAAAAGAAGTAAAGAGAGGGATTTTAAGAAGAGTCTGCAATTTTGTTTCTGCTGGAGTGAAAACCTGTGTGTGAGAGGGAGACGAATCCTGGGAGACGACGGAAGGGAGATGACAGTGATAGAGCTCGGGCTTGGCTGGAGTTCTCTCATGGTGTGGTGATGTCTAGGTGAGCGTTTTCTGACGAAGCGGAGCAGCGTGGGTTGAGAGCTAGGGCTCAGCGTCGCCAGGTCATGGACAGGTTGAAATCAGAGCTCCCGCCAGCTATGATTCTGGCGCAGGCTGTGATTTTGGCGCTGGCTGTGATTTCGCTTTCTATAACTCCGAAATTATAGGGATGAAAGGCAGGGGAATTTTGGTTGGGCTTCGATCGGTAGCCTTGCTGTCGATGTGTAACAGGTTCTGTTGGTTCTGCAATGAACCGATTTATTCAGGCCAACCCAATATTGTACAATACTTCCGTTTCAGATAAGACAAACATCTTCCCTAATTTTCCTCATTTCGGTCTCCTCGGGTGCGTGGCTTCTGGAGAAAAAGAAAGGGTGAGGCAAAGTCAGGGTATGGCCCGAATGTGATGGGAGTTGGTGACAGACGTGGGTGACACTTTCCTATTAATGAAGCTAAGAATTGACGAGAGAAGAAAGGTGTGGAGCTTTCTGGAGTTGGAGATGAAATGCTGGCCGTGAAGGTGAAGCTTCTGGCTGTTCTCGGATGCCCTGTTTGGTAAGATTTCTCCTCTGCTGTTTAGTTATTTGGATTCTGTTTGGGTGTTGTATTGGATGTTGTTGGCTGATTACAGTTCAGCTTGGTTTGTAGTTCCATAATCGTAGACATTGATGTGTTAATAATGTTCTCTATTGTTGTGTGTACGTTGGATGTACACTATTGGGTTTTGTGCTCTGTAGGAATGATTAACTATTTGGAATTAATAATCTGTTGGAAATAATATTGGTTGTGATGCCTTGAATAATTATTGTTAAGTTACATTTTTGATTCTGAATGTTAATTAGTGATATATTGTTGATTGTTTTGTGGTCTAGAAGGTGGAATTGTGCAGTATTGAAGGGTTGTTCTGTATATCCATTTTATTATATGTTGGATGATTTTGTTTGGATAATAATCTGTTGAGCTTGATTGATAGTATTGGGGGATATTGTTATGTTAATCCTGTCTAGCCATTCATGTTAGTCACTATGGATAAACATGTTCATGGAATGAGTTTATTATTCTGCTACTCGATTATGTGATGTGAACTATTAGGTTATCTGTTGGTTTTGGATTCAGTTCAATAATTGGATTAATGTAGATTAATGTCTCAATCAGGATATTCTTATTAGGCGTTGATTTATGGTCCGATAATTCATGGGTGAAATTACGTTGGTAATTATGGGTCTGTAATCTGTTGATGGAATAACGTTGGTCTTCGCTATGTGTTGAACTTAGTTTCTAGACGCTATCAATCGAGATTAATTTATTAAGCTAAGTAGTAATTAATGAAGCGGTTTCAGTTAAGATATTTTAGTAAGTAACTTATAAGGAATTATAATATAAAAGACTATGAGATTAATAAGTGGATTAATTGATTATATTAATAAAGAAATGTTTCTAATTGTGAAGGTACTGAAAAGGAAGAAAGATAGCATTAAGTGTTGAACGCTTTAAGGAAACGAGGTAAGTGATATGTGTGTGCTTTGGTCTTCGGGCCCTACATCGCGAGAATAGGATATGCATGTTTCGTTGTTTACCGCTTTCCAAGCATGACTACAATTTTTAATAGCACGTTTTGTTGTTTACTGTTTTAGAGCATGTCTACAGTTGTTAATAGCACGTTTTTTGGTTTACTGTTTTAGAGCATGTCTATAGTTGGTAATAGCACGTTTCATTATTATTATTTTTATAACATGTCTACAGTTTTATAGCACGTTCTGTGAATCGTACGTTGAATATTAATTTATATTTTCATATTAACTGTTAGAAATTGTATGCATTCATGAGCATCATGCATCAATATTTTTTAAAAAAATACCAAAATGGATTTTTGTGCACGGTTTTAAATAATGGTTTAAGGGATGCTCACACATACTAAGTGTACAGTGTTCTCGAGGGCGGATCACCCGAAGAGGGCTACCATCATTTGGGCTGTAGAAATATCCATTTTACCATGAAAAGTGAAATAGATAATAAACGAATAATAAACAATAAAAGTAAAGTAAAACGAATAATAAGAAAAAGCAATGATATGATGTGAGGCAGTTTTAGTCCTTAGTGGACACAGTCGCTAGCGGACTTTCGAATTATGTCATTGCCACTAGATAGCTTTTGGATTATGTCATTGCTCCTCATATCGGTTGCAAAGTCCCTAGATTATGCTGGTACAGTCCCTGGATTATGTCGGGACATCATGGCCACTGGTTAGTAGACTTTCAGATTATGCCATTGCTGCTATATCAGAGACCATAACAGAAAATAAGAAGATAAAAGATAAGAAGAACGACCAATGGTTTTTGGATTATGCCATTACTGCTATATCAGAGGTCATAAACAGAAAATAAAAATACAATGATTAAAAAGTAAAAGATAAAATATAAGAAAAATATGAGAATAGAAACTGCATACTGTTTTTAAAAGGGCACAACATGAGCATGTAGCATATTTGGTATTAACTAACTGAGCATTAGACTCATAGTTTATGACTTGCGATGTAGGTACAAGTACAAGAGAAAATGATGAACAGATTTAGGAGCAAGTGATGAAGGATTTGTTAGCCTTTTTGTTAGGCTAAGTTTTATTTTGATGATGACTAAATTGTTGGTTAATTTAATAAATCAATAAGTTGTATTTTGTGTTGTATTTCATATTTACCGGATATTAGTCGTATCATTTTATCATAATCTTTATATCCATGTTTATTGGAAATACCCTCAAAATTGTTATTATTTATGTGCTAACATGTTTATTTGAGTTCATGTAGTGTTGGATATCGATTAAGAACTCAATATAGTTCAAGGGTAAATTTGGAGTGAAGTGGGGACGAGCTAGGGATGAGAAAAACTCGTCCCAATCTGATATGTGTTCATTCGAACGAGTGAGGACGACATGCGGACGAAAGAGAGTCGTCTGAATCCTCCCTAGAGTGTGTACATCGAGTTTAGGACGAGCTGACGATGAAAAATGCATTTAGAGTGCTTTCGGACGAATGCGGACGAAGATTCCCAACGTCCAATTTGAATCTATAATATTTCTGGACATTTTCGGGACATTTCGGATGCATGAGGATGAGTGCGGACGAGCCCAAACACGTCCGCTTTGAATCTATAATTTTCAGGGTGTTTGCAGATGAGTGCAGATGAGTGCTGCGGATGAGGATCTGCATCCTAAACTGTTGAACAATGAAGTTGCGGATGAGTGCAGATGAGACTGCGGATGAGGAGCTGTGTCCTAAACTGCTAAACAGTAAACATTCGATTGAGTGCGGATGAGGAGCTCTGCATCCTAAAGACCAAATTTCTACACAACGGCTATATTTTCAACGGACAGATTTCAACGGATAAAATCCAACGGTCACATGCGGACGAGTCTGGACAAATGAGGACGTCCGGAAGTACAAATTCTATAAATACATGTTCACTCCAAGCTCTCCACAACGATTGAATATTCGAGATGAAGCCCTGCCAAAATCAATACTCAAATACTACTCTCTGTGCGCTATTTAATTGTAAATCTCATTCTCCCTATTTCGAACTTGCGAGTTATATTTGGGAGAATTTGGATTAGATAGATTACGCTTTAATTTCCGATTCATTATCTTGTGCTAAATTGTGAAGGGTGATTCCCTAAGAATTCATCACACAAGGGTGACAACCCAAAACACTCGAAACACTCCTAAGCTAGATTGGACGCCCGTAAGTTCAATCATTGGGTGACGCCCTACAATAGTCAAATCTAGGGTGACACCCCGTAAGAGTCAAAGGTTAATGACCTTAGAATAAGTCAAGGGTGACGCTCAGCTTAAGAGTCAATTTGTAAACGGTTTTATTGGCACCCACAAGCCAATTGCTTAGTGTATCTCCAAGTGGAACTTGGAGCGCAGACGTAGGCGAGTTTTCCAAACCGCCTAAACAAATATTGTGTGCACTCTCTCTATCCCTTACTCTTTTTATTATTGCATATATTTGTTATTCATATTTTAATTATATGGATTAAATCACTTAGGGTTATTAAGTATTAAAATATTGCACGAAAATATTAGATACGCTATATTCAGCCCCCCCCCCCTTCTCTCTCTATAGGCGTATATCAATCCTACAATTGGTATCAGAGCGGGTATTTAAATTTTTGTGTGATATTTTATTGATTGTGCACATTTCTATAATTTGTTGAATTTCATTGTTGAAATTTATTTGAATATCATTGATTTGAAATTATATATATATGCACATTATGGACTCCAACATGTACGAATTAGGACACTCTACTTCTACACCTTCAACTTTTGATAGTTGCAATTATTTATAGTGGAAGTGTAGGATGAAAGTTTTCATACAATCCATTGATTATAAGTTATGGAAAATCATTGAAAAAGGAATAACTCTTCCTAGACCATGTTGTGATTTCAATGATATAGATAAGCACAATTGGAAGTTAACGGCTAAAGCTATGAATATTTTATATAGTGGATTAAGTAAAATGAATTTGACAAGGTATGATCATGTGTTAGTGCCTTTGATATTTGGAAATCTCTTGAGCTAACACATGTAGGCACAAATCAAAAGATTGAAAGTGGAGAAAGCTCATCCTCCGAAAAAGAGGAGAAAGTGGCCAACGTATGCTTCATGGCCAATGAAGATAAAATTGAGATAACAAACTACTATAGCGATTCTGATTCTAATAATGATGATGATAGTGATTTAGTAAGTAAATTGCTAGATAGTTTGAATGATCTTAAAGATAAATATAAAGTATTGAAAAAGGAACATAGCAATTTGATCAAAAAGCATGCTAATTTAGATAAATCTTTTGAGGATCAAATTGTTGAATTAAAGGGAATGATTGATGAGTCTAATGCTTCCCTTGAATCTCTTGAGCATGATAGTAGTAACTTTAGATTGGTAAATAACGGATTGACTTCTACTATCAAATATAATGACCATGAAATTAGTGATTTGAAATTGTTGAATGATAAATTGAATGGTTGTATCAAATCACATGATGATGAGATTAGCCTTTTGAATGCTAAATCTAAAACTATTTTTGATGTTAAGGCTAAAATTGAATCTCTTGAGATTGATATTTGTGAATTGAAAACAAAGAATAATGATTTGAACTCTATTGTACTTAAATTCACAAATGGGAGCAAAAATTCAAAATGCTCATAAATTCGCAATGGGTTACTTTTGATAAAGCCGGTATTGGATATGAACCCTTTGCAAAGAAAAAGAATTACACAAATCTATTTGTCAGCTCATCTATTTGTAATTCTTGCAATTGTGTAGGACACAAATCTTTTTGTTGTCCATTAAAAATAAATGCTAACGTGAAATCAAATTGTGATTCTAAATTTGTCCATCCTTTGAATTTAAATTCTAAACTTGTATGGGTTCCTAATGGAATCAAACCTCTAACCAATAGACCCAAAAAGGTTTGGGTACCAAAGAAATCAAATTGATTTGTTTTGTAGGTTGGAGATTCTCCCAAGAAGCTTAAAAGAAGAATGAATACTTGAATATCCAACACAAGGGAGAAGCTTCAAAGATATGCCTCAAAATGTGGTAAAAATGGAATAGAATGCGATGGAGGTACACAACACTTGATTGGACTTATTTGTGTTTTGACTTGGTTTGAAGTGAATAGTTTAAATTGTATTGGATTACACGTGTGTTCATTCTTGATTTGAATTGAATTGATAGACATCGCATGACATAAATTTAATTATTTATTCAATAGGTTTCTAAAAATTAAATTGTATATTATTGCTTGAATTTGTAGGATTCATTGTTGACATTGATCTTTTTGTATATATAAGTGGAAATTTACCTTATTAATTCCACTTGTATTTTGATGATTTAGTTCCAACAATAGGATTCTAAATTGTGCATCTTTGAAAGATTGTGGGATGTTTAATTTTGTTGTTTTGGGTGTATTTCTCCCTTGGATTGAATTTGGATAATGAAATAGGAGGAGAAAATAGAATTGTTGAGAATTGATTAAAATCATTGACTTGTTTCAAAATTGTTAAATTTTAACTTTGATGATTGTGCTTCCGCTTAGGCTTAAACTTTGATAATTCTCATTTGAATTGATTTTTGACTTAAAAAGAGAATAGATATTTGTATAGACATAATTGTTTCAAAACCTTGAACAATTCTCCATTGATTTGAAGTTTGATTATTTAATTAGGGGAGAAAATGAAATGATCTATTTTACTTGAGATCTCTTTTCAACAATTATTATTTGAGAATGAAATTCAATTTTTATATTGATAAACATGAAAACCCCAATACTATCCTTGATCCTAAAATCGGTTAGTCCATTTATTGAGTTTTCTTTGGGGATCTATCTTAATTATGGATTCATTAATAGCTTAGATTTTTGATGTCATAAGAATGAATCTCTATTCGCTTAATGAATTGTGATCTCTTGAAGCATGATTCATGGTGTTTTCATTTTGATGATTGACGATTGTATTCCAACAATTTGATCTCTAAATTGCAAATATTGTTTTGAATTGGATGTAAATCTTCAATTGATATTCTTGAATTTGAAAATTGTATTTCTCCCTTAGACTAAAATTAACAATTGATAAAAGGAGAGAGTTAGTTATTAAGAGATAATTGGTATCTTGTTTCCACTTGTGGGCTAAAACGTTGATATTTCTCCATAAAATTGATTTGTTTTATGACGAAGGGAGAGATAATTGTTTCAAAGAAAATTGATTAGCTTTTAAATATAGATTTCCCCATAGATTGAATTTTGTTAATTGATTTTGGGGGAGAAAGTAAAATTGTTTGATATCAATAAATGTTTTTTCTTTAAACTATGATATTCCCTATTGATTTCATTCTGAGTGTTTAGAGGAAGAATTTCTTATTGTTTTGGTTGATATCTTTGTTTCCCCAAATGTTTTTGGTTTCGAGATTTATAAAAGGGAAGAAGTTTTGTAGTTGTTCTTCAAATTGATATCAAGATTCTCCATTGATTTGAAATCACTCAATTGATATCAATAATTGTTCTTGTTAGATCTTAGAATCCTCCCTTAATTCGATGTCGCTTTAGTGATAAAATGGGAAATTTAGTTTTAAAAGATAATTGGTTGTATTGTCTCTAATCTTGTTATTTATGCTTCCACTAGATTAAACCTTGATAATTCTCCTTGAATTTGAATTACATTTAGCTATTAAAAAAAAGGAGATAAATGTTTTACATACAATTGATTTGTTTTAATTTGTGAATTCTTAATAGATTAAATATTGTTATTGGATTTAGGGGGAGAACACAAAAATGATTTTGTTTTTGATATTCTTAGTTTCTCCCAATTTGTTTTTAACTCGTTGTTTTTAAAAGGGGAAGAGTTTGTAGTTAACTTTCAAAATGAATTACAATAGTTTTTATCTTTGGTTTGAAATCTCTTAATTGATATGAATAATTTTTTTTTTAACTTTTACAATTGGTATCTATCTTGAATTTCCATCCCCAAATAGTTTAATTATGTGTAATGATTTAGGGGAAGAGAAATGATCTTTAACTTGAATATCTTTGAAAGATAAAGTATATCAATTAGTATTTTTTAGATTGATTTTTAACACCACAATTGGTTCAAACTTCTACAAAATTGGTATCATGTCAATAATTGGTATCAATAATGACTTTGTTTTGGAAATCTTTAAAGTGGTATCAGTCCTTGTTTTTATGATTGAATTACAACAATTGATATCATTGGACTATTTTTTTTAATTGGTATAATTTGTAAAGGTATTTTTGTTTTGGTATTAATGAAACTATTTTTCTCTACAATTGGTATAATTTTTTTTGGGTTTTCATTTGGTATCATATTTAGTTTCTCCAACTATTTTATTTTATGCATAATGATAGGGGGAGAAAAGTTTGTTTTGGTCTAACTTGAATTCATCCATGGATTGTATTTCAATTGATATATATTTTGGTTAAACTTGGATGTTTCATAATTGTTTGGTTGTATTCCCTCTTATATGCTAATTAATAAATTTATAGGAGAGAAATTTATTAAGTTGTTTTATTATTGCTCTAAAGGGGAGAGCAAAATTCCATAAATTGGATTATATCCCCAATCGATTGCTTTGTGTGATTAACATAGGGGGAGAGATATTTGAATTGAGTTTGATTTTAAACATTGGTATCTCTCCTCAAAATTTCATTTTGAATTTACAATTGGTATCATAATTTGTAAAATTGATTTGATTTTAACTTTGGATCTACAATTGGTATTAATCTTTGCAAAGCTTGTTTTGGTCTTAATCATGAATCATCAATTGGCATCCTTGGTTAATCTCTTAATTCGTAAATTGATATCACTTGTTATAAATTGAAAATTTGTTTATAATCTTTGGTCTTTATTTGAATGTGGCTGGTTTCAATTTGGTATAATATATTTAGCCACTCATTGAGATTGTATTTGGGCTTAAATGTATAATTCTCTCAAATGTGCATGCATGCTTAGGGACAAAGAAGGAGAATATGTTTTTAGAAATCTTTGTGATTGTGGTTATTTACAATTAGAAATCTTGAATAGTCTTGATGATTTATGCTTGATTACCTCCTTTGTTTGATTTGTGGATTAACTCCTTGATCAAGGGGGAGAAATTTGTTTTTTAGTAGAATTAATTGTGGAGATTGTCCTTGAATTCTAATGATTATTCCCTCAATTTTACTTATGTTGAAAATGTTCACAGAGGAGAATTTCTTAGATGAATCTTTTCATAATCTTATTTTGATAACATTTCTTGATTTTGTTAGAACTCTCCTCCCCTAGGATTTCTTTTTTATTATGACAAAAAGGGGGAGAAAGGTGTAAGTTGTGATATATGTTAGGGGGAGAAGGAAGTTTAAGTTGTAAGTATATTTTAGGGGGAGAAAGATGTATAACTTACAGTTTAGTAGCATGTTGCATGAAATTAATGGATTGATAAATTGCATAACTAAATTGGAAAAATCTAATATGCAATATCTATATGCAAATGCGTAGCTTTAAGATAAACCACTTATTGGATGTTGTCATTATCAAAAAGGGAGAGATTGTTAGCCATTTTGTTAGGCTAAGTTTTATTTTGATGATGACTAAATTGTTGGTTAATTTAATAAATCAATAAATTGTATTTTGTGTTGTATTTCGTATTTACTGGATATTAGTCGTATCATTTTATCATAATATTTATATCCGTCTTTATTGAAAATACCCTCAAAATGGGTATTATTTATGTGCTGACATGTTTATTTGAGTTCATGTAGTGTTGGATATCTATTAGGGACTCAATATAGTTCAAGGGTAAATTTAGAGTGAAGTGGGGATGAGCTGTGGATGAGAAAAACTCGTCCCAATCTGATCTGTGTTCATTCGAACGAGTGAGGATGACATGCGGACGAAAGAGAGTCGTTCGAATCTTCCCTAGAGTGTGTACATCGAGTTTAGGACGAGCTGACGATGAAAACAAGCGTCTAGAGTGCTTTCAGACGATTGTGGACGGATGCGGACGAAGATGCCACGCGTTTGATTTGAATCTGTAATATTTTTGGACATTTTCGGGACATTTCGGACGCATGAGGATGAGTGCGGACGAGGCCACATGCGTTCGCTTTGAATCTGTAATTTTCAGGGTGTTTGCGGATGAGGGCGGATGAGTGCTGCGGATGAGGATCTGCATCCTAAACTGTTGAACAGTGAAGTTGCGGATGAGTGTAGATGAGACTGCGGATGAGGAGCTGCGTCCTAAACTGCTGAACAGTGAACATTCGGATGAGTGCAGATGAGGAGCTCTGCGTCCTAAAGACCAAATTTCTGCACAACAGCTATATTTTCAACGAACAAATTTCAATGTTCAAGTCAAGTTGACATATTTAAAAGTCAAGTCGACTGAGACATTTCTTCCATAATTGAGACAGTCAAGAAGAACTTTAATGTCAACATCACACCTAGCCTTGCTAGAAGGGAAAGAAATGTAGCCAAAAAAATAAATAAAGTAGATGGCAATGAGCAATACAAAATCATATGGTCTAATGCCGAGGAGATTCTGAAGTCAAATCCTGGAAGCTCGTTGCGTGTTCACCTAGAGATGAGTGCATTTAAAAGGATGTACAATATGTTTGGTTGCATGTAAGATGGGCCTATTGAACTGTGGTAGACCTGTTATTTGTTTGAATGGTTGCCATTTGAAATAAGCGACTCTGGGCCAGCTGCTCACTGCTGTCACCATCGACAGGAATGATGGAATGTATCCAATATCTATAGCAGTGATTGAAACATAAAATAGGGATTCTTGGAGCTGGTTTTTGGAATTGTTGCTTGACTATCTAAACACCCCGTTCGGTAATGGGTGGACAATTGTTTCTTACTGACAAAAGGTTTGGTTGATTGCTTTTACCATCTTTGTTTATGATATGCGTAGTGTACCAATATTTGACTTATACTATTAACTTTTCTAGGGGTTGGTGCCAGCTGCCAAAGAGATTGTTGGGCAAGCAGATTCATCGTTTTTGCATCCGACACCTATATGCAAATTATCAAAAACGATTTAAAGAGAGGTTGTTCAATGATGCAATGTGGATTGCTTCTAGAGTCACAACAGAGAGGCACTTTGAGAGAAAGATGGTCAAGCTATTTTTGCTTGACCCAGTAGTCCACAACTATCTACGAAGAATAGATGCGAGATGTTGTGCCAAACATGCCTTTTGCTCCATCCCAAAGTGCAACCTAAGCCTCAACAGCCTGAGTGAGTCCTTCAATGCTTGCATCCTACCAACTCGGAACAAACTGATTCTTAGTATGTTTGAGATCATACGAAATGGCATCATGGGAAGGATCGTTAAAAAAATGAAAAGATAGCACGCTCAACGGACCTTTTGTGTCTGCATGTCAAGGATCGGCTTGCCAGACTAAAACTTGCAGGTCGCAATTGGAGTCCCCAATTTTCAGGCGCTGCTCAATTTGAGCTTAGCAACGTTAACGAAAAGTACCATTTCGATTTGGATTGGCGTACTTGTAACTGTTACCGGTGGGAGTTGACTACCATCCCATGTGTCTATGCAGTCCCAGGTATACAATTCATGGGGAGATCTCCCAAGAACTTTGTGCATGAGTCCTACCACCGGGAAAAATACATCGCGATGTACTCTCACTTTGTCGGCCCGTCGGCGGACAAATAATGTGGCCTCTAGTGACGCATCTTGATCAAATTATGCCACCCCCATTTAAGAGATGTCATGGAAGACTGCAAAAATGAAGAATACGGGATGTGGACGAGGCACCAAGCCAGACAGTTTTGTCTAAGAGACATCTAAACATGGTGTGTAGCCGGTGTGGGGGGTGTGGGGTACAATTCCCACGCATGCGAAAGTGGAGGCTCAAAGTCTAGTGCATGTGGTGGCCGCCGGTCCAAGGTCAGAGGCGGTAGTGGCGGTAGAGGAAGCTCGGATGACACATTTATGGGTTTCAGAGTCCCTAAGATAACTCTAGGGACAGTTCCCAACATAGTCCTAGAGACAGTCTCTGACATAGTTCCCAAGATGCTGGTGAGCACATTATTGTATTTACATTTTCATGTGTTACATTTTAAACTATGCTAATTTTATTTGCAATGTGTTATGTAGGAGTATGTGCGCAAGGTCCACAAACACAAATGTGGAGCTTAACCTTCCTTTATTAGAGAAGACAATGCACCATCAAAGTGACTATTAACTATGCATTGAAACCAATATACATCATCTAATAGTTTATTCGATGCATAGTTAATAGTCAGTTTGATTGTGCATTGTCTTCTCTAATTAAGGAAGGTTAAGGTCCACATTCGTGTTTGTTTTTGTTTGTTGTTCTAAAAA
This sequence comes from Begonia loranthoides, assembly GCA_022433065.1. Classification (NCBI taxonomy): domain Eukaryota; kingdom Viridiplantae; phylum Streptophyta; class Magnoliopsida; order Cucurbitales; family Begoniaceae; genus Begonia; species Begonia loranthoides. The sequence goes on from CM039482.1 coordinate 14,568,036, forward strand.
ATAATTGTACTGTAGAGGCGTCCTGGAAGGCCACAGGAACAAAGAATACAGGGTAGATATTTTGTTTTGGCGTGTAATGCACAAATGCACGATATGGTTGTAATTGAATTGTAATTGATGATGAAATTTTGAATTTTTATTTCATTTTGAATCTGTAAATGAAATTTTGAATATGTTCTTTAGCCATTCGATAGCCCTCATTTTTTTGATTGACCACGCTCACGTCTGCAATAGAACATTCCGTTGTGGAATGTCTACATTCCACTGTGAAAAGACATGTTTCCACAGTGGAATATCAACTTTTCGCAACAGACAGACAAAATTCCCATGCCTTGTATATTTCGATGTTATGCATAAGATCCTTAAATTGTTGTAATGAACATGGTAGTTGTTTGTTGATGATGAATGAAATGGTTTGAGTCAATTTCTCTTTCAAAAAATTGAAAACTTTTCAAGAGTTTCCCTTGTATTCAGTCTATCCCTCCTTTGACACTATCAAAAACTATATATTATTCAAACTAGATATTTTCCAAACAGATATTATCCAAGTAAAGCAAACAAAACATAAACATCAACATAATTTTTTATTATGTACAACAAAATGAGTATCTCAATTTGTATCCCTACACATCCCAACTATCCTAACTCGCCTTCTTGCCATGTTTCTTCTGTAAATCAGTGATATGAAATTATCAATTTCATTACAATCATATCATGTACATGTACACTACAAACGCAAACCAATTTATCATTTCAATTACAACCATATCGTGCATATGTGCATTACAGACGCAAACCAAATTATCAATTCTGTTACAAGCATATAATGTACATGTGCACTAAGAATCAGTGTGATCTAACCACATCATGCATTTGTATTGTTTCCTGAGGAACATCCAAATGTCTACCTCTGCAAACTATTATAAATGTGGTATATCTGGTTTCGACGCATAGTTCATCTATTGATCCTTGCACATTTGCTCACTAAATCTCATTATCTGATGTTTCTTGCATATAGGTGTCGGAGGCAAAACCGATGCTTCGATTGCCACCCATTTGGCAGAGGCATGACAGCTTTTCATTAGAGGTATTCTATACAGAAGTTGTAAACAAGAAGTCTGCTTCATTTTATTTTGTTCGAGGTTTCGTCTAAATTAGTCCAAAATTTAGACATATTCAAACGCACAACGTCTGCCTTGTTCGAGGTGTCGTCCGCGTCGTTCAAAAAGACCAAAATTCCATTTCCTTCACATTTTCAACTAGATTTTCATCTGAATTAATTTCCTCGAAGTTACAAGTCACCACTTAATGTATATAGAGATGAGCTGTATCTTAAAATTTTGTCTCCAAAGTTTGATTACATCGTTTAATGAAGAGATTTAGGATCGGGTTGTTACATCCTAACCCCCTTACAAAATTTTTGGTCCCCAAAATTTGGCCACTAAACAGCTCAGGATACTTGGTCCTCATATCACCTTCTTTCTCCCACGTGGCCTCCTCGTGGTTGTTGTTCTGCCATATAATCTTGACCAGGGGAATCTGTTTGCGCCGTAGCTCCTTTACTCTTGAGTTGAGGATCTAGACAGGCTTCTCGTTGTAGCTCAGGTTGGGCTGTACCAACCCATTATCATTAGAAGGAGCCAACACAACAGCATTACTGAGACACTTCTTGAGCATAGATACGTGGAAGACGTCATGCACTCCTGCCATGGAATCTGGTAACTATAACCTGTATGCGACCGATCCTACTCTCTCTATGATCACATAAGGTCCCACATATCAGGGATTGAGCTTTTTGCTCTTTCCAAATTGAACAATGCCCTTGAAAGGAGATACCTACAAGAACACACTATCCCCCACAACGAACTATAGGTCCCGACGTCGGTTATCTGCATAGCTCTTTTGGCGACTCTGTGCTACTAACATCCTCTGCATGATTAGAGCCACAGACTCCACTGTCTTCTGTACCATCTAAGGCCCATAGAGCGTAGCTTCGCCAACTTCATCCCAATACAAGGGGGATCTGCATTTCCTCCCATACAAAGCTTCGTAGGGTGCCATATCAATAGTGCCTTCGAGAACACAGGCACGCAGCATATCCTCGAGTGTCTAAATAGTGCTTTCACTTTGGCCATTGGTTTGAGGATGAAACGTTGTGCTGAATTTCAATTCTGTGCCCATTTCTCTGCTCAAACTTTTCCAAAATGCCAAAGTAAAGCGTGGGTCACGGTTTGATACCACATAAATCGAAACACCGTGAAGTCAGATGATTTCCTTGAGATACAAGTCAGCAAACTGATTCATTGTGTAAGTCATAGATATTGGTAGGAAATGCGACACTTTAGTCAATCGGTCTATGATTACCCAAATAGCATCATAACCCTTAACTGTTTTGGGCAAGCAAGTGAAGAAATCCATAGTGACGTGCTCCCACTTCCACTGAGGAATCGGCAGTGACTGGAGTACACAACCAGGTCGCTGATGCTTGGCTTTAACACGCTGGCATATTTGGCATTGTAACACATATTCAAAAATGTCGTACTTCATGTTGGGCCAATAGTAATTAGTCTTAAGGTCTCGATACATCTTATTACTTCCCAGGTGTGCAGAGAAACTGGATGAGTGAGCTTCTCTTAAGATCTTTAGTCGCACCGTTGAATCACCAGTTACAAACCACCAGTTCTTACACTTGATAATGCCATCAGTAGACGTAGAGAGATTTTGATACCTTGGAAGGGTCAAGTTTAGATTGAAACCCTTGCATGCCGCATCATTTTGCTGGGCCTCCTTGATTTGTTCAAGAATAGATGGCATCAGTGTCAACTTAGATAATATCACGTCCAAAGGTGTTGGGACCATCTGCACCTTTAGTCCCTAAAGGTCTCTCTGAAGTTTGGCGGACATTCCTTCGCATATAAGGCTCATCACCGAAGCCTTGCAGCTGAGAGCATCCGCAACGACATTGGATTTTCCTAGATGATATTTAATCTCACAGTCATAGTCCTTGACATATTCGAGCCACCATCACTGACGCATATTTAACTCCTTCTGGGTGAAGACATACTTGAGGCTTTTATGATCTGAATAAATCTCATAGCGCTGACCATACAAATAATGCCTCCACACTTTGAGAGTGAAGACAACCGCTGTGAGCTCCAAATCATGAGTGGGGTAATTCTGCTCATGAACCTTAAGCTGTCGAGATGCATAGGCTATAACCTTCCTGTGCTACATAAGAACTCCACCAAGCCCCCTCTTCGATAATAAATGCAGAAGTTGCCATCCTCCGTCGGTAAAGTCAATACTGGGGTCGTGGTCATTCTGTACTTCAGCTCTTGAAAGCTATTTTCACACTCGCTGGACCACCAGAAATGGGCATTTTTCTTAGTCAGGCTCGTGAACGGTAAAGCAATCTTGGAGAATCCATCGATAAAACATCTGTAATAACTGGCTAACCCTAGAAAGCTCCTTACTTCTCCAACATTTTTCGGCGATGTCTAATTTACAAAAGCCTGAATTTTTGTTGGGTCAAGCGATATGCCTTCTGCAGAAATAACGTGGCCCAAAAAGCCAACCTTACTCAACCAGAACTCACACTTAGAAAACTTTGCATACAACTGGTGTTGGCTGAGAATAGATAAGGCCACTCATAGATGGTCACAATGCTCCTCTTTAGATCGGGAATAAATTAAGATGTTGTCGATGAAGACGATAATGAACTTATCCAGAAAATCCCAGAAGACACGGTTCATCAAATCCATAAAGGCCGCTGGGCCATTAGTCAGCCCAAAAGACATCACCAAGAATTCATAATGCCCGTAGTGCGTGCAAAACGAAGTCTTAGGTACATCCTCGGGCTTGACCTTCAATTGATAATAACCTGATCGGAGATCAATCTTTGAGAAAACTTTGGCACCGCATAACTGGTCAAGCAGATCGTCAATTCTGGGAAGCGGATACTTATTCTTGATGGTCACCTTATTCAGCTCTCGATAATCAAGGCACATTCTTAGGGTCTCATCTTTCTTTTTGACGAATAATACTGGTGCGCCCCAAGGAGAAAAACTAGGTCAGATAAACCCCTTGGCGACCAGTTCTTCCAATTTTTCTTTTAACTCTTGCAGTTCGGTGGGTGCCATTTGATTCAGGTGTTTAGAAATAGGATCCTTACTAGGCTGCAAATTGATCTCGAATTCGATCTCTCGATTAGGGGGCAAATCGGGAAGATCGTCAAGAAAGACATTCCGAAATTCACACACTACAACAACATCCTCCATTTTGACCCCATGACTGCCATAGTGTTAATCACGTTAATCAGAAATCCATCACACCCATTCCTTAGTAACTTGTCTGCTTTGAGTGCCACAATTATGGCAAATTTTCCCTTCTCTTTAGTCCCACGGAAGGTGTGTCGCTCACCACCCAAAGGATAGAAGTAAACCTCTTTCTTCTTGTAGTCGATGGTTGCATGGTGCGCTAACAACCAATCCATCCCAATTATGACGTCGTAGCCTTTTAAATCCACGATAATTAGATTGGCCTGAAATTAATGGCTATTGATGTCCACTGCATAATCTCTAAGCATTCCATTCGTAATCAGTCGGTCGTCGGAACGCAGTAATACTCAAAGCATAAAATTTGTGTTGTCGGAGAAATAGTTCACCTACTTGCAGAACTTGGTGGAGATGAAGGAGTGCGTAGCACCCGAATCAAATAGGACATAAGCTGCACACTCTTTTACGTAGATTGTTCCTGAGAGGATTTGGTAAGTTATTTATTCAAAGGTAAATCCTTATTTTGTCTAGAGGAAAAACAAAACAATCATAATCACATGCATAATCTTTGTTAATTAAATAAGGTGTACCTATTACCATCGATGGTTGATCATCCTCCCCAGTCCTGTACATAGCAAAGACTCACGGGGCCACAACTCCCTGGTTTTCGTGCTGAATCGGGCAATTTCTGGCTACGTGACCCAGCTTTCCACAAGAAAAGAACTTCTCGGAACCCGCCAGGAACTCTCCATGAAGTGCCTTCTAGCACTATGGGCAAGCATTCTGTCGAGGAGTGTGGGTCACTGGTATCATGGGCCTTTTGTCTGGCCTTTGCTGGAGAGTGTCGGTCGCTGGTATCATGGGCCTTTTGTCTAGCCTCAAACTATTGTGCATACTCCACCATCATTCCCAACTGTCGTATATGCATAAACTCTGTCTCCTTCTGGGTACGGACCGTGTGATTGAAGTACTTGTCATTAAACAACTCCTTAAATTCATCCCAAGAGAGGAACGCTACATCCTGGGAGGCTTTGACTGTATCGCACCAGAATCGGGGTCCATGGCTCAAGTAGTAGGCTGCACACTTAACTTTCTCTGCCTCACTGATCTCAGCATAGGAAAACTTTTCCTCCATGGAGCGGATCCATTGTTCTACCCCAGAAATATCAGACACGTCACCATTGAAATAGGGTAGCTTGAGCTTTTGGAACCTTTCCCATCTGGACCCCCTTTGGACCGGCTCATGTCCTGGTGGTTGTCATTCCTGTTCCCTTGGCCCATAAACCTCTCCATATAACGAGATTACTGCTCCATAAATCAATTTTGCCTCTCAATCTGCTGCATCTGCTGCTCTATAATAGCTGCCAAGCGCTCCAGAGTCTAGTCCCGGCCGGGGCCCTCATCCCGATCGGGTGCCTGGGGCACAGCTCCTAGACCAGGCATGCGTCCTCTTCCTCTCCTAGCCATTTTTAATCTCCTAAGTACCCACGTTATATCGCAATGAATAAGTTAAGGGAAAAATTATTGAGGGAAACATATTTATTAGTCACAGTTCTATATACTTCTATGCTATAGTGCAGTTAAATTTAAATAAACATTTCAATAATATAAGAGGAAAAACTTACTACAGTTCCATATATTTTCTACACTATGTGCAATTAATCTACATAGGCAAGTTAAAAAAAACATAAGGGGAAGACTTACAGTCGGAGGACATTACCCGTCGAGTCTAAGTTATCCGCGGCGAAACACATGAGTTGTAGTATTGCTCTGACACCAACTGTAACGACCCTAATTTCTTAACCGTTTTCAAGTTTCATTATTAAGTAGTAAAACAACGAGTTTCAGAGTCGAAAATCTTTCTTAAAAGAAACAAATCTTTAAAAGAGGGTTTATCAAAGTGCAAAATCCGATCGCTACCAAAAGCTCATTTTTACCTTTTCTTAAATAGTGAAGAATTACCATTTACGATTTGTGGAAATGATAAAAATTCGTTCTTAAAAGTTGCAGAAATGTAGCTAAACAAGAAATCCAATTTACGAAAAGCAAGAAGCTATGACTAACATTTTAGCGAAAAAATGAACTTTAAACATGATTTAAGAAACCAAGGATTTGAGTTTCCAAATAGGCTTACATAATATTCCGAATAATATGCAAGTGAGGGCAATAAGGAAAAATTAACGTTCGCAAAAGAAAATAATTCGACGTTAGCCCTTACAACTTTCTTTTTCTTCATTACTTAGTGTCATACTACACTCCGCTGGCGTCTCTATCGGATCAACCACAGGCTCCACCGGAATGGCCTCCTCTACAACTCCTGGCATGATTACCTCGTTACTTATACCACAAGTAAGAATGTGAGCTTTCGCCCAGTAAGAAAATGGGGGAAAAACAAATGCATATGTCTCTCTTTAATTTACTTTGGAATGGAGGCCACCCAAACCAATTGTTTCATTACGTTTCGTTCTTTCATTCGTTCTTTACTTGTACTTCGAGCTGGAGATTGGAAAACCCGTATGGGATGGTATAATGGGTCGGACCTAACCTCCTATAGACAACTAGGTCCCGTTCCCGAAAAGGTAGGGGCATTTCCTAATTGCCAGGCTAAGACTGTAATACCCCGATTTTCAAAACATAATTAATTAGGGATAATTGATATTTATTTGATAAGAAAATTGATTGGGGGAAATATTTGGATAATAATCAAGGATTTATTTAACGAGAAATTAATTTGGGAAACCGAATTGAATAATTTAAATTGGACCGATAATTAACATTAAGTAATATTCGGACAAAAGAAAATTAGAATTGGGATAAAAATAATTAAGCGAAAAATTTAATTATTTAAAAGATAGTGAAATGATAATTTAAATAGAGGGTTGAATGGGTGAACCGGTTCAGCTAAAATCGGTTCTCGCTGGCCATGGTTTGGGTCAAGGAAAGAAAATCAAAAGAAAAGATTTGGATTTAAGGATAAAGGGAAGAATTGAATTAAAAAGAAACATAGGATTAAATAAGGGAGAATTGTGGATTTAAAAAACCGGTTTTCTCTCGAAAGGCAATTGTTTGTCCAGTTTTTGACAAAAGGTGGCTTGGTTCTTTGATGAAGAAAAATCAAAAGGGGGATGAAAATTTACAGAATGAAGAGAGAGAGAGAGAGAGAGAATCAGGAGATCGTGAAACGGAAACGACTGAGAGTGATCAGAAGCGAAAGACGATGGCGAGCGGCGGACGTTCGCGGCGATGTGGACTCTGGTGCGTTCTCCTGCGCATGACGGCAACGATGGGCTGTTAGGCGACGCGACGAACGGCAAACACGAGGCTAGGGCACGAGTCGGTTTGGTACGGTGAATCGCTGGTGGAGGTAAGTCAATGCTCTATCTTTGATGTTCACCTTCTTGGCTTCCAATTTTGGTTGATTTGGCATCGATGGAGAGGCATTTTGGTGTCGGCAGGGGCGAGGACGGCTGGAGCAGGGCATCGGTCCTTTTCTGTTGGTCCATTGAACAGGTTTATTTCTTCTCCCGAAATGATTTCAGCTTTCCACATGGTGATGAAGCATTGGACCTTCTCCATTAAAATGTGTGATTGTTCATCTATTTTCTGCTCCCCGTAGGCTTTCCTTCGGCTATAAATGGATGGCAGAAGTGGGTGGATACGGAAGGTGAGTCTATTCTCTGTGTGTGCGTTAATCTGTGAGTGACAGTGAAGAAGTGCTGGAGATGGAGGAAATGGCCGAGTGTCTAGAGGATGAAAGGAGAAAATGGAGAATGAGAGGTTGGCAGCAACACTCTCGGGTCTACTTGTATGGACTTCCCCTGTTACTTGAATTAGTTTCTGGTTGATGAAGATGTTATTAAAGCTGCTCTACTGTGGGTTATTGCATTAGCTTGTTGATGTGCACTATTGGTGCCTAAAATGGTTCCTAGTGTTGGACATTTGTATATCCTGTAAACTGGCTATTCATGGTTTAAATTTTGTTATGTTAATGGGTAATCTGTAAAGGGAATAATCTGTTGATGAAGTGCTCCTGGGTATATGTATTGTTCTATTGTCGGGATTCGATTGTGAACTATTGTTGACTAGCTTTGTTGTTTGGTTAGTACCCATTCTGTTTCTTGGTTGGTGTTGGTTAATTCCAATTCCAAAGGCATGAATATATTGGATTTGCAAATCCTGTTAAGTAAACGAATGTTGAGCATGGTTTCTGCATGTTTACAACTCCGATGGATATATTTCGTTATTGGAAAATACTCTCTTTGGTAGCATATTAATGAGTGATCTTGTTGAATGGTGTTTCATGTTGATAGCCTTGTTGATAGTTAAATCCATTAAGATTGAATCTATCTTGAAGAATTATTGTTGGGTATAGGTTGTTAAGTTGGAATTGGAATTATGCTAATCTAAATTGGGATACTTAGATATGTTGATGATTGGTTTCTTTGGATGTTATGTTCTGTGTACATTGAGCTATAAATTAAAGAAAGATTAGTGAGATTTCGGGTAGTTGAGATAATGGTTGGATGGTTGGACTATTTGAATGCCAATTAATTGCTAGCTTTTAAGTCTTGATTTCGGAAAAACAATTGAGTGATTAGTTGGGTGCATGATGGCCTATATGTGTAGGGCGTGATTTTGGGTAATAAAGTTAAATGAATTGTATTGTGAAGTAAATTCTCTCTATTATCAAGTCACATTGATGGAATGAGTAACTGTTGTGGGTTATCATTATCTCGTTGCATATGTTAAGATATTTGAATTATTATTGCGTGGTTGCTAAGTAACTAAGTTGACTAATGAGAATTATTAAGTGTTAAATTTTATGAAAATTTGGTGATCAATAATTATTAGTTAATTAGTCGATGAAAATAATTAGAGGAAAAATGTAAAATGAACTAAAAGAATGATGATGTAAAAATTAAGGTTTATAATGGGTAAATATATTAATAAATAAATATTAATTATTTTGAAGGTATTAACGGGAAAAGAATAGAGTGTCAAACACGCCACGGACTGCAGATAAATGATACGCATGTGCTTTGGTCCTTAGGGCCCTACATCGCAAGAATAGAAGATGCATGTTTCGTTGTTTACAGTATTTAATGGCATGTTTCAATATTTACAGTTTTAAATAGCATGTTTCAGTGTTTATAGTTTTAAATAGCATGTTTCGTTGTTTACTGTTTTTATAAGCATGTCTACAATTTATAAGCATGATTTGTGAATTGTATGTTGGTTGTTTTTATTAAATTCCTCTAGAAGAGAATGTATGCATTCACGAGCATCATGCATCATAGTTTTCAAAAGATACGAAAATGGTCTCCATGCATACTTTTGAAAAGGAAACAAAGAAGAAACAAAATGATTACAAAATGACAAGAAGGAAACAAAGAAGAAACAAAACGATTACAAAATGACAAGAATGAAACAAAGAAGAAACAAAACGATTACAAAATGACAAGAAGGAAACAAAGAAGAAACCAAACGATTACAAAATGACAAGAAGGAAACAAAGAAGAAATGAGACGGTTGTGAAACGTAAAGAAATGAACGTAAATGGGTGTGACGAGATGAGAGGTTGGGTTAGTGGCCCCTCCTCATCAAGTTTAGACATCTCTAACACTTTCAAGATAAAGATAAACATAAACAGGGTCGTCTGGGGATGTGAGGTTGAGTTAGTCGCTCCTCCTCGTCAAGTTTAGACATCTCCAATGCCTTTCAAGATTAAGACAACCATTAACATAAATGGGGTCGTCTGGGGATGTGAGGTTGAGTTGGCTGCTCCTCGTCAAGTTTAGACATCTCCAACGCCTTTCAACATAAAGTAAAGTAACAATCAAGTAAAGAAAGAAACAGTAAAGTAAAGTCAAGATAAAGCAAAGTTAAGATCAAGAAAACAGTAAAAGAAAATAAAAGAAAGAAAGAAGAGAAGCATAAACAGAAAACGAAAAGAGATATAAAAGTTGCATGACATGTGCACGATACCTTTTATTTTATATCACTTACTGAGCATTAGGCTCATTAGTTAAGTCTTGCAATGTAGGTACACACATAGGTGAACTGGCTAAGAGGCAGTCGATGAAGGATTTGCACGAGTGGATCTTGTGGCTGGTTGGGCTAAAGAATTAAATGAAATTTATTTGTAAAAGGGTTTGTAAATTATTTAGTATTCTTTAATGCTTGTTTTAATTCCGCTGCGTTTTCAGAAAATGATTTTATTACTTCCGCTGCAATTGATAAATGTTTTAAGTAAAGAGTTTTAATGATCGGATTTTATAAAGGAAAAATACTCTGGAGTTTTTATAAAAAGAAAAGTATTTAAATTTTATGTATTTTTAAAGTAAATAAAAATTGGGTCATTACAAAGACCGCTACCCATCTGCCTCCATACTCCCTTATTCCTTTCCTTCGTCTTTTCTTATCATTTTAATTTCTTTGCCATGCATGTGAGTACCACCCCGAGGGTGTGCTCCCTACTTTGTTTCTATTATATGAACGTATGAGAACACTCCTACCTAGACTAGCACATACACGAATATCAAACAACATTACTTTTAAGGAAATTCACAATAAAATAGCATAACATAACACATAAGGAGAACAAGGAATAGAATGCTATGATATCATGCCAAGGACTAAATTAGAATTAACTAAGCATAATTATCCAAACTCACACAACTTAACTATGCATAAGAAACGGTGGAATTCGATGGCATGCTTCAACATCAAAACTAAATAAAGTGAATAACAGACTATTAACAAAATCATTCTATTGAATGAGATCATGCCATTAAATGAGACCATCCTATTAAACGAACTTATGTTATTGACAAAATCATAATAATAACGAAATTATGCTAATAACGAAATCGCGCTATTAAATGGAATCATGAGTTAAACTATTAAATGAAATCATACTATTAAACTAAATTATGCTGTTAAACAAATCTTATTATTGGACGAAATCATGCTATCAAACAAAATCATGCTATTAGAAAAAGTTGGGCAGCGTACGATTATTAAAAATAACAACGAACACAAGGCAGCGAATCAGGCTGCTTAAGAGGTAATAATGAGCAGAATCATCACAAAGCAGAATAATGAAACATGCAGTTCAAACGACTGAATACAGCAGCGTAATAATATCGGGTACGGACAACAAGATATGCTCTTGAACAATTAAATAGCAGTGAATAACAAGTCTAAGCAAACGGCGAAACATGCTTTGAAGGAAATAATAAATATCAGCTACTATTATTTAAATCAAAACAATGTTTGTCAAACAACTATAAATAGGGGTGAACAAATCTCAAGTTGGAATAACAAAACATGCTTGTTCAAGAACTATAAATAGCAGCAAATAGCAATAATCATTACGAGGGCGAATAGCGAATCGTGTCTTTACATAACAAATGGTTTTTCACAGAAGCGAACATGTAAACGTGCTTGTAAACGACCAATCCTAATATCAGAAATGAATATCTAAACATGCTTTCATGTAGCAGCTGTATCACACTGTATCAGAACAAGGTAGAACTACAAAGTATGCTTTCAGTCACTTACTAAAGCAGCTATGTATGCACGAGAAATGAACTACAGATCATACTTTCGAATTTCAGTAAATAACTATGTGTAGCATGCTTTGTACAGGACCTAAACAACGAACAACATTCTCTATACGAAACATGAAACAGTAACTTACGACAGCGATACAAAACAGTAACTTAAGATAGCAGAGGTATTATGTACACAGGTGGTAAACAGGAAGTAAACACAGAATGTAAACGCCTTGTTAAACCACATAATAAACATAAGGCAGAGTACTACTAAGCTTATTACGTTCATACTTTCGCTTACAGTTTCTCATTACTCATAAGGAAATTCTTCACCCATCTTCTACACTATTAGACTAGCATGTGGAATAGACAAAACAGTTCAACTTCCAAAATAAACTAGAACAGTACGTGAGTATTGAGTACTGCTAACAGTATAAAGTGCAAAGACTAATTGTAAGCAGAGATTCCAAGTAACCAACAAAGCACAGGAAGAATGTTAAGGGAAATATCAAATATGTGACTCAAAATAATTTCTTCAGAGTCCAAGAAGAGATCCACAACCGAACAACACAACTCACACACACTTTACTTGGGTGTAGGGCTTCCTCAAGCCAACAACAACCCCATTCCTTACCCTTGAAGACGGTTCTTCATTCGGGCAGCAGCTCTCCCAGCACACTCCAAACAGCACCCTATCAACACCCTCCAAGGAAGAACAATGAAGAAGGAGGAGATGAAGAGCTGAGATGAAATAGGGCTCACCTTTGGGAAAAACTCATACGAGTGGCAGGAGGAGCAGGGAAAAAATCCCTATTGGTCGGGCCATTTCGTGCGATTTCATGTCGAGATATCGAGTTTTTATTGGTTCACATCGCCCTCCATATGATTTTAAATCAGTTTTGTTGTTGTACAGGGAGAATTTGGATAAGATGATGCGTCTGAATTCTGTTTGTATCGTCCGAATTCAGAATTCAGACGCAGAAATGACATCCGAGATGTCTTCTGCGTCGTTCAAATTCGTCCAGAATTCAGACAGATTCAAACGTGCAACGATCGCTTAGTCAAAGGTGTCATCTGAATTCATCCAGAATTTGGATAGATTCAAACGCACAATGTCTGCTTTGTCTGAGGTGTCGTCCGCATTGTCAAAATTCATCCGAAATTTGGATAGATTCAAACGCACAACGTCTGCCTCGTCCGAGGTGTCGTCTGCGTCGGCCAAGAAGACGAAAATTCCACTTCCTTCACATTTTCAACTAGATTTTCATCCGAATTAATTCCCATGAACTTACAAGTCACTACTTAACGTATATAGAGACGAGTTGTATCATAAAATTTTATCTCCAAAGTTTGATTACATCGTTTAACGAAGAGATTTAGAATCGGGTTGTTACATTAGTGTTTGCATATTCTCCTATCAATTGTTAGTATAATAGTTTTGTTTATAATTCTTTGTTCTGGTTAGGAGCTATAAATCTTCTAGTTTTATTTAGCATTAATTCATTTAGCGTGTTTCCTACCATAATGAATTATCAAGCATGTTTGCTATTGTCTTTTGTTAATAGATTTCCACGTGTTACTTGCTAAGCACGTTTCTATTAGTTAGTTTCAGAATGTACATATTCAAATATGAATGGTTGGATCACCTCGTTGTATATTCCGCTCGTCAAAATATGATAAATTGGAATTTCTAGCATGATAAAGCATGTTCTATTAGTCATTTGTTAAGTGTGTTTTCATTAGTCAATTGTTAATCGTGCTTGGTTATTGATTTGTTCACTTTGTTAGTACATGCAATTGTATTCGATCATCAAGCATGTTATTGTTTTCTATTGGATGACTATATTTCCATATAAGTGTTTGTTTAAATAAGCATGCTTAGTTAGTTTAGTTTATGGTTTTGCTTGGATAAGCACGTGAACCTAGTTTTAATTAAGGAATCAAGCATGTTTCTATTTCGTCGTTCATTAAGCATGTTTTCATTAGTTATTTGTTAAGAATGTTTCTATGAATCAATAGCTAAATATATTTCCATGGATTTTTTGGTGAGCATTTTTCAATTAGTTATCATTAAGCACGTTTTTGTCAACCAATTGTTAAGTATGTTTTCGTTGTTAGTTCAATTCAGTTTATTAAGCACGCTCCCAGCAATTTGTTGTTAAGAATGATTAGTTGACACTAAATCTAAGTATGATTAGTTAACTAGGATAAAAACATGAAATCAACCTTTGAGCATGAAAGTTAATTAGGATAACTAACTAGATGATACTTATAATCTTTCCTTGAGCCTATTAATTATTTAGTTGTAAATAATAATAAGTTTTAGAGCATGTTAACTAAATTATGCTTTGCTTTCATATGCACGTCGCTGATTAGTCCGTTATATTCCTTTATTATTGTGATTTACATATCCAAGCATGTTCCCCGTTGTTTAATTAGTTCTATAATTGCTTCATTCACATGATGTACTTCATTCAGGTGTTCCATTGTTTTTATTCTTCCTTCTGTGCAAGTTCAATTACTGGTATTCTTTTATATGCATTTTCAATTACCATTACTTTATTTAAATGCGCACTTCAATTTCTATGAATGTTACATTGTGAAGCATCATGCATCATGTAATAGAAATAAAGTAGGGAGTATCCCCCCTGGGTGGTACTCACATGAAGGAGTGAGCAAAAATGATAAGAAAATAATGTATCAGGATAGGCAGGATACGCCTATCATTGAAAGAAACCCTAAAGGTGGGATACGTCAGAAGGGAAGAAACCTTGAAGGCGAGATACACCGAAAGGGGAAAGAAAAGGGAGTTGGGGGTCGGATGGGTATCGGATCTAGTCTACGGCTAGGTGAAGCCCCCTACCTTGACAAGAATGGGGACTTAGTCGCAAGTAAAGGGTTAGGTCCGATCAGCTATTCCATCCCCTAAGAACCCTCCAATCTTTAGCTAAAAGTATGAGTAAAGAACGAATGAAAGAAAGAACGTAAGAAAAGATTGGTTTGGGTGCCCCCCATTCCAAAAAAAACTAAAGAGAGGCATAAGCATATGCATAATTGTACTAACCCATTTCCTTACTGGGCGTAAGCTCACATCTTTACTTGTGGTGTAGGTACAACGACGAACAGATAGTAAGTAGATGATAAACACATAGTGAAGTAGGGATGAATGATTTTGCACGCACGAGACTCGGGGCTAGCCAGACAAAGAGAAAGATGAGTAAACGATTGTAATCAAATGGTGTTTAATTATCAGTTTCATTGTTAAACGCAATGTTTCAATTATTTAGCATTTCCTTCTTGAACGATTTGTTTATGCTTCCGCCATGTTTTACAAGGATTTATTTTATAATGCTTATTTTATCAATTGGTTGTTTATAACGAGTTTAAAGAAAAAATTAGTAGCAATCTGGTCAGACGCACTCTGATATGTTTTGTTTTAAAAAGAAATTTCAAAATTTTACGCATTTTAAAGGATTTACGAAAAATATGGTCGTTACACATATTCTCGTTGTTCCCTATGAAGATGAGATCATCAACATAAAGAGCAACAAACAACAAGTTCTCTTCTTCTTTCTTCACGTACAATGCATGTTCATAGGGACATTGTATGAATCTGTTCTTCTTGAAGTAGGTATCAATTCGAGTGTTCCATGCTCGAGGCGCTTGTTTTAGCCCATATAGCACCTTCTTTAACTTCAAGACTTTGTTCTCCTTTCTAACTTTCATGAATCCGGGAGTTTGCTCAACATAGACTTCTTCTTCAAGCACTCCGTTTAGAAATGCAGACTTCACGTCCATTTGATAAATTGGCCACTTGAATTGCGCCACTTGAGATATAAGAAATCAAATTGTCTCCATTCTTGCAACTGGAGCAAAAAATTCATCATTGTCGATCCCCTCTTTTTGTCTATAGCCTTTCGCAACTAGGTATGCTTTGTATCTTTCAACCTCTCCTTTGGAATTCATCTTTTTCTTGTACACCCATTTGACTCCTTTGGGTTGACATCCTTCTGATAACTCCACCACATCCCACGTTTCATTTCTTTCGATTGCCTTTTTTGCAAAACGTATTTTTCCTCGGCCTTTAACTTGAAACTTTGAGGCGTCTTCAAAAAACACGTGTACGTCTTTAATCTCTTGCATATCAACAAAGAGATGTTTGTGTCCACACATATGATTGCTAGCACTGATGTCGAGATTGGTGTCCTTTTGGGCCATCATGAGAATGCCATCATCTTTTGTCTCATCTTTCATGACTAGATTCACGTTTTCTTCCACCTTCTTCTTGGAGTAGCATTCCTTTGTGTCGTGTCCATACTTGCCACAATTGTAACACGCGATAGTAGAATGATTTGACTGGCCACCTCTTCCACGACCGCATCCTCATCCCACGCCAATTTTGTTGGCTAGTCTCACCCTTCTCTTCGCAATTATTTCTGTGATCGCGTCCTCCTCTGCGACCAAAATCATGACCTCTACGGCCAAGTCCTCTTCCTCAGTTGTGTTGCGCGTACATTACCTTATCATTGTTGATAGTCGTCTTTGTTTCTAAGGCCTCCTCCAAGACTTCTTGTGCCTTCTTATTTTTCCTTTGTTCATGTGCCTCAAGAGAGCCCGCAAGTTCATCGACGGTCATCTCTTCCAAGTTCATTGACTCCTCGATTGCGCATACAACATTATCAAAATTCTCCGTCAATGACCGAAGAATTTTCTCCATGACTCTTGCATCTATGAGGGTTTCTCCATTGTGTTTATGATGATTCACCACTGTTTGCACGCGCGTGATGTAGGTTGATATGTCTTCTGACTCCTTCATCTTCATGGCCTCCAACTCGACATGAAGAGTTTGAAGCCGCACTTGTTTAACTCAATGGGAACCCTTGAACACTATTTGCAAAATGTCCCATGCTTCCTTCGAAGTTTTTGCACCAGCAATCTTCTCAAAAGCTGACTCATCTACTGCTTGAAACATGAGATAGAGAGCGGTCTTGTCCTTCATTCACGTTTCTTTCAACGCTTTTAATTGATTTGCTGTCAAGGCGCCAATGGTTTCCGTCTCCGTGAAACCAGTTTCAACTACTTCCCACGCATCTTGTGCACCAACCAACTCACGTATTTGAATGCTCCAATTGTTCTAGTTCATTTTGGTGAGTCGTGGTAGCGGCATATGTCCCAACGATGTGCTCCCATGGTTCGACATAGCTCTGATACCAATTTGATAACAATTGAGTGTTCGTTTTTGGAGAGAGATGAGAGGATCACTCTTCAAAGTTTCTTCAAGATTTGTATGTCACTCTATTTTCTCAAATGAGCACAATACAATATTTATAGACTCAATAAGACTCTTCAAATTCATACAATAACTAAAGCAATAAACATACTTAAAAAACCTTAAAGACATAATATGAAACAATCATGTAATATTTGACCTTTGGTTATTAAAACCATCATAAATTCTTCTAGAGAACTCCAAACGACTTGAAACTTAAACCATCACAAAGTAAACATTTGGGGCATCGAAATCCATAGGTCATATGTTTAATTTGGTTACCATTTTTTGAGTTTAATTCTCAACAGATTTTAGAGCCAACACTATAAGATCAAAATTTGTCACAAGCATATACCCCTGCGAGTATTTCTTTTTTAGCTGTGGTGTAATTCTGTTGAGCATTATTGAGAGTGCAACTCACATAATGGATGACTTGAAATATCTTCTCTGTGTATTTGCCCAAGAATAGCTTTTAGTGCCTATTCACTTGCATCACACATTACTTCAAATTGTAAGCTTCAGTCAGGTACTATCTGGACGAAAACTAGTTTTTCCTTTAGTGTAAGCAATGCTTGTATAGAATTTTCAATGAAGCTTTTTGGCATCATTTTCAAAGAGATTGCATAAAGATTGAACAACTTTCAAGAAATCCTAAATAAATCTAGTGTAGAATCCAGCATGACCTAAGAAGCTTTTTGCTCCTTTTACATTAGTCAGAGGAGGGAGCTATCAAATTACAATTATTTTTGCGCGGTTGACTTCTAAACCTTCCGATGATATTTGGCCTACCAATACAATTCGTTCTTTCATCATAAAGTGACACTTCTCAATATTTACTACCAAATTAGTGTCTTGGCATCTAATAAATTAGTACCAAATTAGGGTTGTCATCATTATAAGCAAGGTCTGATACTTATTGTTGAGTTTTTCGTAATTTTAACTTATTTTAAGTTTTGATGTAGATAAATAATCAAACATGTTAAATAAAGACAGAAAATAGTGAATTTTAGAAATCGAGCCACATCTTAGAGAAGTATTAGTCATGGCTTAACAAGAAGAAAATTTGGCGTTGTGTAGTAGCAGTTGCGTCGCAGATCAAAAGAGTTGAGCCAGAGCCTAGCCACAAAAACATAGCATGAGTCATGGCTCGGAAGGCTTGAGCCATGACCTAAGACTAGGTTTACTTTCTAAAATTATGAAATCCCATGCATTTTGAAAGATTTGTTTGGGATTTTGGAAACCCTAATCAAGACTCTATAAATACAAGATAATTAGATGAAAGGAAAAACCTTCGACAGCCTTGAGACGTATTTTTGGGAGCGATCGGAGAGGATTTTTGACACCGAACGAGGAGGTGATAAACATGTTGCAGCATTACAGTGACATCTTGAAATGAATATTCAAAATATTTTCTAGTGTTTTAAATTCAACTATATTGAACTAACTCGGTCCCTCTAGAGGAGTGATTGATCGTTTATTTAAATATTATTTTGATTGATTAAATAATCTGTTAGTTGGATTCATTATTTATTTGTCATATTCTATTCTTCATGCTTTCAATTGGTTGACCATTTGTTGAATGATTTTATATTTAGAGTTTGACGCTCAAAAGAGGTGATTCTAAATATGATCTAGATATTACAATGTAAAGTTTAACAACTCAAGAGAATGTTAGAGTTTTGCGAGATGAAATAGGAAACTATAAAATTTAATTAAATGACTAAAAGTATTATTTTCATAGAGATATTGAAATTGTAATTTTATGAATTAAAGTTAGCAAGACACTAGAGAGAGGGAGTTTAACAAATTAAGGTTTTCAGTTTATAAATAGTTTAATTAAACAATAATGGTCTAATAAATAATATGAAAAATATTTGTGAAATCAATTCTCTAGATCTTTTTTAAATTAAAGTTTTCGTTGGATCTATTTTTTGAGTTTTTTATTTTATTTTACTTTCAAAATTAAATATTTAGTTGTTTTGATAAAGTTAGAATTAATCAGACTAGTGCTTAGTGAAAATAATAAATTACATATTTCTTGTGGATTTGGCAACCTTACTCATTTGTATATTATAAAATTTGGCATTGTACACTTGTAGTAATTACATTACGAAATTTTTTGCACAAGTTTTGGCACTATGTCGAAGAATATTTTAGTTTATAATTTTTGCTAATATTGTTGAAAAATTATTCTGATTTTAATTGGAATTTTTTTAGTTTTATTTTAATTTCACTTTTATTTTGTGTAGTTATGCGTTGTGGCAAAGTGCTAGAACTAGTTCCTTTTGATCTAGAAATTGAAGAGACTCTATTCAATATTACATGACCTAAAATTGAAGAGGATAAAAAATATGACTAAACAGGAAGAAAGTCAAAATGTTCCTAGGCAGGTGATCAGAGATTACTTGAAATTGGCGGTAACTAATAACTTGCCAGGTATTGCATGTCGTGCTATTCATGCAAATAATTTTGAATTAAAACCCACTTTGATTAATATGGTACAACAAAATCAATTTAGAGGATCTTCAAATGAAAATCCCAATATTCATTTAATCATGTTTAGTGAAATAATAGTACTATTAAAATGAATGATGTCTCTAATGATGTCATTTGATTAAGACTATTCCCTTTTTCACTAAGAGATAAAACTAAGGCTTTGTTGCAAAGTTTCCAGCCAGGTAGTATTACAACATGTGACAATATGGTAGAAAAGTTCTTGGGTAAATTTTTCCCACTTGCAAAGACTACCCAAATTTGGAGTGAAATTGAACAGTTTAAACAACTTGACTTTGAGCCTTTATATGAATGTTGGAAAAGATTTAAAGATTTACTTCAGAGGTTTCCTTAACATGGTTTTCTAAATTGCCTTCAAATTCAATTATTTTATAGTGGACTGAATGGACAAACTAGAACTATCGTCGATACCACAAATGAAAGCTCACTTATGAGCATAACTGCTGAAGATGCATACTCCTTCCTAAAAGACATGGCCTCAAACACCTTTCAATGGCCAAATGAAAGAAACACCACAAAAAAAGTAGTTGGACACTTGGAGGTGGACCTAATTACAACCCTCGCCGTGCAAAGGTTATCATTAACACATTAAATTGCAAATCTGGTAGCAAAAAAAGGATTAATGAGTGGAGAATCATCATCAATGCAATTCATTGACACTCTAAAGCGTTAAAGAACTACAATCACCAAAGAGAAGAAAGGAACCAAGTTAGAGAAATTTTGACTAATAAGGAAGATGAGTCCAAGAAGTAGGTTGCTAAGCCCAAATCAATCTGATTTTCAAACAACCCTCCAATCCTACAACCTACACTTTCATTACGACAACACTTTAAAAAGAAGAAAATTGATGATTAATTCCAAAAATTTCGTGAAATTTTAAAGAAGATTCACATTAACATCCCATTTGATGAAGCTCTAGAACAAATGCCAAATTATGTGAAATTCATAAAGGAGGTGATGTCAAAGAAAAGGAAACTTGAAAAATTTGAGACTAAAAAGTTAACTGAAGAATGCAGTGTCATACTACAAAGGAAACTTCCATAGAATTTTAGAGACCCTAAAATTTTTACTATAACATGTACCATTGGGAACTCATCATTCAACAAAGCCGTATGCGATTTTGGGAGCGTCGATTAATTTGATGTAGTTATTTGTCTTCAAGAAACTTAGGCTAAGAGAAGTAAAGCTGACCACGATTACACTACAATTAGCATATAGATCCTTGATCTATCATCGCAATATCATAGAAGACACGTTAATCAAGATAGACAAGTTCATATTTTCAACTGATTTTGTTGTCCTGGATATGGAAGAAGATCATGAAATGCCATTAATTTTGGTAAACCATTCTTAGCTACTGGATGGATGTGCACCAATTCATGTGCAACAAGGTGAGTTGACACTAAGAATAAATGATGATGAAGTTAGATTGAACATCTATAGCACCTTAAAATTTCCAAATGATTAACACTCATGCAATAGAATTGAATTCTTGGATACATGTATAGCAAATTCATTTACAACGGAGAGCATCACTGATCTATCATAACATTGCATTGTCAAATTTTTAAGTCAAGAATCTACAATTGACGTTCAAATTTTAAATCAAGTGTTTGCATTGGAATCAACACCACAACAGGCTGATAAACATGTTGCACCATTATGGTGACATTTGGAGATGAATATTCTCTTTTACATATTTCTTCTCTTTGATTTCATTATGTTCAACGTATCTTCTGTTGTTTCAAATTCAACTATGTTGAACTAACTCGCTCCCTCTAGAAGAGAGATGGATCGTTTATTTAGATTGATTAAATATTATGTTATTTGGATTCATTATTTATTTGTGATATTATATTCTTCATGTTTTCAATTGATTCGCTACTCATTAAGTGATTTTATATTTAGAGTTTGACACTCGAGAGAGGTAATTCTAAATACGATTAGGATATTACAGCGTAAAAGTTTAACAACTAAAGAGAATGTTAGAGTTTTGCAAGATCAAATAGGAAACCATAAACCTTTATTGAATGACTAAAATAATAATTTTTTATAGAGATATTAAAATTACAATTTTAGGAATTAAGTTCAGCTTTACACTCGACAAAGAGAGTTTAACAAATTAGGGTTTTTGATTTATAAATAGTTGTTCAATTAAGCAATTTGGTCTAATAAATAATATAAAAAATATTTTTGAAATCAATCCTTTAGATCTATTTTAAATTAAAGATTATTTGTTGGATCTATTTTTTGAGTTGTTTATTTTATTTTAGTTTTCAAAATTAAATATTTATTTGTCTTGATAAAGTTAGAATTAACCAGACCAATATTTAATGAAAATAATAAATTACATATTCCCTATGGATTCGACAACCTTACTCATCATTATCTGTAAAACTTGGCATTGTACACTTGTAGTATATTATGAAATTATTTGTACAACATCTTTGTAATAAGAGAAATAGATTGGGTAGGCATGTTGTTGAACGTGAACCAAATACAAAAAACTTGTTCATAAATACTTCTATAATCTCCTCGACCATATCACAAAAATTGTTATAATGCATCTTTGAAATGTAGCAAAGCCGTTACATAATCCAAATGACATTCTTCTATACGCAAATGTGTAATACAACAAGTGAATGTAATCTTTTCTTGATCCTCTAGAGCAATAACTATTTGATTGTACTCATAATACTTGCCCAAAAAAAGTAGTAGTCATAGCTAGCTAATTTGTTTCGTATTTGGTCAATGAATGATAGAGTGAAATGATATTTTCTTATAGCCTTTTTTAGTTTTTGGTAATTAATGAACACTCGCCACTCTATAACTGTCATTGTATAAATCAATTCATTGTTTTCATTTTTTGCTATATTTATCACTCCTTTCATTGGTGCACATACTTATCCATAGACTATTTGATATAACTTTATCAAGAAATTTTTAATTAATATCAATTACAATCAATCCCTCTACATGAAGGAATTCTTCAACATAGTTCATATATCAATGCCTAGACTTATGATATTATTAATCATAATCTAAATTCCTTAACACCTCATTTCTCATATCCATCTAATTATGTTATCTCATGGCCCATAATTATGCAATATATAAATATGAAATGAATATCAAGATTCTCCTTTCACAGTGATGCAGTGATATTGTGAAACAGCACAATATTCCATTTATTATTAAATAGTCATATTATTTAACAAGTATCGTATTAATAAAATGTACATGAATGTTAACATATTTGTGAATATCAACATTTATGTGACTAATGAGATGAATGATCAAACACCATTGTATGTAAAGTTGCACACGACCATCAAACCCCACCATACTAGCCACTGTTTCTAATAGGTGTGCCCATGAATAAAAAAAACTTCTAGAGGGCTTAAGACTTATAACCCAAAGAGAACCCAGAGTCACTCCCATTCTATTTTTCACTTTGCATACATCACTCAATATATAGTCTGGTAAGGTATATTGGGTTCCTTTGTGACCAATAATACATTACAGATAATATTTTTGTACATATAATCATGCATGATTTGGCATACTCACTCTGCATACATTGAGTGCATATAATACATACTAATAATGCATGTAACATGAACTATGCAAATCTTTTTATTAAACATACACGAATAATGCATGAAATGGTGTCACACATCTATTTAGATATATTCTATCTATATCTCAATCCTTTCCCTTAAAGGAGTTTATGCATTGGTTTAAAACCTAAAGGAATTGTGCTAAATCAATAGGTTCCAGACATCTGCTCCTCAGCTGTGGTCGTCCGCTCCACACATTTTCAATGAAAAAACACAGGGTCCCAGTCGTCCACCTCTCAGTACCAGTCAAATGCTCATGACTATGGTTTTAAAACTCGAGACTCTGTCCATGTTTTGGTCATCCTCCCTCAAAGACCAGTCATCTACTTTCAAACATTTTTCCTTACTGTTACTTCTGTGGTTGCTCGCCCATCCGCCCGCATCTACCCGCATATATCAGCGGCTACCCATATTCATACATGGACATCTATCCATCTACAGATTCCCATTTCTATGGCATATTACCATATTCTGGTCGATTGCACCCTAATGCCAATCTACCATAGTTTATATAATTTCAACTTTAACATTCGATCTTCCACTCTTGATCAACCGGTCCAACATTATTTTCTTTAGTTTGGTCTACTACACTTCTACCCCAGTTGACTGCTTCCTATACAATTTCACAATTTCCTCACTTGTGGACGTCCAACCCTATAGCTGGTCGTCCACACCCATTTCCACTTTTCAATTTCTCACAATTTTACACATCAAATCTGTAATATCCGTAATCTCTCTGGATATCCTGCATTGAAAATCATTGTCATGATGATTGAGGATTTTTGGAAATCATAAAAACGAAGTTCAATATTGGAATATAATACTTTGGATTTTACTATCAATAAGTGTACAATTATTTGATGACAATGGTGTTATGAGTTAAACGTGTGAATTGGGGGATTTTTATTGTCGAAAGAATCAATTGGGTTGTGATCAATTATTGGATACCTTGTTGGAGAACTGAAAGTTGAGGAACGATTTGATGAATCGTTATGTCAAGGGTGATTAGGTCGATGATCATCCGAAATAAGTATGATTTTTGGGTAAAACTATTGGATCAATTACGAATAATATAATTAAAGAGTTCGGTTATGTGTTAGTGTAGTATTAATGGAGAGTAACTATTTTTGTAAATTGTAATGGTTATGTTGAATACTGTTGGCAGTTGATCTTAGTGGACAATAACCATGGACTGCAAGTGACCAGCCGACCAGTCACTAATCTTGATGTCATCTGGAAACAAATAATAGACGTGCAAATCATTGAAACGTCACTGGAAGACGTTGTGTCACGCCTCCTCGTGGACTACTGAATAGTTAGAAACATATTTGGAAGAGGTTAAATGGGGATGAAAGAACAACAGAGGGGATTCCAAATAGCATATGAAAAGACTATTGAAGTGTCGATGGAAGATGTTGCGTCACACCTTCTTGTGGACTACTGAATAGTTAGAAACATATTTGGATGAGGTTAAATAGAGATGAGAGAATGATAGAAGGGGACACTCTCTTTCTGCCTTCTCTGCTTCTCTTTGAAAGTTTTGGAAAAACATGGAGCAGACCATTGAAGAAATGATCTTCTGGGAAACTTAGATGATGGATTAGAGCATCACTTACCCGCTTTAGAAATGGAAACTGCTACTCGAGGTAAAGAATATTGCATGTGATTTGTCCAAAAGGACCTACATCGCAGGAGTAGGATTGTTTGTTGAATGTTTTCTTCATTTGCTCTCTGCAATTTTTTGTTCATGTGATAGTTTTGATGCTCATGTGCTCATCAGTTTAATTAGTTTTTTTTTTAGAAAATAAGAGATAGTCAGTAGAAAACCGATTGTAAAGAGGAGACAAGTTACATGTTTTCTAGGCGTTTTTCTTGATTTGCTCTCTGCCTCTATGAACTGCCTTCATACTTTTGATAATTCACGGCCTGTTTGTTGATGATGTTATGCAACTTCGTGAATAGTTCTCTGCAAAGATGAAAGCCTATATATATATGCCTCTGTTATTTAATTGCTAATTACCCTGTTAGTTTTTTAGAAGAAATTCCCTTAACGAATCTGCTTACGGATAATCCAACCTCTTCATAGTCAATCAGGAAGAAATGGGTTTTGCATAAATTTTCTTAGAAATGATACAGCTTTGGTGTGCCCTCCGTTAGTGGGTTAATCCTTCAGATGTTCTCAGTAGATTTTAGAGTATTAAATATATTGATTTATATATGTCACCATATAGGAACTGTCTTTTATGAACATTAATATATAAAATATAGGGCATTAGATTAGGTATTATAATATTAGTGTTAGGTTGTTAATAATTGTATTGTTTTTGTTACAAAATAAGTAGAGTACATATAACCTCATTAATGTGAATTAATGGAAGTTGTGAGAATTAAAGAATAATATGATGACTTCCAACCTTATTGATATTTAGTATCCTTATAGAATTCATTCATGGATATGTTATGCTTAAGTTATGTTTGTTAACATAATGGTAAAAGCATGTTTAGTGACAAATTGTAGTCGATCCATGATTCTTGCTTATTGTTAGATAATTGTTTGTAACATTGTTTGTCATATATATGACCTGCTGTGTGACAATCATATAGACCTATTAATAGGATTGTACGTCATGCATTTCATGGGTTAATAATGAAGATAATAAATGGTGTTTTCTACGTGTGTTCGGAAACTAAAGAGGTTGCTTACATGTAGAAAACAACTTGTTTAAGTAAGTTCGGAAACTAAAGAGGTTGTGCTTACTCAACGTGGGGTGAGTTTGAAAATTGAAGAAGTTGCTCTCACCCAAGAGTAAATGAATGTAAATGTAAGTGGACTCATTTTTAGTGAGTTCAAAAACTGAAGAGGTTGCTCTCATGTAAAACCGAATCCAAGTGGTGGGTTCAGAAACTAAAGAGGTTGCTCTAACCCAACTTACAGATCTATTAGACTTATACATGTAAAGTTGTCATAGAGGTTACAGTTGCATTTCATTTTATATTCCTTACTGGGTAATAGGCTCATTATTCCTCTTATGATGTAGGTATGGATTGTGAGCCGATTGAGGTGAACGTTGGAGAAGTGTGATGCGATGTAAGCTTGTGTTGTCATAGGCAGAACGACCTCGGGGGTTATGGCTCTAATGAATAAAAGTTATTTTAATGACACATAGATTCTGTTAAGGTTTTTAAGTATTTTAATGGGAAAATGACAAATCAAACATCGTAGTTTTAAGTCAATGACAAGTCAACCACTATGGTATAGGTTTTAACAAGTTAACCCCTAACGTACGTGTAAATGACAAATCAACCATTGCAGTTACGTTCGCCATCAAAACGTAGTCGGGACGCCGCCACGGTGTCCCGGGACGCCGCCGCGGCATCTTACATAGTTTAGGGTTAAACATGTTAAATTGCAGATGTGAGGGCTTAGACGATGGATTTAGGCATCGAAACAGGGGGTATATGGTAAACCATATGATGAATGTAGATCTCTGAGAGAGCTTCAATTTGATAGCTTCTGCATCCAATTCCGACACTCGTAGCGAAAGTTATGGTTGTTCGAAGTTGAAGAGGTCGAAAATCTAATAAAAAATTGATTTTGAAGGAGACCGCAGGGGTGTCGTGAGGACACCGCAGGGGTGTCACGGGACACCGCAGGGGCATCCTCACGACACCCCTGCGGCGTCCAGACAAAACTTTGTGTTTTCCTTCGCAACACACGACACCACTGCGGTGTCCCAGGACACCGCAGCGGCGTCCTGACTAATTTTTAACGGCAAACATCACTGCGATGTTAAATTTGCCATTTTCTCATACGTTAGTGGTTAACTTGTTAAGACTTAAACCACAGTGGTTGACTTGTCATTGACCTAAAACCACGATGGTTTTTT
>CM039482.1:14600128-14955932 GCA_022433065.1 Begonia loranthoides
TCCTTCAATTGGTATCAGAGTAGGGATTAAAATTTTTTGTTTATGATATTTTTATTGTGTTCATTGATTGTGCTTTTTGAAAATCGCCTATAATATGCATAATGAGGGTAAATCTACTTTTAGACCTCCTTTCTTTGATGGTAGCAATTATTAGTATTGGAAAACTAGGATGAAGGTTTACATTTAATCTATTGACTATGAAATGTGGTGAATTATAATGAAAGGACTATAAATTCCTCTTAAACTTGTTGATGGATTGAATATGCCAAAATTAGAAGATGAATCCGATGATGTTGATTTTTGAAAATTAAGTTTAAATGCTAGGGCTATTAATCAATTGTATTCTGCTTTAAATGTTGATGAATTTAATAGGATTCAAAGTTGTGAAAGTGCCCATGATATTTAGAAATTTCTTAAAATTACACATGAGGGCACTAATCAAGTTAAAGAAAATAAATTGAATATGACTATCCATGAATATAAATTATTTTGTATGAATAAGGATGAGACTATTAGTTCAATGTTTACACGTTTTACTAACATTACTAATGGTTTGAAATTGCTTGGTAGAGAATATTCCAACAAAGAGTTGGTTCATAAGATTCTTAGGTGTATACTGAGCAAATGGCTTCGGAAGATGACTGCTATGAAGAGACTTGTGATCTCAAGGCCTTGAAAATGGAGGAACTCATTGGTTCCCTAATGATGAACGCGATCACCCTTCAAAGTCACAAGGAGGAGAAGGAGAAGGAGAAGGGAATTCTTTCAAAGCCCCTTGCTTTTAAAGCATCCACAAGTGCCAAAGACGAGGATGATTTTAAGGATGAGGATGACTCCGAAGACATAGATGAAGAGATAGAGTCCATCACTAAGAAATTGGACAAACTTCGTCAAAGAAAGAAAGAGAATGGCATTATATGCTATGGGTGTGGTAAACCTGTACATTTATTTACTGAATGCCCCAAGGCATAGAAAAAGTACAAAACCTCAAGGAAGAAAGCTCTAAAGGCCACATGGGACGATAGCAATGAGTCTTTTTCTGAAGTTGAAAAAGTCTCCCACATATGCTTCATGGCCGAAGGTAATAAGGTAACCTCTTATAGCAATTCAAATTCCGATAATGAGGATGGTGATTTACTTGATGCATACAATGAATTGCTAGAGAGTTTGGTGGAGCTAAAAAATAGATACAAATCATTGAAAAAAGAAAAGAATAATTTGATCAAAAAGCATGTTATTTTGGATTAATCTTTCGAAGTTCAAATTGTTGAGTTAAAGAGCATGGTTGATAATTCTAATGCTACCATTAAATCTCTTGAGCATGATAGTAGTAATTTGAAATTGTTGAATGATGGATTGACCTCTACTATCAAATCACATGAAAAGGAAATTAACTCATTAAATGCTAAGAATTGTGATTTGATTGCTACTATTAAATGTCATGAGCATGAGATTTGTAAATTGAATGTTAAGAATAGTGATTTGAATTCTATTGTATTGAAATTCACAAATGGAAGTAAAAATTTTTATATGCTCTTAGGAAAGCAAAGAGTTACATTTGATAAAGCCGGAATTGGCTATAAACCATTTGTATAGAAAAAGAATTACACTAATTTCTTTGTAAATTCTACTATTTGTAATTCCTATAATTGTTTTGGACATAAATCTTTTGTTTGTTCTTTAAGTTTAAATTATAAATTTAAATCAAATTTGAATGTGAATTCTAAATCTTGTTTTAATTCTAAACTTGTGTGGGTTTCTAAACGAACCTAGTCTCTAACTATTGGACCCAAAAAGGTTTGGTACTAAAGAAATCTACTAGAGTGTTTTGTAGGTTGAAGATTCTTCCTAGGAGCTTAAAAGGAGAATGGATACTTGAATATCCATCCAACAAAAAGGGGAGAAGTTTCAAGGTAATGCCTCCAATGTGGTGAAATGGAAATAAGCTTATTTGGAGGTACACAATCACTTGATTAAATTTATTTATTTTTTATTTGAATTAAAGTGAATAGATTTGATTTGATAATTGACTTAATTTGTTTTTTTATTTTTAATTAAAATTCAGTTGACTCAAATTCTTCATCACATAGTTTTGAATTTATTTTTGATATTCTTGATATTGGAATGAAAGATATTGGTTTTGATTGGTTGAAACTCTTTTTTGGAATCCTTATTATGGATATTAATTATGGATTGAATTGATAGATATCATAGGTTGTAAATTTGATTATTTCTCCATTTGATATCTAGGAATTGAAATGTCTATTATTCCTTAAATTGGTTGGACTAAATTGTTTATCCTTTTTGAGAATATTTGTTGTTTCTCCCTTGGATTAAAATTAGCTATTGAAATAGGAGGAGAAGATGGAATTGTTGAGAATTGGTTTAGATTATTAACTTGTTTTAAAATTGTTTAATTTTTTTTAAGTTTGATAATTTTGCTTCCGTTAGTTTTAAACTTTGATGATTTCCCCATAGATTGAATATTGTTAATTGATTTGGGGGGAGAAAAATACAAATGTTTTCATATTGATGAATTTGCTTCCGCTTAGTACTTAAACTTTGATAATTTTTCCCATTGATTTATATTGATCATTGATTTAGAGGGAGAACACAAAATTTGTAGTTGAATTTCAAAATTGATATTAATAATTTTCTTCTAGTTTGAAATCTCCTAATTGGTATCAGTAATTATTTTTGGCTTAAACTTCTACAATTGATATCATTAGTTTTTCTATTGCGTTAAATCTTTAAATTGGTATTAATCCTTGATTTTAGTTTGAACTTCAGAAAATTGGTATTATTTCAAAAATAAATTTTATTGGACTTATTTTTTTTTAATTGGTATCATCTATAAAATTATTTTGTTTAGATATCAATGAAATTATTTTCTCTACAATTGGTATAATCTTTAAGGATTTTATTTTGGTATCTTTATATATCCCCGACTATTTGACTTTGTACATAATGATAGGGGGAGAATATTTTGTTTTTTCTTTAACTTGAACTCTTCCTTGGACTTTTGACAATTGATATCTTTTTGATTTTTGAAAGTGGATGGTTTTCTAATTTGATATTCCCTCTTATGTGCTTTGGGATAATTTTAAAGGGGGAGAAAAATTAAGTTGATTTATTATTGCTCTAAGGGGGAGAGCAAAACTTTAAATTGGATTATATCCCCAATTGGTTGTTTTTGTGATTATCATAGGGGGAGAGATAAGTTGATTGATATTTTAATTTTAAATTTGGTATCTCTCATAAAAATTTTTTTTGGATCTCATTTTGATTCAACAAGTGGTATCATTCTTAGAATTTGATTGTTTTCATTTTGAATTTACAATTGGTACCATATTTTGCTAAATTGATTTGATCTTAACTTTGGACTTACAATTGGTATTAATCTTTGAAAAACTTGTTTTGTGTCTAATTGTGAATCATCAATTGGTATCCGTAGTTAATTTCTTAATTCTTCAATTGGTATCATTTTTTTTGGAATAGAAAATTGGTTTATTACTCTTGGTCTTAAATTTGTATCTCTTTCTTTTATTTTAAATGATGAATTCTCTCAAATGAGTTTGTATGCTTAGTGACAAAGGGGGAGAGTAAATTTGATTGAATGACTTTTGATTGTGATTGTTTAATTTTGTATCTTATTTTTTACCACAAATTGAATTTGACTATCTAATTCATCCATTGTTTGTCTTTGGTATAAATTCTTTGAAAAAGGGGGAGAAGTTTTTTTTTTTAAAAGGTGGAATTATCTGCTTTAATGATTTCTATTTTGATGAGGTTGTCTTTGAACTCCCCTCCCCATGGAATTTCTTTTTGATTATAACAAAAAGGGGGAGAAGGATATATAAGTTGCTTAAATAAATAAATTGCGAATGGGGGAGAAAATTTATATATGTTCTTAAAAGGGGAGAAAGTTATTTGAATTGTAATAGCATGTTTGCATGGATTAATTGTTCGATATATTGCATGAATTAAGGAGGAGAAATCTAATATGCAATAATTGATGCACATACTTAGTTTTAGGGATAACCATCTTATAGGATTTTGTTATCATAAAAAAGGGGGAGATTGTTAGCCTTTTTGTTATGCTTAGTTTTATTTTGATAATGACTAAATGGTTTATTTTGTTGAAAAAAATAAGTTGGTTAATTATATTTTTATTGATAATGTATTTAATGTTTTATCATTTTATTTATATCCATATTTATTGAAAATACCCTCAAAATGGGTATTATTAATGTGCTAACATGTTTTTCTAAGTCCATGTAGTGTTGCATATCATTTTGGGACTTGGAATAATTAAAGGAAAATTAAAGAAATATTTATTGAAAAGAAAATGAAGGAGTGGATGACCTGCGGAGGCTGGGATGCGACCAAAACTGGGTTTTGGTCTATCGGTCGAGTAGCGGTCGAGTTTGTGGACGAGGAAGGTGACCGAATCTATACAGGGTCACATTCTAGAGCTTTTCAGACGCACGCAATCGAAGTCTGGTCAGCCCGATCGAGGATGATTTGAATCTATAAGATTTCTGCATCTTTGCAATCGAGTAGCAGTCGAAGCTTTCAGACGAGCCATGCGACCGAAAAAGCAAAAGAGAGAGCTCCAAGTGTTTTTGGACGAATAGTGGTTGAGGTGCAGTCAATGCTAGGCGACCAAAAAGTCCAGATTGCTCAATGGGCATATTTCCAACGATCGAATGTTTTAATTGCTAAATGTGCAATGACTATATGCAGTTGACCGAAAACATTGAGGCTGAACTGAAAGTGCGTAGTGTATAAATTAATAAGCACTCCAAGCTCACCATAACAAACGCAAATTGAGGAGAAGCCCTGCCAAATTTTATACTCGATTACAATACACTGTGAGCATTGTAAATCCAACTCTCCCTACCCATAAACTTGCGAGTTATTATTGGGAGAGGTTTGGATTAGTTTTTTAGCTTTATTTTCCAAATTATACTTGTGCTAAATTGTAAAGGATGACGCCCTATGAATTTGTCATATAAGGGTGACGCCCCAAAATAGTCAACAGCACGATTGAACTCCCGTAAGTTCAATCAAAGGGTGACGCCCCCTTAATTGTAACGACCCAATCCTAATTTTTTTGTTAAACAATGTAATCAAACTTTGGGAGTAGAAATTGGCGTAATATATATGTACATCGCCCCTATACATGTTGTGTCGTGACTCGTTATTTTGTGGGAAACCCGATTCAGATAAAAACTTAATCGAAATTGCAAGGAAATGGACTTACGGCATGTTCGAACTCCTGAGGACGATGTTACGGACGCGATGTGTTGTCCACACCACAACACACCCGGAATGTCACCCCAACTTGGGACGACTTCGAGGACGAGATGACGTGTCCAAATTTCGGCGCGACGTGGACTTCCAGATGACCATGCGAATGAGGAAGAATGCATCCTTATCAAAACTATTTAAGTCTGGAGACTTAAGGACGAAGGTACGAACGATGCGGACGAGAGCAGGACGCGTCCACATTAAATCTATTTAACTCTAGAGACTATTGGACGAAGGTACAGATATGCGGACAAGAAAAAAATGCGGCCGCATTGAATCTGTTTATGTCTAGGGACTTTTGGATGAAGCAGGACTCCTACGAACGAGAAGGAACCTCGTCCGATTTGCCTTTGTCCGATTTCAGAACACATTTGGACGACACATGCGGACGATATACGGATGCCAAATGGCGTCTGAATCCCAATTCAGACGGTATGGATGGTGTGGGGATGCCATTTCTTGTCCGAGACCCCATTGTGGCCTAAGGAATTTGGCCTTGCGGACGAGACTAAGTCATCTGCACCCATCTGAATCGCAGGAGATCAGCGACAGAATAAATTAAAAACAGAAAGAGAACAACATGGAACCAATAGAAATCTAGACCCCTCAACCTCAATCCCATGATCCTGACCTACAGAGCCTTGTCTCCTGCTCCTCCCCTTGCCACTCGTACGATTGTCCCCAAGGTGAGCCTACAAATCATTTCCAGCTTCTCCCTCTCCTTCCTCATTGTTCTGGTTCGGAGGTTTATTCCTGGAGAGGCTGTTGCGTGGAGTGTGTGGGTGGAAGGGAGACCTATTTTCTATGTGAAGACTCTTCTACTAGGTAAGGAATGGGTTGTTTTGGCTAGGTGGAGGCCCTACACCCAAGTAAAATGTGTGCGTGAGTGATTTTCTTGCTGAAGGATTTCTAGAGTTCTTTAGTTGTCTTAAGTAACTGAGAAGTTACTTGTTGTGTTTATTGCCTTAACTCTCACGTTCCTCTTAAATGCCCTACTAGTTATTGTGTTTTACTTGCGTTACATGCTTATATAGAAGTGTTAGTTAACCGTCGAATGAGAAAAGGAGGAAATGTTTAAAGGATGAGAAATATGAATGAACAACCAATGAGTTCCTATTGTTGCAAGGATGATGACTTCGCTTGTTAATGATCTTTCACTCTATAGCCTTGTGTGTATGGTTTATTTAGCATGTGCTCACCATTTCATTTCATTTTCATGACTGCTCACTAACGATATAGATATTTGGAAAGCATGGCTGTCATTAATTAATTTCTACCATTCTTATTATTAGCATCATCTAAGAAATATGTTTTGGTGCCTGTGTTCCATGCTGTAGCCCTAGTCATTGGGAAGTAAGTTTAATGTTGTTTCATTTTCGTTGAGATCTACTGTCAATTATGCTCATTATAAGACTTATTTCACTGCCTTGTTTCAATATTGTCACTAACATTTAACATGCTTAACGTTTATTATCATTGTATATTAATCATTTAGAAAGCATGTTACCCTGCCTATGGCATTCGCTGCTGTATATTAGTCGTTATGACTTTTGCAAAGTTATTTAATTAAAGCATGCTTGGTAAATTATGTTTCTTTGCTGATAAAATCGATTTAAAATATGTTTAGTTGTACATATTTTCCATCGCTCCGTTTTAGTCATCAAAAGCATGCTTAGTGGTTTACATACCTATTGTTATGTTTGATTAGAAGCATAATTAATTGTTTGTAAATTTTTGCTGCTATATCCCATTTGAAAGCATGCTTAGCAGCTTGTATTTCTGCGGTTATGTCCAATTAGAACATGCTAAATTGTTCGCAAGTCCCGTTGTATATTCCCTTTAAGAGCATGCTTAGTTAGTCGTATTTCCTACCGTTATAGTCGATTAAAAAGCACGTGAACTAATGATTTTCTACTGTTGTAGTTGACTAAAACGTAAGTTAGATGATTTAATTCACTGTTTCTTCTAATCAATAATAAGCATGATTTACTGTCAATTCAATTAAAGCATGCTTAGTCATTTACGATTTCCGCTATTATATTCGATTAAAGCATGCTTAGTCATTTACGATTTTCGCTATTATATTCAATAAAAGCATGTCTTGTCCTGTATGATTTTCCGCTATTACATTCAATTAGAGTATGCTTGGTCAATTATAATTTTCACTGTTATATCTAATTAAAGTATATTTCTACTGCCTCGTTTAGTCATTAATAGATGTCTAGTTCCACTTGTAATTCTCTGTTGTTTGTTTTTCTTTCGTTTGTTGCTACAATGTGAGCACGCTCTATTACTCGTTTTGTTTATTACTGTGAATTCCTCTAAAGTATTTTCCTTTAATTTCATATATGTGCTATTTGATTTAGAAGTGCTAAGTTGTATTCACAATAATAGAAACCAAGTAGGGGGTACCCCCTCGGGGTGGTACCTACATGCATGAGTGAGGAAAATGCTAAGAAAAAGAATGTTTGGGATAGGTGGGATACGCCCATCACCGAAGAAACCCTCCCGGTGGGATACGTTGGGAGGGAAGAAACCCTGAAAGTGAGATACACCGGAATGGGAGGACCCTTGAAGGCGGGATACGCCGGAAAGGGGACGAAAAAGGGAGTTGGAGGGCAGATGGGTAGCGAAACCAGTTCCCAGCTAGGCGAAGCCCAACCTTGACCGGAATGGAGACCTAGTTACAAGTAAAGAGTTAGCTCCGGCCCACTATTCTATCCCCCATTACCCCTCCAATCTACAGCTCAACATACGAGTACAGAACAAACGTAATGAAAAGAATTGGTTTGGGTTGCCCCGATTCCAAGAAGAATTTAAAGAGAGATATGCATAATTGTTTTCCCCCATTTCCTTACTAAGAGAAAGCTCACATCCTTACTTGTGCTGTAGGTAATGAAGTAATTATACCAGGAGCTATAGAAGAGGCCATCCGGTGGAGCCTACGGCGTATCCGGAGGAAACACGAGTAGAGAAGTAGTACGACATCAAGTTAAAGAATAAGAAGTAGTTTTGAAAAGGGTTTAATGTCAAACATGTTTTGTAAACGTTAATTTTCCCTTTTTAACCATGGTTGGACACTTATTAGGATTCTGGGATTTTTATTTAACGTTGTTTTGTGACACTTCTAAAATTACGTTTCCACTAATCTTATTAATCATAGTTGTCTTTTTTAACTAAACTAGTTGTTTTTAGTAAGTTGGTAACACTCGAATTTTCTCGACATTCTAATTTTAAATGTCAAATGATTTCCAAATGACATTTCTTCAAGTTTTAATTAACACTAAGGTTTTTCAATGATTTTTTAAGATAAGTAAGAATTCGGGTCGTTACATTATCAGTCAAAGGTTGACGACCCGAAATAGTTAAAGGGTGACGCCCTTAGAATTAGTCTTTGTAAATGGTTTAATTTGCACTTGTAAGCCAATTGGTTAGTGAATCTCCAAGTGGAATCTTAGAGCGCGGACGTAGGCGGGTTTGTCGAACTGCGTAAACAAACTTTGTGCACTCTCTTTAACCCTCTCTTTATATTTATGCATTTATTGTGATTGTCTATTTAATTATATGTGATAAATCATATAGGGAGTTAGAGAATTTAATTATCGTACGAAAATACTATAACGCTATATTCACCCTCCCCTCTTTCGGCGTATATCGATCCTTCAAATTTGAGAGAAAAACTGTAGAATGTATGGATATTGAATTGATGTTTAAAAATGCACTACTTTAGTCGTATGCAAATGATAAATGTTAAGTGATTGTGCAATGAGCATATAATTGGAGAAGATTGTGTTTATGCATACTTTTGTGCTTGATGCATTAAATAGTTATTGATGGAAATGTTATTAATTTTGAAGGTGCTATCGTTCAAGAAGATATTCTAAGTGTTGGAACCACATAACCAACTTAAGGTAAGGGATATGCTTGTCTTTGGTCGTTTTGGTCTACATCACAGGATAGTAGGCTTGTATTGCTTTGATGATATTATTTGTTGTATTGATTATGGTAAAATGCTAGTATAATGTTTGATAGATTAGATGTGCTGAAGAGTTTGCAATTGATAGTTTGAATGGAATGCACTCATGTCATGCATCATGATTTTAAGAAAAGAATGAAAATGTTTACATGCATATAGGTTGATAATGAAACTAAAAATGGATTGAATAAATGTAAATAGACATTGTGAGATTGGGTGGTTTAGTGATGGTCCTACTTAGGAGAACTACGTGATTATGTATCTCTTCCCTGGTGGGATTGAATGACGATTCTACCTAAGAGGATTATAGGATGTATTTTTTGCCTTGGACTGATAATCTCTAACGTCTGGACTGTTATATGACTCAAAAGGATAAAGTGGAATGAAATGCACTTTTCTTTTATAAGATTGCATAACATGAGCATGACATTGCTTATATTTGTTTTAGCTCTAACTGAGCATTAGGCTTGTAGATGAATCATGTGATGTAGGTGAGGAGTTTGATCAGATTGAAGAAAATGTAGTTTGATGTCATGGACTATAGCTGAAGGAGCATAGCTACATTGAGCAATTATGTCACCTGGTGCTTTTGACCGATGGGTTATGACTCAATTAGTTTGTGAAAATTGTTTTAATTATGTTGTATAAAGTTTGAGTAAGAATTTGATAATGTTATGTCAAGAATCTTTTAAATGTTTTAGATGATAAAGTGTATCTTTTGAATAGTTTTAATGGAATGAGAAATGCTTCCTCTACATATTCAATTCTATCTCTCACACGTTTTAAAAAAAATGTTATGAAAAATGATAAGAAAAATGGGTCGTTACAATATAATCCTCCTAATAGACACTTTAATCTATTAAGACAACTTAAACATTATTTTTCTAATGCTTGCCAAATATACAATATATTTATGCATACTCTTTCAACTACTCAATTTCATACTTTCAACTAATCATCAAACCGTGTTTTCAAACTATATAACCCAAATCAACATTAGATATATTTATCTAATTCCAAAATTCATACTTTCACTTAAGCACTAACACCAATATTAACCAATATTAAGCACTTTACATACTTCCATTTAAGTACAACTACTTCAATCATTTAAGATGAAACCAATAAGAATTCTTCACTTAATCACAAACAATTCTATAAGCATTTATTATAATTTTCAAAATCACCATTTTCTTCACCTAAACTATGCAATATTTAACATAGTTTATGTAAAAACTTAGTTTAGGGTTCTTACCTCTTGAAAATCACTTAATCTTCACTTCCACCTCTTGATTTTTGGCTTAAAAGAATCTTCTTGGAGAGAGGAACACTAAACCAAGAATGTTTTACCACTTGTAAGTATAAATTGAGAAAATAATTCCATAACATTGTATACATGCACTGGATAAAAAAAATATGGCATGAAGGCAAAGACAAGCAGAAGAAAGGGAGGATACTATTAATCATTTAACCAATTTGGTTGAATGATAATTCAGTATATCGAAAGATGTTTGGGACAAGGAAATCCTCATGCAACCACAGGTTCAATTCGCGATAGATTCAGGCAACTAAGACTACCTACTTTCAATGGGGATACCTCGGATCCAAGTCATGTTAAGGAATGTATTTGAACATTAGAAGAGATGTTTGAGTTTGCAAAGATTGAGGAAGAAGGGAAAGTTTCACGTGCTAGCTATATGTTAGCCAATGATGCTCGACATTGGTGGGATACAATGAAGACTATTTATAATGCTAGAGAGATGTCCTGAGAACTATTTAAAGAAACATTTTTTAAAAAAATACTTTAGCTGCACTATTAGAACAAGTAAATTGGAAGAATGTGTTCAACACAGACAAATGGGATCGGTAGCAGGGTATGTTCATAAATTTGAATCTCTGTCTCATTATGGTACATGTAACAACATCCCGTAATTTTTCTCGTATAAAAATTTTTCTATTCTTTAAAACCATTGCGTGATAGAACATAAGAGTAATAAACAGCGGAAGTCTCGATCGTATAAAACATGGAGTAAACATACAATGGAAGTCTTTTATAATTTAATACCATAAACCTACAGTTTTAAAAAAATATTTCAACAAATATCGTTAAAACATTTATTTAAATTCCATTTAAAGCTAATAGCACTTAAGACACTTAAAACAATTTAAACATGTTTATTCCATTTCCATGAGCCATAACCACATGGTCAATGTTGCCAACAGTACAAATGCCCACATAGCAATACTCCATCAACTACGTTCATCAACAGCTTTATCCAATTATTGGCTCCTTACCTACATCAACGAGACCTAACTATGAGCTTAAAGCTCAGTACATGGTATAAACGTAAAACACATACAATTTCTATAACATCGTTTATAGTTTTCTGTTCTACTTATCTGTTACTGTTCGTGTTTTTTATTGTTTATGTGTCGGGTGTATCCAACTGGACCACACAAACATTTGTTACTATTCACATCGTTTACTGTTTATGTGCTGGGCGTATCCAACTGAACCATGCAAACATCTGTTACTATTCATGTCTTTTATTGTTTATGTGCCGAGCATATCCAACCGGACCACACAAACATATGTGTTGGACATATCCAACTGGACCACAGTTATTTACTTATCTTTGGTTTCTATGTCGGGCATTACAAATCGGTTCACAGCTATTTACTTATCTTTGGTTTATGTGTTAGGCGAAACTAACTGGTCCACAAAAACAACTATTTACCTTCGTTTCATTTTCTTATACTTTGATTTCTGTGTCGGGCATAACTAACCGGACCACTATATTCCATTTTTGTGTATTTTAAGATTCCAAGTCTTCACGTTGTCGTGCACATATAATCTTATCTAACATGTTCTTTAATTGTATCCTTAAAACGTGATCCGTCCTAACTAAGGAACTGAACTTAAATCTAATAAACATATAATTCATAACAATTAATTAAACCAACAATAAACATCCCCTAATTCCCGTGATGTAGGCCCTTTCAGACAAAATACATGCAGTACCACGTACCTGAAATCGTTAGCTTTAATGAGTTATCACTTTAAGATTCTTCACAAAAACCTAATTATTAACAACATGAGATAAGCAATAAAGATTCCACAATAACAACCCTAACTACTAGTAGTTC
Source organism: Begonia loranthoides (assembly GCA_022433065.1). Lineage (NCBI taxonomy): Eukaryota > Viridiplantae > Streptophyta > Magnoliopsida > Cucurbitales > Begoniaceae > Begonia > Begonia loranthoides. The sequence goes on from CM039482.1 coordinate 14,612,565, forward strand.
ACTGCCTAACATCTCTTCTTAATTCAACTTAACAATTTACTCCAACAAGGTATAGATTAACCATATGTCCAATAATGACAACCCTTAATCCAATAATTACCTTCTCCAAAATCACATAATAAAACCCAATAGCATGAATCAATTCCCCATTCATTAACCAACTTAGCAACCAAGCATGCATAGTATTTTTTTCCCAAAGACTAATTGTCTATTAACCATAAACTAACCAAGCAGGGTACCCACTAATCATAGGTAGTAACCAAAATCCAAATATTTTCCAGACAATATTCTTCAGCAATAACCCATCAAGATGATTACCAATCAATATAGTAATCATTGACATACTTACAGACAATTACTAAACCCTATCATTAATCTCCTTTCACACTGACTATTATTCACAAACAAAGCAAGTATTCTTCCATGCAAAATCTTGCTCAGTACAAACCAATAACATATTCAGGAGAGAACCTTCATACCTGAAGCATCCGTTTATTCACTTTCTACACCTCGTGATCCTTACTTTTCTTCACAAATGGAACCCTAACAACAGCCTCACAAATCTCAGACCACAACCTTATTTCCTCATTCCTCTAGAAAAAACATCAACAACAACACCTCATAGCTTCTGTTTCACTCAACAAAGTAACACCACTTCATAGATTATCCTCACTATCTCCTTCATTCTCTCAATGGTTTCACCTTTCATAAAACTTCAGGATTTTCTTCTCTCAAAACCATAACATCAGAGACCACACTTTCCAGTCTCACAGTTCTCACGATATTTCAGCAGAGCAACCCTACACTTTCTACCTTTGAATTCACATTCCCCTTCCCTCTCTATTTATAGGCCCTCACCCAATGTCCCTTCATTAATCTATTGAAGATGGAAGGCCAACATTTTGGACTTTCCATTGTCCAGGCACTTAGACGACGTACCACTTCGTCTTCACATCAGTTATCATCTTCAGATAATGCTTAATAAATGGCGGTCGTTTGATTTTCCTTAAAGCCGATTGACCACCAGTTAGACGATTGATCACAGTTTTTCTTCAGAAAACTATCATTTAGCACGCCGATCTATCGCACCTCGCAGAGCGACTATCCCGATTGATCGTCGTCTCCAACAACTTGCATTCAATAAATTCTCTAGATTACTTTTAGTGTGACACCTATCTATGTATACACCCCATATATATATATATATATATATATATATATATATTATCCTTAATCATCTATAATTCACTTTTTCAAATATCTAAACCTCAACCTATACTAAATGTTTCACCATTCCTTCTTCACATTATTCCTCACAAAATCCAATGTCTTAAATATAATAAATCTTATACCTTCAACCATTATTGATTAGCTCTCAATCCTTACAAAGTCCATATACATCCAATATGTTTCATCTTACTATTTCTATTGACTATCAAACTAATTGATATCATTTAATCTAACTTCAATACCATCAAAAAATTCTTCAATTAACCACAATTCTTCCATTAATCTAACTACGAACATTACGGGGTACCATAATTCACTTATTCCAAATGCATTTCTCTTAACCAATATCTTTACTAGTCCAACTCAACTCCTATCATTCCCAAAATTATCACTTAAGCTATGTCTTTAGCTCAACGAAGATTCAGGATATTATAGTACACATTTAGTAAGTACCAATGAACATAAAGTGCATCAGTTCATACAGGGTCAATTCTTCCTTCTTCCTTCTCCTTTTTTTCCTCTCTTTTTCTTCACTATTCCAGCACAAAAATGGTTAAGTTTCAGCTATTTCTCATCCTTTCTAGAGAGTTCATAGGGTAAAATTACCCTTTTGTTCATTTTGTCATTCAAAAAGTACCATTTTACCCTTCCTTCAATGGATATTTATAAAAATACCATGGTTAATTATCCTTAACAACACTTAGCTTAAACTAATGAATCTCACTTAGTTCTAAGCTAATTCCCATGCTTAACATAATTAATCATGATTAATTAACGTTAATCATTCACTAATTGCACCTTAATAACACACTTAGTCACTAATCCTAAGTGACACGTGTCCTAACCCCATTGTTTGTCTAATTGTATTTTATGGCCCCATACTTCAATGTATTAGGAACATTTATCCTTTCATACACTTCTCCAAATTCCCTCTTTAAAGTCCAATATAAAGACATTTATCAAAACAGTGCAGTTTTGGACTTATCGAACTTCAAATTTGTATAACTTTCATTGCATACATCTAAATCCTTTTGGTCTAAAGCCATACACTTTATTTATGTGTATAATGTATTAGCTCAAAATGGTTTGCATTGATAATCACCATAACCTATTCAATTAATCACAAATAGTAACTATAATCATTTATAGCACATTTATCAACTTTCATGCATAAATTCATATCTTAATGAGCATACATCCAATTGATCTAATTTTATTATCATTTCATAGTCTAAAGTATCTACTATTACACCTATTTTTATTTTAAAAAGACATTCTCAATTGATTGGTCAATTTCTTCTTCAAAATAATTTCATGACTTATTATCACTTAATCACGTTTAATTATACAAAACATGATTGTTAAGGTTAATTTTTTATCTAGATCATCACATAACCCAAGTTTCTCAAAGGTAGATAATGACATTTAAATTAATAGACACTTCTAGATCACACAAATTTTTGTCGAATAATGAGTCTTCAATGGTGAACGGTATTATAAAACTTCCAGGATTCTTTAATTTTGAGGAAGCTTCTTCTATAGTATGGTGATGAATTCCTCAATCAACTTTACAGGCTCACTCTTCAAGTTCCATTTCTTTGATATAACCTTTTTCATAAAATTTGCGTAATTCAACATTTTTTCTAAGGCTTTATTGAAGAGAATGTTGATATGAATCTTCTTGAGAATTTTGAGAAATTCACTAATAGAACATCAATTTGTTTTTTTGTTTTTTTTTTTTTTGTCTACAAGTGTTGTGGGAATGGAAGTGCATTGTAGAATTGGAGGATTTTCTATGAAAAGGATTGATTTGGAAAAAATCGTACAAATAATCTTGATAGTAGTTCCATAAAAAGTCCTTTGAGGGATTTTCTTTTTATATATATATATATAGAAGGTGTAAATGCCATAAAGCGCAAACCAAGATCTGTGATACAAAAACCAAAATAAGAATGAAGAAAAATAAGATATGATGATGTAAGCTTATTATTCCTAGCATCTTATGTGTTGCTGCATCTTGAGATCTTTATTGCCGTGGTTAGCATGTTAGCACTTTTATGGTGATGTGGCAATAATGTCTCTTGCTGGTGGAAGGAAAAATTCCCTAGACTCCTTTGGTGACCATTCTCTTGGAGGCTCAAGCACCCTTAATATTTGCTTTTCTCAATTCTTAACTAGAGTTTTAATTACTACTCCAAGGAGTGGAAGAGAGGTAATCAAATTCGTAGAATGTTACTTTTTACATTTGAGAAGCCGCCATAATAAATAATCGTGTGTCTGAGGTCTCATGGAACCTACGATCTTTTAGAAGAGAAGATATAGAAGGGAAGATATGAGGAATCATTATGGAATCTAATCTAGTGAAGGAGATCAAGAGAATAGGGTTGGTTATCTTCATATCTCTTAAGTAGTCGATTTTTCTCAACTAATCTAGTAAGCGACAGCCCTTCCACACCTAGATCACTATAATTGACTTTCATCTCTGTCTGCAAATACAAGTTCGATTAAGATTTTTCTTTTCGAAGTACCAAAACCAAGCATGACATCTGTAGAAGAAATCATCAATGTACCAACACATAAATCCTTAGACAAAAAAACTCGACAATATAGAAAGAAAAACAAAATAGTAGGGAAGAATAGAATCAAGACAAAATAATTTACGTGGTTCGAACAAAGTCCTACATCCACAATCCAACCACACAGCTCTAATGCATTAACCAAAAGAATCAAATGAATATATACAAGTTTACAAGAAGAACACCTCTCTCTAACTCTTTGTGATTGATGTTGTAACATCCCTTCTCAGTAAATCATAATTTTCTTATAAATATTTTTAAATAAACAACAACTTAAACTGGTTCTTTAGATTAACAATTAAATCATACATTTAAGAAATAACCACAACAAAAGACTTTTACCATCTCAAAATATAAATTCTCCTTTTAAAACATGTATAAAACCATTCAAAACTATAATAAATATTCCTTGGCTTAAAATACAATTCTCCTCATAAGAAAAAAAAACAACTTAAAATCATTCATTCCTATTAGACCTTAACCCATGGTCAAGATGCTCCAACAATAGCAAGTTCTCATCATGGACATGCTCCCTCAATCTCTACTTCATCGGTTGATAATTCTTCCAAACCTTCCTCACCTATAACACAATGTTCATCTATAAGTATAAGACTTAACAATTAATGCATGAGACTATGAACATGTAAATGATGCACATGTTGTATATAAAATACATTTACAAGTTGTCTTTTATTCCTCATCGTTCATTTCATTCATTCTTTCCTTACCATTGGGATTCGACACCAAGCTAAATCATTGGAAAACAAATTCACCAAAGCTACATTGGCCGACACACCCACCAAAGTTACATTGGGGGATACACCCTCCAAAGCTACATGAATACCGAATAACCAAAGTTGTTTTTGTTTCCATCATTTCATTCGTTGATTCTTTTCTTTCATAAAACGTATGCATGCAAAGTGCCTTTTATGTTCTCTCTTGGAAACAATTTCTTGATGCATGAAAATGCTCATGAACATGCATTGATACCAATATAACCATCAATATTCATTAATACCCCATATTTCATCAACGTAATATCACAAATAGCATTAAACAGATCCTCGAGCATTATTACAGTACTAAAATGAAAAACATCCTCTAGCAAAATATCTCAACTAGTCAATAGGTACACTATCTATGTTGTCATCCTCGTAAAACACATTAAAACAACATATCAATAAATCCTCAAACCATATGTATCATCATCATAATATTCATTAGCACAACCTATAACTAACAATAGAGGGAGTTGATAATAACCTCATATCTTTCATAGAGTAACAGTCATCAATCAAACATACAATACATACAAGTAAATCCTGCAGCTAATCACCTAGCACCTTGTGTTGCATACTCGAAGGCCTTGCACACAGTACATTGCTTACCTCAAATTCTTTAATGGTAGTTAATCCTTTCATAACTCTGCCTCATTTTATGGCATCAGAGCCAAAGGTTTTCGAATTCCTAAGTAGTAATCATTTGAGAATTTAATAGTGTGAAGTGTGATTATGTCTACTATGCATGTATGGATTTCTTGACCAAGTTGAATTTGTTTTCTTAGAATTGACAAGATGCCATCAAGGAGAAGGAACCCTCATACCCAACCTCAAGAGAGAAATATTGATCCCATTACTGCAATGGTAGAAGCATTGTGAAACATAACTGGTAGTAGTAGTTCTATTCAAGAGCCCGTTGTAACAAGAATGGCCTGTTTTTGGGAGTTTGCTAAGTTAAACCTACCCACATTTAAGGGTTGTTCAGATGCGATGGGAGTAGAAAATTGGCTCCATAAAATGGAAAGGAACTTTGAATCTCTTCAGGTTCCTAAGGAGTACCAGGTGGGTATTGCCACTCACTCCTTGGAGAAGTTGACTTTGAGCTGGTGGAATGTTGTGTGGTTCAATATTGATGTACAGTCCATGGAATGGAAGGATTTTGTTGAGGTTTTTAGAGGATAGTACAGCAGCTGAAGTCATCATGAGTTGATGATAAGGGCTTTTCACAAGTTGACCTAGGGCCAAAGGATTGTGATAGAATATTATGATCGATTCTATGAGCTCTTGCCTATGCTGAAGGAATTTTTGAGAGGGGTCAGATTGTGAAGTTTTAGCAAGGTCTGAGACCGAGGTTACTGTAAGGCGTTGTTGCTATGCAATTCAACACTCTTCTTGAAGTATTTGAAGCCATCCAAAGAATAGAAAGGGTGTTAAATGCAAATTTTGGGACATGCCAAGAAAGGCAGATAAAAAAGGAGGAGAGGAAGGTCACAAAAAAGAATTAGGACAGGTTCCAAGGACGAGGAACTGGTGGACGTTTGAATCCAAGTGTTAGTAGTGGGTTGTTCAGAAGTGGTTGGTATGGCCCCTACAATTGTTATACTATGGACAGCTTGGACACGTAAAGAAAACCTGCCCAGAAAACCAATAGCAACAGTAACCATGTAGGTTGTTTTCTTCCTCTCAGGGTAGTGCTACTTCTAGTGCCCCTAGGGAGGGATGTGGTTTTGGTAGATAGCCTTCGTCGTATCAGGGCAGTTGAGTTTTGCTTCAAATCCATCATCAAAATCCCGATCGAGTTACAATCCTAAGTACCATAATGCTACTTCTAATTTCCAATGGTTGAGTGGTTATCAACAAAGTTAAGGTTCTAACCCTTATTTACAACAGAGGTCAGAGGATTCTAGAGTGCAAACTTTTCAAAGAAGTGGTGCATGCTCGAGTTCAGCCAAAGGTGGTCGTGGAAGAGGCCACAAGGGAAAAGAAAAAGTATCTGGTCAGACTTATGTAGTAAGAGTACTTGATATCTTATACGACCAGAATGAACAGGGTGTTGTAAATGGTATGATTGTCATCTCTCTGTAAAGACCCGATTTTTATTTGCTTTAAAAATGCATTAAATTTAAAACTTTTATAAAACAACTGAATCCCTATTAAACCCCTTCAATTGAAATCAAAGTTCTTTTCTTAAAAACTCGATCGTTAAAACATCTTACCTAAACCTCGTTATTTAATCTTTATTAACAGCATAATACTTTATTTATATCTATTTTTCTCATTTTACAGCAGAAGCATAAATCATTCACTTTAAAAGACAGTAAATAAACTGGTATTTTACATTTATAAAACTCTTTTCTCTTTTACTTTATTTACCCTAGCCAACCGGAAGTCCCGCACGTGCAAATCCTTCATGAACTACTCCTTCATCTATTCTCTTCCGTGTACCTACACCAATAGCAAAATGTGAGCCCAAGGCCTAGTAAGAAATGAGATATGCAATATGACGTATGCCTCTAACTCATTATGTCAGAATGAGTACCCCNCCCCCCCCCCCCCCCCCCCCCCCCCCCCCCCCCCCCCCCCCCCCCCCCCCCCCCCCCCCCCCCCCCCCCCCCCCCCCCCCCCCCCCCCCCCCCTCCCCCCCCCCCCCCCCCCTAACCATTCTTTTCTTTACATTTCATTCATTTCTCGTACGTCGAGTTGGAGATTGGAGGAATCTGTGTCGGAGAGAATAGTCTTGGTTGGCTTCTAACCACCTAGGGTAGACAGTCTCCCGCAACCTGACAAGGGAAGGACAGAATTCTCTTGAGTCTACCTAGCTAGATCCGAACTACCCCTCCATCCCCCAACTCCCTTTTTCCTTTCTTTCCATTTATTTTCTTTATTCATTTTTCCTCACGTAAATGCATATGAATACCCCCCTCCGACGGGACATTTCCTACTTGTTTCTATTATCATGATGCATGTCAATAGAAGCATTATCGTGATGCATGTCAATGAGAAGCAGTAATTGCAACAATATAAAAATATGAGATATGGAAAGTCTACTAACATACTATATAGGCATGCTCGGTAATTTAAATGAAGCAATAACACTATAGACATGTTTTGCAATTTAAAGAAAATGATAATGATATAGACATGCTTGGTCATTTAAAGAAAGCAATAACAATGTAGACATGCTTGGTAATTTAAAGGAAACAACGATATGCTAACATCCTAAACATGCTTAGAGATTAAATTAGTAACGTGCGAACAACATATGCATAATAAATAAGATAGCATAGTAGAAACACAAACAAACAATTAAAGGAAAGACATTGCTTATGGTGTAGGGCCTCCACTAGCCAACGACTCTATCTCAATTTCTTACCTCGAAGCTTTTTCGTGTATTTGCACTTAATCGTTATCCTTCTTTTCTTTTTCGATACCTTTACAATTCAATAACATTCATTTATTAATAATCATAACTTATTAATTTCATTCTTTTCCTATCCTTAATTTACATAGTAATTTTAGGAACCCATTGACACCTAAAACGGAACATAATATCCAACAGAGAACATTATCCTTGGTAATATCTTTCCAATTACTTTAAACTGTAACAAAGCAGCGAATAACATCACAAACTAGCAGTAAATCACAACCCATAAATTTTTCTTCTACCTATCCTAAAGAACATGAAACCAAAACACTCTTTAAATGCACGTTTCGTTGTTTACCGCTTTAATAGCATGTTTCATTGTTTACAGTTTTTAACAGCATGTTTCGTTGCTTACCGTTTTCCAAGCATGTCACAGCTTTAAATGAACGTTTCGTTGTTTATCGCTTTAATAGCATGTTTCGTTGTTTACACTTTTAACTGCACGTTTCGTTGTTTACTGCTTTTACAACACGTTTCAATGTTTATTTAAGCTTTCAGAAATTGTATGCATTCACGAGTATGATACGAAACAGATACAAATAACGAACGAATAATAATGCATAACGAAGGAACAATTCACGAACGAAGAAACAGATGTCGAATGAAGAAACACATAACGAACGAATAATAATAAGCTATAAAGAGTAAAGAGAAATGAGAAATAACTAATGCAATTAAAGTAAAGAAGAGAAAACGGCAACGATATGATGCGAGACTGTTAAGTCCTTCGTGGACAAGTCCTCGTGGACATGGTCACTAGCGAGCTTTCGGATTATGCCATCATTACTAGCAAGCTTTCGGATTATGCTATTGCTGCTCGTATCATTTGCAAGGTCCCTAGATTATGCCGAGACAGTCCCTGGATTATGCTGGGACAAACGACCAATGGTTAGCAGGCTTTCGGATTATGTCATCTCTCCTATAACTGAGGTCAACAATGAAAAGAACGACTAATGAAGGATAACAATTAAAACGCAAAAGACAAAAGCTAAGAAAAAAAAGACAAAAATAATGATCTAAAACACAAAGGATAAAAAATGAGAAGAAAACGATGAAAACGATGATTAAAACGTAAATGATAAGAAAATAAGAAAAAGATGAAAACTGAAACTGCATGTAGTATTATGATAGGTATCATCACTTACTGGCATTAGGCTCATAGCTTACGTCTTGCAATGTAAGAAAATGACGAACAGATTTAAGAGCAGCTGATGAGGGATTTACACAGGCTATGAGAAGTGAGAGATAATTAAATTGTAATATAATTCAATTTCTAATTTGTAATTAAGTTTCTATTTCATAAATTGTAATTTGTAATTTAATCATTTAAATTATTTCCTTTTAAATTATTTACGCTTCCGCAAATGTTTTTGACTCCGAAATGTTTTAAGTGTTTCTAACGGCCCAGATTGCACTCTGATAAGTTTTTCTTAAATTTAACGTATTTTTAAATGTATAAAAATTCAGGTCGTTACAGCTACAGTTTTTTGGACACGCCGTAGCGGTTTCTGACAAGCCGCGGCAGCTTTTTGGACACGCCACAGCGGTTAGTTATCAAGCCGCTGTGGCGCTTTCAAAAAGCCGCAGCGACTCGTCAGAGGGCAAAAACACATTCAAATTTTTAGGAAAATGAAAAGTTGGTACTTGGACATTATCATACTAATCAATTTCCATTCGTCCTCAACAACCAAATTTATCGATCCAATATATCAATTTCATTACAATGATAACGTGCATTACAACCGCATATATATCAAACCAAATTTATCAAATCAATGTATTAATTCAATTAACCATCCATCCTTGATTAGAGAAGACAAAGCTCACTCAAAGTGACTATTAACTATGCGTCGGAACCATATATATATCATGTACAATAGTTTATTAAACGTTCTACAATACAATAGGCTACCTTGAATAATCAATTGGAGAGGATGTAATCTAGTTTCGACGCATAGTTAATAGTCACTTTGGTTGAGCATCGTGTTCTTTAATCAAAGAAGGTTAAATTCCACATTTGTGTATGTTTGTGTTTGTGGACCTTGTGCATCATACTCCTATAGAACACATTGCAAATGAAATTAGCATAGTTCATATAACACTTGAAAACGTAAACGTGATAATGGGCTCACCTGCGTCTTAGGAACTATGTCAAGAACTGTCTCGGCAACTCTCTCGGGGACTGTCTTGGGGACTATGGCAAGAATTGTCTTGAGGGTTGTCTCGGGGACTCTAAAACCCATAAATGTGCCCTCCAACCTTCCTCTGCCGCCTCTGCCTCTACCTTTGGCTTTGGCTCTAGCTCTGACTCTGCCTCTGTCGCCTCTACCGCCACATGCACTTGACTCGCCTCCGCCTATGCACGTGCGGGAATTGAGCTCTACACCCCCACACCAGCCACAGGTCATGTTCATATATCTTCTGGGCAGCACTGTCCGGCTTGGGGCCTCTTCCACATCCCGTATTCTACGTTTTTGCGGCCTTCCTAGAAGCCTTTTAAATGACGAAGGGATAATTGGATCAAGATGCATCACAGGAGGCCACATTATTTGTCCATTGACGGGGCGGACAAAGTGAGAGTATATCGCCATATATGTTTCCCGGTGATAGCACACATGTACAATTCCTCAGGAGATCTCCTCATGAAGTGAATGCACGGGATTGCATGGACACACGGGATGCCAGTCAGCTCCCACCGGTTGGACCTACAAGTACGCCTATCCAAATCGATAGAGTACTATTCGTTACCGTTGCTGACCTCAAACTAGGCAGCTCCTGAAAACTGGGGGCTCCAATTTCGACCGACAAGTTGTAGTTTGGCGAGCCGGTTGTTAATCTACGAACACAAAAAGTCTATCGAGCGAGCCATCTTTTTATTTTTTTTTATGATCCTACCTATAATGCCCTACCTAGAATCGGTTTGTCTCGGGCTAGTATGATGCAGGCATTGAAGGGCTCGCTGAGGTTATTGAGACTTAGGTCGCATTTAGGGATAAAGCATAAGGCATATTTGGCCCAGCATCTCGCATCTATTCCTTGTAGATAGTTGTAGGCCGCCGGGACAAACAAAAATAGTTTCAACATCTCTCTCTTAAACGGTCTCTATGTTGTGGCTCTAGATGCGGCCCACATTGCATCATTGAACAACCTGCCTTTAAATTGTTTTTGAAAATTGTTATACAGGTGTCGAATGCAAAACCAATGGTCCACTTGCCCTACCACCTCCTAACAGTTGGCATTAGCCCCAACAAAGATTCATAGTATGAGTCAAATATTGGTACACAACGCATAACATAAACATAGAAGGCTTAAGCAATCTACCGCACCTTTTGTTGGTCAGAAATAATTGTCCATCCATTATCGCTCGGGATGTTTAGATCGTCAAGCAACAATTCCAGAAACCAACTCCAAGAAGCCTTATTTTCTGCTTCAACCACAGCTACAGCAAACGGATACATTCCATCGTTCCCGTCGATGGTGATAGTAGTGAGCAACTAGCTTGAAGTCGCTCCCTTCAAGTGGCAACCGTCCAAACAAATAACCAGTCTACCACAATTCCGCGAGGCCATCTTGCATGCAACCAAACACATATACATCCTTTTAAATGCACTCATCTCTAAGTCATCGCAGCAATGGTTCATGACAACGATGTTAGTAGCGTCATTTTTTCATAGTTTAGTGGTTAATTTATTAACCAAAAAAAGATTGTGGTTGATTTGTCATTGATTGCAAAGGATGATGGTTGCTTTTTCATTTTCCCTTTTCAAATTGAAATATGAAAATATAAGCAAAAATAGATTACTTCTTAAGAGTAAATCTCATCCAACATTGAGTACAATGGCAATACATCCAGCAACAACTACTTATTCCATTAATTCATTTTTCAGTTGTTTTTTTTTTTTTACATTTTTATTTCTTGAATCATTATCGTAAGCCTACATTATGTTCAGTGTTTAGGCCTCAACTACACAGTATTTGAATGTATTTCTTCTCTCACTTGAAGCCACAAATCATCATCTTGCCCCAACTCCTTATTCGGCTCATACTTCAGCAGTAAACCAAACAAAATCCGCCCCTGCTCCCAAGTAGTCTAAATGCTTAGATTCATGTTTCACCAAGAACGCATTGTTCAACTAGCGCTGTATGTAAAAGGTTCCTTACCTTGTCTCTCCTATATGTTGCCAGCGTAGCCAGAGGTTCATTAGACTTCAAAACAAGTCCAGATTCAAAGGAAAAATTGATCATCTGACAACGGTTGCATCCACCTACGGACTGAGAAAAAACCCATCAGCATATAATTAAATATACAGCCAATGATGGATGCTTACATTCATATATGATATCAACTGCGGTAAAAGAGCAATCATATATAGCAATGATCAATTCCAACGAAAGAAAAACTGAATGGAAGAGATAAAGCCTAGAGTGGCTAAAGATTGAACCAAAGACTCCTATCTCATACTGTAATCTAAAACTACAACCATATCAGATATCACCACGTGGCAGAGATATACGATGAAACATGTAGTGGACGGGAACAGATTATAGCAACATGTAAGATGTGTCAAATAAACCAAGTTCAACGTTTATTAATTTTAGCCAACCGTGGAAATTTTTGTTCGAAAACACTGCATGAAAAACTCTACTTCGTTGATTTGTATAGCTTACGCTGAAGTACTTATTTCCAACTTTGATACTTCTCCATCCATCTTCAGCATAGGGTCTACCTCCAGATATAACAAGGTTGGGCCGGAACCTCATGGGATTGACTTGAATCTGCTCTGTGGGAATACCTTTGCGTCCATCTTCGCAATTGTCAACAGTTCGTATAAAAGTTGCAAGTTAATAAGAGTAAAAAGTTAGCTTCTGACTGAACTTCCAAACAAAAAACAGAATCACTCAGAACTAGAATTGCAAACAAAATTTAATTTTCTAAGACATACTTGTTGTCAATCTTTTGTTTAGGTCTGCTACACTCTCCTCAGAAATCAACAACATCTGTGCTTCATTGGCAAAATGTAGCAAGTTCTGTGAATCTCTACACTTGCTGGCCTGTCTGCTGCTATCTAAGCAAACATAATCACTGGAACTTAGATAACGCAATAAAGTACATTCTCGGCCAATGGCAGTGCTAAACCACGTATTAACTTCATTATCATAGCCCTGAACTTCATACCTAAGCAACAAAATGACAGTTGCATAAAAAATTTGACTTTGAAGACAATTTTACCTAATAAATAATGCCTTTTCCATTTTAATTTCAAACTTTTATGTATTGCCTTACACAAAGATAATATATCCATTATTATAGTCAAAATGATGAAAAAATCATCCTCTAAAGGAGCCAATGTTACTTAGGTATAGAGTAGATATCATATACACGATTAAATCCAACCTCTTTCCATATAAATTTAGTTCTTCAATCCCACCATTATATGACTCAGAATTGAGGTTGATCTGCAGTTTCTCTTTGCAACATGGTGACTCTACAAATAATACTCCCTCATTCAAGTCAATAAAAGTACCCACGAGGCCCATTTCAGGAACCTACAGAAACAATTCCAGAATACTCAACAACTACATACACCAAGCCCAACAACAAAAAGTGAATCACTGTTGTTTAAATCAAATCCTGCATACAAGGGTTCTTAAAGAAAAGGGAAACAGCCAAAAAACTAAGTGGATGATAAAATAATATAATAGCTTTCAAATAATATAAATGAAATGTCCTTTAGACTCACTAAAAATGTTTCACCATTGAGCCATCATCTCAAAAGGCGTTAAGTATGTTCTGCTCTGCATAAATATACATGTGGATATAAATGGAATATAGGATAATAGTAGCTAGATTGAGGATCTACAAGACTGTACAATGAACATAGTCAGTAGTCTCCCTAAAAGCCAAAAGACTAGAAAAAGATCATTCAACTTAAAAAAGAAATAGTCGTACTGTTTAGAATCAGAGTACAAAAGATATAAAGTTACATATTTTTTATCAGAAAAAATGACAATATCATTGATGTTTCTTTATGCCAAAATCTAAGGAAAATAAAATTTAAAAAATAATGCGGATGAGTTCATCCTCCATACCTTCAGGAAGTGTCCAGTTTTACAAAATATAAAGGTTTTATATATGAGAACATAATAAATCACCTTCTTCTGGGTAAGTATTTCACCATTTAGGCTTTGAAGAACCCACTCCCGATCATATCGCAGTCCTGCATAAAACCAAATCAAATGATAGAGGATCAGAAAAGTTTGACACCTTTCATTAATAATTTTCAGAATTCAATATAGAAAAACTACGATTCAATAGCGTGAATGAGTAGATCAGACTACAGTTGCTTATTTTATGCAATGGTACATAAAATGTTTTAGGTTCCTTATCTTTCACATCATGCTGTCAAATACAATAAACAACAAGTACTTGGACTTCTTTTCAAGAAGAATGTAAATTTATAAGAAAATGAAATGGACGATGGTTATAATCAAGTGATTTTTGTCTTCTTCAAATTGGAGAGATCCAAAAGGAAAAGGTGAACCCCAACTACCTAAATGTAAAAGTCTAATTTAATATAATAAACATTACTGTATCCCTAAATCTGTACTATACATGTAAGGAACCGTCGTCTTGTCTCTCCATGCTAGGGAGAAGATGTCAAACACAGATTGGTCATGATTCTCTTCCCCTCAGGTTCACATCTCCCATCACTACAATCAAAACACTAATGCACAGGAATTTGATGGCTAGTTGGCATACCATTTTATCTTATAAGTAGAAACCAAGTTGCTCCTCATTAAGTGTTTCATCCTTAATTTAGAAACATGAACACCAAAAGAGTGATATTCACCAAGACTTGGCGTGCTTTATCACATTAATGATTTGGATTTTGGTATCTCCCACTTCTATCTCTTTCTCTCCCTCTCTCTAAATCATTAATCTTAAACATATTAAATTTCTTATTAAAAGAACAAATAAAATAAACGTTATGGGAATTGTTCCTCAAGTACAGATTTGAGATACTTTGAAGAGACGCAAGGGCATGCACCAAGAAAGTTGAGACTAGATCAAATAAATGTAAATACAGCATATAACGAATTGTTTACCTTTGCCGCTCAAGGGCCATTTATCAATACTGAATCCTGCACATGATTTAATTGGATAGATGGTAATAGATATGAGAGAGCCAGAAGGAAGTGTTCTGTCAAGATCTGCATTATAGTAACATCCAAATTGATACATAATGACAAAAAGACAGAATTATAAGTTGCTCTCCCACTAAAATTGAAACTAGACTGCAACAGTTTTATATGTTGATATTTAAGAGGTTTGTTTTCGGAAAATTTCTGCATGGATTCAATTCAATTATATTTAAGTGTCAGTCTAGTAGGAATCATTGATATGGTACCAAACGTTAAATACAAAATCCAATCTAAGTGTTTTCAAAGAAAACGATAAAAGCCAAATAGCATTTTAAGTGTAAGTAGGACTCAATGCCATTTAAACTTACCTTAATGCCTCTTGGTCAATTCCTGGAGAGGCATTCTCATATGTTTCCTCCATTGAAATTCACATATGCAAGAAGAGGGAAATAAGAAGGTATGTTAGTGTGGTTGGTGTTGGATTAGTTGTTTTTGATTAGTGGTTGGTAAAAGTTAATGCTTGCATGGGAGTGGGTTATTTAGAGTGACGTTAGGGGAAGGGGAAGGGGAAGGATCATTGAGAATCTAGGAGTGAGAAGTGAGAGAGAGCAGACCTCTCGAAAGTCTGTAACCTTTGTTATTTTGCAATGCAAGTTGTGTTCTGTGTTTATCTCGTTCTGTTGGTGTTCTGTTGTTTAGTTTCTTCTGTCAATTACAAGGCTTATATCAGTGGTATCAGTGCATAACATTACCTCTGTGATAATGGCGGGCTGCAAGTGTGACAGTGAGGAAAGCTCAGCGGAGGACAAAGTTGGGGAGGTCCAGGAGGAGATGAGAATGGAGATGGGTTCCCTGCGTGAAGGAGTTTCCCTAGAGATGGGAGCATTATGGGCAGATGTCTCCGCCATTCTCAAGCAACTAGCCTCCTAGTCGACAAAGTTGCACAGAGAGGATGCTTCTCTGTTGAAGGCAGCGGGTAAGAACAAGGCTGGGGAGATGAGTCAAAGGGAGAGGAGGTTGGGTCTCACCGTGGCTGGGTATTCGGCGACAGGGAAGGGGCCAGAGAATATCCGCGACAAGATTGGCCGATACATGACGACCGCGTGCACACAAGGGAAGAGTTACGACGCAGCCTGTCTGCCAGCGAACCACAGCTCTGGCAGTTGGAGATGTCGGTGTTCGCGAACGGAGACCCAGACGAGTGGGTTTTCCGTGTAGAGCGATTCTTCAGCGTTCAAGGATGGAGTGAAGAGGAGAAAATGAGTACAGTGCCTATGTACTTGGAGGGAGAGGCTTTGGCATGATTCCAATGCGAGGAAGGCAGGAGACCGTTTCGGGAATGGACGGATTTTAAATTTCAGTTAGTAGACAGATTCTGATCATCTCAAAAAGGAACTTTATCCGAGCGTTTTTTGGCCCTTCGACAACATGGATCTATAAGGGAATATCGACAGCAATTTGAAAAATTGTCGTCACCTTTTCGGGATATATCCGCACACATATTGGAAGCCCAGTTTGTGAATGGGTTACGAGCAAATATTTGAGCGGAATTATTAGTTTTCAGACTAACCGGGTTGGGGCGAATAATACAGATAGCCCAAAGAATTAAGGATAAGTTCAAGGTTATAAGGGAAAATAAAAATGTGGTGGCGTATCGCGAGCAAAAGCCGCAAAATTTGCTAAGCTCCAATTTTCAATATTCAGCAAGAACCATGGGGGGAAGACTCAACCACCATCCGATGACCTTAACAAATCCAGTTGTCCGAGGTCTGGATGGGGGAGGCCAGACCACTACAATAAAGGTGGTTCCTAAAGCTCAGTTCAGACGATTAATAGATTCAGAATTACAAGTAAAAAAGAGATAGGGGTTTGTGTTACCGTTGCAATGAGAAATATAGTATTGGGCATTGTTAAGTTACGAGAATTGCAACTATTGATTTGTCACGACATAGGCAACGAAGAAACCGACAGTGGAGTAGTAGAAGTTGAAAGGGAGGAGGAGGCCAACTCATTGCCCAATGCCGTTGAGTTATTTAGCAAAAGCCGCAAAATTCACTAAGCTCCAATTTTCAGTATTCAACAAGATCCGTGGGGGGAAGACTCAACCACCATCCGATGAACTTAACAAATCCACTCGTCCGAGGTCTGGATGGGGGAGGCCAGACCACTACAACAAAGGTGGTTCCTAAAGCTCAGTTCACACGATTAACAGATTCATAATTACAAGCAAAAAAGAGATAAGGATTTGCGATACTGTTGCGATGAGAAATATAGCATTGGACATCGTTATAAGTTACGAAAATTGCAACTATTGATTTGTCACAACATGGGGGACGCAAAAACCGACAGTGGAGTAGTAGAAGTTGAAAGGGAGGTGGAGGCCAACTCATTGCCCAATGCTGTTGAATTATCAATTAATTCTGTGGTCGATCTCACACCGCCTAAAACTATGAAGTTATTGGGTATCATCAAAGGAATGTCAATTATTGTCTTAATCAATAGTGGCGCAACCCACAATTTCCTTTCAACCAAACTGGTTCAAAAGTTTAATTTTAAATTAGACACTACGGGCAGTTATGGAATTTTAATGGGCATGAGGTTTTCTGTCAAACACGAGGGAATTTGTCAGGGAATACGATTGGATCTACAGGGCCTTGAAATTGTGGATGATTTTCTACCATTGGAATTGGGCAGTTCCAACATTATCTTGGGAATGCAATGGTTGCAATCGTTGGGTGATATGCAGGTAAATTGGGCTTCGTTTACAATGAAATTTACACTGGGTAACAAACCTGTTACTTTGCAAGGTGACCCGGGGCTTTGTAAGAATTTGGAATCTCTAAAGACCTTGATGACAACCCTTAAAAAAAGGGGCGAAGGAGTATTAATTGAATGTTGCAGCTTACAGTTGGAGGAATCCAAACCCGCACCCCATGTGGAAATACCAGAGGCAATTCAGAGTCTTTTGGATAGATATTTCGAGGTGTTTGCGATACTCACATGGCTTCCTTCTATTCGTTCCCATGATCATGCTATCACTTAAGCGAAGACCAACTCCCTGTCAATGTCAGACCATACAGGTATCCTCATATACAAAAAAACGAGATTGAACGACTAATTTCTAAAATGATAGCTGCAAGTATTATTCAACACAGTTGCAGTCCCTTTTCTAGTCTCATTTTATTGGTTAATAAGAAATATGAAAGTTGGCATTTTTGTGTGGATTATTGCGCTCTTAACAAGGTGACAATTCTAAATAAATTCTCAATTCCCGTTATTGATGAGTTGCATGGTGCCCATATATTTTCCAAGCTCAACCTTAAGTCTGGCTACCATCAGATTTGGGTTCGCCCAGACGATATTCCTAAAACTGCTTTTCGCACCCATGAAGGGCTCTACGAATTCTCAGTAATGCCCTTCGGCCTCACGAATGCTCCATCAACGTTTCAAGTGGTAATGAATGATGTGTCAATTCGCACAACCCCAAGTAGAATATTTGGGACAAGTCATGTCGACTGATGGGGTGGCAGCCGATCAATCCAAAATCCTGGCTATGGTCCAATGGCTTGTTGCGCGCACGATTAAAGAACTCCAGGGATTTTTGGGGTTAACAGGATACTACCGCAAGTTTGTAGCAGGGTATGGGAAGATTGCTCAGCCATTGACAACCTTTTAAAAAGGGGCAATTTTAACTAGGGGCTAGAGGCTGAGACGGCGTTTCATCGTCTAAAGGAAGTCATGACTACAATTCCAGTATTAGCTCTTCCAGATTTCTCGAAGCCATCCATTATCGAGACCGATGCCTCAGGGAGCGAACTTGGGGAGGTGTTGATGCAAGGTGGATGCCCCATTACATATTTCAGCCAAGTACTATCTCCACAATCTCGGTTGGGATCAGTTTATGAGTGTGAGCTCAAGGCAATTGTGTTTGCTATTCAAAAATGGCAACCATACTTAATGGGGCGAAAGTTCGTGGTACGAACTGATCAGCGCATTTTGAAATTTCTCTTGGAACAGCGGCTTGTTAGTCTTGATCATCAGAAGTGGTTGACCAAGATTATGGGTTTTAATTTTGAAATCCACTACCGTCCAGGGGTGGATAATAAGGCATCCGACACTTTATCTCGACGCCCGACAGATTCTGCTCTTTTTGCTATCTCCATCATTACACAGATTCTTTGGGACCAACTTGATGTTGAAGTCTAAGCCGATCCATTTTTTAGCAAGATATATCAAGCATTGCAGTTCAGCGAACAGGGGCAAGTGGGGTTCTCATTACATAATAGTCGACTTTTTTATCAGCACCGGGTGGTATTAATTAAGAGTTCTACCATCATCCCTATCCTCCTTCAGGAATTTCATTATAGCGGATCGGGTGGCCACACAGACATGGTGAAAACTTATTAGCGCATTACCGCGGAATTCTATTGGCAAGGGATGAAACAGAATTCGCATGTGGCAAAACAAGTATCAAGCTCTACCCCCGCCGGCTTACTGCAACCTTTACCCATTCCAAAGGATGATATTTCC
Organism: Begonia loranthoides; assembly: GCA_022433065.1. NCBI lineage: Eukaryota > Viridiplantae > Streptophyta > Magnoliopsida > Cucurbitales > Begoniaceae > Begonia > Begonia loranthoides. The sequence continues at coordinate 14,632,247 of CM039482.1, forward strand.
ATGGACTTTATAGAAGGGCTTCCCCGTTCCGACGAGATGAATTCTATCATGGTAGTAGTGGATCGTTTGAGTAAGTACGCTCATTTTATTGGCGTTCAGCACCCTCATACTGCCCTGATAGTGGCAACGACATTTATCTCCAATATTGTTAAGCTACATGGGATTCCCCGCTCAATTGTGTATGATAGAGACAAAGCTTTCCTAAGTCTATTTTGGAAGGAACTATTCAAGGCTCAAGCATCTAAGCTTCACCACAGTACTGCTTGTTAGATTATTTGAATATAATCTATATGTAATGTAGTTCATGTTAATTAAAGTTACATTGACTTAATATTATAGTGCTTAATGTGATGGTTGTTAAGCGTTAAAGACATTAAGCTAATTGGGTTTTAATTCTCTCACCTTAACCTTATTAAAATTGTATAACGTATAGTTGAAGAGACGTGATTGAAAAGGCACGAACAAAAGGGCATGTATGGAGAGTTGCCTTTTGTACGGGTGTCTTCTTTCAATCACAAGAGGGGAGAATTACAGAATTCATTCGATCCAACGAACGAAGTTCTCTCTCGGATATTCTCTCTAAATCAAATTACGATATACGGCGTTTCTGCATCATCGGAAGAAACGAATTAAAGGAAAAGTCTTAAGGCTGATAAACGGAACTCAACATCATCTACAAAACAGTTTATATCATGGACCAAGGTTGGTATTTTTGTTTATTAAAGAATGGTTAAATCAATTACGTTAATGGGAAGAAAAGTATTGCAAGCATGTAAAGTATATAAAAAAAAAAAAGGATTAAAGTTTAAAGGTTGAATAGAAAATGCTTACAATTGGTATCAGAGCACGGTTAAATATACGTATTGATTTACCATGTAAATGTATTAGATTTTATGAAAGGATTTAAATAAGTAATGGAAAAGTAAATTTCCAATGGTTCTGCATGACATGTATAGATGAAATCATGAATAGGATGATAGTTAATTATGTTTCTGTTGAATGTTCATCGGACTGTTCGTCGTGCGGACGATGGGTATTGAGGGTGCAGTCGACCTGAAGTGTGGTCAGACGCATGATTCATGTTAAAAATGTGTATGCGGACGCATATATGAAAGGGTGCGGACGACGCGGACGCGTGTATGTTTCGTCCGTTTTGAATCTGTAAAAGATTCATCCGGACGATATAATGAGGACGATACAATTTGCGTCTGATATGAATCTGTAAAGTATTCATCCGGATGATTGATGCGGACGGTGCGGACGAGAAAATGTGCGTCCGATTTGAATCTGTAATTTTGATTCATGCGGACGCATCACACGAACGCTGCGGACGCATCACACGGACACTGCGGACGCTAAAGCCATGCGTCCGATTTGAATCTGTAATTTTGATTCATGAGGACGCATTACAAGGACGCAGCGGACGATAAGGTTAGCGTCCGCTATAGGCAGTTTCGGACTACAGTAAGAGATTGCGGACGCCATTATAACGTCCGCATGTCGTCCGCAACGCCTAATTATACAGTTCAATTAAAGATATTGAATGAATGAATGAATGTTTATACAATTAATATATTGTTATATAGAAACTATGTAGTCGCCAAAGTGACCTAGTTTGAAAGGATCAATATTGAATTATGTAATTTATTCATTCAATTATAATAATGTTATGGAAATGTGTTTATTAGTTATAAACTAGTAAGTCACCCAAAGGTGGACCATTGTTTATAATTAATAACATTATAGTGACATGTTTACATAATTAATTTATGTGTTTAAACATCCAAAGCTGTTAAAACATGTTGTGTTAAATATGTTTATAAGTCAATTAAAGTTATAACATCATAAATTGTATATTTCTTTAAGGATTACCCAAAGGTAAACTTAATGAAATTTTATATGCTTTATTTGGATCTGGTTATGATAGATTATTCAATGTATTGATATATGAGCGTGTTTGTCATTTGCAAGCTACTATGAATTTGTTTGCTTCTGGTAATTCGTCTATTAAGTTCAATGGTCTTAACTATGCAGTTCAATGGTCTTAACTATGCTGACTGGTCCGAACAAATCCAGTTTCAACTGGGTGTATTGGATTTGGACCTGGCACTAGTTAATGATAGACCACCAGCTATTACTGAGACCACTTCAGAAGCTGACAAGTCTTATTATGAGGCTTGGGAGCGGTCTAATAGGCTGTGTTTGGGCTTGATGAGGATGACGATGGCTGAAAATGTTAAGCCATCGATGCCTAAAGTGAATGATGCAAAGAAATTCATGTCAAAGATTAAGGCATACTCTCAATCAGACATTACTGACAAGTCTGTTGTGGGAAGCTTAATGAGTGAGTTGACGACCAAGAAATTTGATTGGTCTCAACCCATTCATGACCACGTAACGAGCATGGCCAATTTGGCTGCAAAGCTTAAGAAGTTGGGTATGGATGTGAATGAATCATTCTTGGTTCAATTCATCAACTCACTTCCAGTTGAGTTTGGCCAGTTCCAGGTGAACTATAACACCATTAAGGAAAAGTGGAACTTTCAAGAGATAAAGGTCATGCTCATTCAAGAGGAAGGGAGATTGAAGAAGTTAAAGTCTCATACCGTCAACTTAGCTATGCAGAAGGATGTCAAAGGTAGCACATCAAAGCCACCGAGTAAAAAGAATAAGAAGAAGGGAAATGACCAATTAAAGATTAATGATGGTCAGATCCGTAAGGAGATTAAATGCTTCTTCTGCAACAAAGCCGAACATGTAAAGAAAGATTGTCCTAAAAGAAAGGCTTGGTTCGAAAAGAAAGGTACATTATTCGTTTCAGTATGTTTTGAATCAAATATTATAAAAGTACTTAATAATACTTGGTGGTTAGATTCTGGTGCTACTACTCATATTTCTCATGTTACGCAGGGATTTCTTTCGATCCATCCCATAAAGGGAACTGAAAAGTTCCTGTATATGGGAAACAGAATGAAGGCACGCATTGAAGGAATTGGAACGTATAGACTGATCCTGGATACCGAATACCACCTGGATCTAGAAGAGTGTCTTTATGTTCCTGAGTGTGCTAGGAATTTAATTTCTATTGCTAGGTTGGATTGTAAAGGTTTTTCTTTCAAGATTGGTGATGGTAGTTTTGCAATGTACAAACAAAAATACTGTTATGGTTATGGTATTTTGAATGATGGTTTGTATTGTTTTAATCTTGATATGAAATTTAAGGAATTTCTGTTTAACGTTGATCACATAATTGGCTTAAAGCGAGGTGCAACGAACGAAAGTTCGGTTTTTTTATGGCATAAACGTCTAGGTCATATATCTAAAGAAAGGTTAATGAGGTTAATGAAAAATGACATTTTACCTCAATTAGATTTTAATGACTGAGACGTGTATATAGATTTCATTAAAGGAAAGCAAACTAAACACACACCAAAGTATCCTGCCACAAGAAGCAAAGAACTTTTAGAATGGATACATACCGATATTTGTGGTCCATTCGACATTCCTTCATGGAATGGAGAAAAGTATTTTATCACCTTTATAGATGATTTCTCACGTTACAATTATATATATCTACTGCATGAAAAGTCTCAAGCGATGAACGTTATAGAAGTGTTCATCAATGAGGTGGAAAGGCAGCTAGATAGAAAAGTAAAAGTAGTGAGATCAGATAGAGGTGGAGAATACTATGAAAAATTCGATGAAAGTGGACAAAACAAAGGTCCATTTGCAAGGTTTCTCGAAAGTCGAGGCATTTGTGCACAATACACAATGCCGGATACACCACAACAAAATAGTGTAGCTGAAAGGCGGAATCGTACTCTTATTGAAATGGTAAGAAGTATGATTAATAATAGTAATGTACCTATATCGTTGTGGATACACGGTTTAAAGACCGCTGCATATCTGCTGAATAGGGTTCCTAGTAAGGCAGTTCCTAAGACCTCTTATGAACTGTGGACGAGAATGAAACCTAGTATGAGACATCTACACATTTGGGGATGTCCAGCAGAAGTTAGGATTTATAACCCACATGAAAAGAAGTTCGATGCAAGAACCATTAGTGGTTTCTTCATCGGGTATCCGGAAAAGTCTAAAGGGTACATTTTTTATTGTCCAAAGCATAGTACAAGGATTGTAGAATCTGGAAATGCTCGATTCATTGAGAATGGCATGTTCAGTGGGAGTGATGATTCACGAAATGTGAACATCTAAGAGAATCGGGTGACAGAAACGACATCCAATAATTCTCATCAAGTTGTTGTGCCATATGTTGTATCACAGTCTAACAACATACCGGAACACAAATGGATATTCAACCCACGCAAGGTGAACGAGTTAATGATGAGCATGTTAACGTTGATCAAATCATAAGTGATCAACCACAAGTAACAGAATTGCGAAGGGTCTGTAAGGGAGAGAAGACCAGTAATTTATGATGACTATGTGGTTTATTCACTAGAAGAAGAATGTAACTTGAGCATCGATAAGGATCCAGAATCATTCAATAAAGCCATGGAATGTAATGATTCCGAAAAATGGTTTAATGCTATGAAGGAAGAGTTGAAATCTATGGATGACAACAAAGTTTGGGAACTTGTAGAGTTACCTGAAGGAAAGAAATGCGTTGGTTGTAAATGGATTTACAAAACCAAACGCGATTCGAAAAGTAACATCGAAAGGTATAAGGCCAGACTTGTCGCCAAAGGTTACACTTAGAAAGACGACATTGACTATAAAGAAACTTTCTCTCCGGTTTCGAAGAAAGACTCTTTAAGGATAGTTATGGCTTTGGTGGCTCATTATGATTTAGAGTTTCACCAAATGGACGTAAAGACCGCCTTTCTTAATAGAGACTTAGAGGAAGAAGTATATATGGATCAACCTTTGGGATTTTCCTTTCCGTGAAATGAAAAGATGGTATGTAAGCTGAATAAGTCAATCTATGGATTGAAACAAGCTTCTAGACAATGGTACATTAAGTTTAATGATACCATTTTGTCATACGGTTTTATAGAGAACACCGTTGATCGGTGTATCTATATGAAGGTCAGTGGAAGTAAATTTTGTATCCTAGTATTGTACGTTGACGATATTCTGCTTGTTGCAAACAATAAAGGAACGATACGTGATGTGAAAGATTTTCTCTCAAAAAATTTTGAAATGTAAGATATGGGTGAGGCATCCTATGTTATTGGAATAGAAATATTCTGTGATAGAAAGAAAGGATTGCTAGGATTGTCTCAGAAAGGTTATATCGAGAAAATTCTTGAGAGATTTAGAATAGATAGGTGTTCTGCTGGTGTTGCTCCAGTTCAGAAAGGAGACAAATTCAGTTTGATGCAATGTCCGAAAAATGATTTGGAACGTAAGGAAATGGAACTTGTTCCATATGCATGAGCAGTAGGAAGCTTAATGTATGCCCAGACATGTACACGGCCAGATATAAGTTTTGCAGTAGGGATGTTGGGCCGTTATCAAAGTAATCCAGGATTGGATCATTGGAAAACTGCAAAGAAAGTACTCAGATACTTACAATGAACAAAGAACTTCATGCTCATGTATAGAAAATCGAGTCAACTCGAAGTGATTGGATACTCATATTCAAATTACGCCGGTTGTGTAGACTCGAGGAAATCTACATTTGGCTACGTGTTCCTATTAGCTGAAGGAGTCGTATCATGGAAAAGTGGAAAGCAATCTACGATTGACACTTCCACTATGGAAGCTGAATTTGTAGCTTGTTTTGAAGCTACAATTCAAGCATTGTGGCTGTGGAATTTTATTCAGGGTCTAAGCATGGTCGAGAGTATAGATAGACCGCTGAAAATTTACTGTGATAACTCCGCAGCTATATTCTTCTCAAAGAATGACAAGTACTCGAAAGAAGCAAAACATATGGACTTAAAGTACTTGGCAGTCAAAGAAAAAATACAAAAACAAAGGGTATGCATTGAGCATATAAGTACAAGTTCAATGATAGCTGATCCGTTGACGAAAGGGTTTCCACCTAAAACCTTTAAAGAACATGTTGTAAGGATGGGTTTAGGTGACAAGTCTATGTAATTATAAAAGTGTGACTTGTAACTTGTATCTTATAACACTTATGAATTCAATGAAAGTAATGTTTTTGTATGTCAATTTATTATTCATGTTATTGCTATGTACAACAATTGGTTATGAATAATATATGAAGGGTGTATAGTGTTCCTCAATTACAGAATTAATGAATTGTATAGTTTGTGATACATGGAAAGAATCATGTTGACATAATTCACATGTGTCTGCCATGATTCGATTATGCAATTCATTATGAAAAGATAACTTGATATAATTCACATTAAATTACACTATATTAATTAATTGTGAATTCGAGTTATGTCTGCTGGAGTTAGCTGAAGCAGCTGAAAAGTACTAACTGTATATCAATTGATATTAAAGTTCATAACATGACCCAAGTGGGAGATTGTTAGATTATTTGAATATAATCTATATGTAATGTGGTCCATGTTAATTAAAGTTACATTGACTTAACATTATAGTGCTTAATGTGATGGTTGTTAAGCGTTAAAGACATTAAGTTAATTAGGTTTTAATTCCCTCACCTTAACCTTATTAAAATTGTATAACGTATAGTTGAAGAGACGTGATTGAAAAGGCACGAACAAAAGGGCATGTATGGAGAGTTGCCTTTTGTACGGGTGTCTTCTTTCAATCACAAGAGGGGAGAATTACAGAATTCATTCGATCCAACGAACAAAATTCTCTATCGGATATTCTCTCTAAATCAAATTACGATATACAGCGTTTCTGCATCATCGGAAGAAACGAATTAAAGGAAAGGTCTTAAGGCTGATAAACGGAACTCAACATCGTCTACAAAAGCAGTTTATATCATGGACCAAGGTTAGTATTTTCGTTTATTAAATAATGGTTAAATCAATTACGTTAATGGAAAGAAAAGTATTGCAAGCATGTAAAGTATATAAAAAAAAAAATTGGATTAAAGTTTAAAGGTTGAATAGAAAATGCTTACACTGCTTACCACCCTCAAACAGGCGGTCAGACCGAGGTGGTGAACCGTTGCCTAGAAACCTATTTGCATTGTTTTGCTAGTGATAAACCCAAACGCTGGGCACAATAGCTTTCATGGGTAGAATATTGGTATAATACCTCTTATCACACGGCTGCTCATACGACACCATTTCGTATGGTGTATGGTCGAGATCCTCCTCTATTAGTTCACTATGACATGGGTTCATCAGCCATTTTTTCCGTTGACTCTCTCCTTCAGGACCGCGATGCTATTTTGGATGAGTTGAAACATCAGCTTCTTCGGGCTCAATCTAAAATGAAGAAAGGGGCAAACAACCATCGTCGTGAGGTACATTTCGATTTGCATAATCGCGTTTATCTGAAGCTACAGCCATATCACCAACGCTCCCTAGCTAAACAACAAAATGAGAAACTCCGCCCTCATTTTTATGGGCCGTTTTCCATCATAGCTAAAGGTGGGTCCCGTTGCATACAAACTCGACCTTCTCCCTAGTGCTGCCATACATCTAGTTTTTCATGTCTCACAACTTAAGAAGGCGATTGGGCAGCATAGCGCTTCTTTAACTTTGCCTCCTCTCCTCATGGCTGACAATGAACTATGAGTCAAACCGGAAGCTCTGAAAGGTGTTCGAAAATGCACCAATGGTAACACCCTCGAATTGAAGTGTTGAATTGGAAGAGACATTCGGACGATGAGGCTTTGTGGGAAAGCTTTGACACCATTAATGGCCAATTTCCTCACTTCCACCTTGAGGACAAGATGGCTCTTTGGGCGGGTAGTACTGATATGTCTCCTCCATTGAAATTCACATATGCAAGAAAAGGGAAATAAGAAGTTATGTTAGTGTGGTTAGTGTTGAGTTAGTTGTTTTTTGTTAATAGTTGGTAAAAGTTAATGCTTGCATGGGAGTGGGTTATTTAGAGTGACATCAGGGAAAGAGGAAGGATCATTGAGAATTTGGGAGTGAGAAGTGGGAGAGAGCAGACCTCTCGAAAGTCTATAACCTTTGTTATTTTGCAGTGCAAGTGGTGTTCTATGTTTATCTCGTTCTGTTGGTGTTTTGTTTTTCAGTTTCTTCTGTCAATTACAAGGCTTACATCACATTCACGGGAGAGAAACAGAAGACCGTGAAATAGAAAGATTGTGGATGATGAGCATTAACTTCTAATTCTGTTATACTTAGTTTTGGTTGTACTCAGATTTTGTGAAGTGGTGAGAGAACCAGAGCATGTAGCTTTTTGCAGTTTCTTTTTTATTTTATGCGTAGGTTTAGTGTTTTTTTGTTAGCCCTCTCCTTTTTAGTTATGCAAAATAATACGCAGACAAAGATTTAGACCAATTCATACAAGCTTAAGATGCATCCATACAGTCTAATTCATGTACATAATTTACTCATAATAAAATACTGATGAAAACTGAAATATTTTGGGAAAGAAGTGCATATAACCTATTTCATTTCAACTGTTTCGGACCTAACATGACAAATAATAAAACCAACCTTCTTCAGGATGAGGATCACACATTGCTCTGACTTGATGATACTCATGTCCACTCTGATTTGGCCGATACACAAAAGATTTTGTCACAAAATCAATGAATTTCTGCAAACCAAAACAGAGTATAAATCAACCCAGAAAAGAGCAAATATATTTATTTGTTTGAACCCTCATTTTCAAATGAGGAAATCTGTTTATCAAATTTATAGAGTTGATCACTCTTGAATGTTTGGAGAAACTGGAAAAGGAAAAAAAAATTCTACATCCAGCAAAAACCAAAATGACTACATAAATAATATTTACCATGGCATCTTCATAAGTAGACATGTAGCCAAAGGATACTCTGACAGCACCAGTCGGTTTGCCATGAATTACATCATAATCATCCCAGCAAACATGGCCAGCCTGAACCCAATAATCCAAGTAGTAAGGATAATGACAACGAGTGCAAAATTAGAAAACAACAAAACTACTATGTTCTCCATGAGACGTATATAAATGGACAGGAAAGGATAAAAAGTACCTCTATATTTGAAAGAAGATCAGAATGGGATAAACCAAGATATTTTGCACATGCACCAGGATTACAAAAGCATCCTGTCTAGTAGAAAAAGTAGAAGATAAAGTTTACAATTATTAGTAAAATCTAGGTCAATATTTACAGTTTCTCACCCTAAATAAACATAGAACCACTCCATAAAGCAGAGATCATGTAAATATAACAAAAGCTTAAGTTGTATGCATGCAAAAATAAACTAGAATGATAGTGCAGTCTCCGTGGGAAGTTTAATGCATAAATGCTGACGGAAATAGATATCTAAAACTAATAGCATTGAATTTTTAAAGGTTCGCTCTCTTAAGAAAAATATGAGCTCGTCAGTGAGATAATCTTAATTAAAGCATAATTTACCTAGTCGTCAACTGTTTCCATCATTGATCCACAATCAGGTCATCTTAATAGAGAAAGAGAAATAATCTTTAATAAAACTTAAATATGATATTTAAACAACAATGTTCCAAAATTTACCCGTAACTGAATTGCTGACAGAGAAGCCAGTTTTTCCACTTCACGGTGTCCAAACCAAGAGCCATCAGATCGTTTCAAATTGAATGAGACGATAGGTCCTAATTCATTACAAAATACCTATCAGAAAAAGGATACAAACTTCATTAAATTACTTGCCAAAGATCAAAGGGAAAAAAATAATAGACAAGAAAACATTAGAATTTTACTAAGACGTTGAAGTTTTCAAACGATAATAAATTATTTCCTTAGGGCTTTGTTTTGTCCTTGAATTCCTCAAGCAAGATTTATTTAATAGGGTTTTGTCCCATAATGTTTTTGTAACAGAACTGTCTCCGTAAAGTTATTCTCATAGGAACAGGTTTGATTTATACAAATTCAAGAGCCACAAGGATACATTCTACTTGCCGATCAGTATGGAAACCTTCTATGGGATCAGACCAACGAAATTTGTAATAAAACTAACCTTTGGAATACAACTTCCATAAAGAACACATACGCTGCTTCCATTTTCATGCCTCATGGCCAAGAGCGATTTTCTTACAAACCTAGTGAGTGATGTTGTGTGCCTTCAACAGATATGTCAAAAGAACATTATTTGTTCGTTAGACCATGTCAAGCATCAAAGAAAAATAAAAGGAATAAAGGGTGGGAAAAAAGATGAAAATTAACTAGATTGGAAATAATAACACAAGATTGAAAGGAAAAATCACTCAACAAGAACTGTGTATAAACAGAATTGACAAACGTGTAAAACATATAAAGTCCTAAAATGTGATGTTATTTTTTGGGTTGTTCATTGGGAGAATCTCTTATCTTCCTCCTCTTTTGTTCATTTTACACAGTATAACAACATACATTTATTATGAAAAAAGGCACATATTAAACAACAGGTGCTGCATCGAATTCCATATGAGGTATCTCTATTAAGTTCTAATCTTTACTACTATTCATATAGTCAAGAAATGGCAGAGTCGCAATTGAAATCTGGATATGCAAGACCAGATAAGAATGCTTCATTATTCAGCAAATTCAAGTTATAAGTACTAAAATTAATTAACAGGCATGAAAGCAACATCGATAGATTTGCTACTATGACTAATTGCAAGAAAGGTTTTTGGCCCTTTTTCTATTTGGATCTTCCTCTTGGTAGTAATCATCTTTCCTGTAGTTTTTGGGAGCCAGTTTTATAGAAAGTTCAAAAACACTTAGATGATTGGAAAAAATACTATTTTCCTAGAGGTGGTAGACTTACTTTGATTCATGTGGTGCTTGATAGCATCTCAACTTATTATTTCTCTCTTCAAACTCCCTGAGTAAGGTTACTAAAATGTTGAATAAAATGGTTAGAGATTTTTTTTTTTGGAAGGAAATGGAGGGTCCAAACTTCATTTGATTCGTTGGGAGGTTGTTGTCAATACTAAAATACAAGGGAGAATTGGGATTGGTAAGTTTCAGATTAGAAACAAAATTTTGTTGGGTAAATGGCTATGGCAATTCCTGCCGGAGGCTGACTTCTTGCAGCATATAGTGATTAAGAGTAAATATGGTCTCACAACTTTTGGGTTGGGCGACTAATCTCGGATAACGTGTCTTAATTCACAATCCTTATAAGTATATTTCTCTCTATTTTTTATCTTTCTAGAACTACATTGCTTTTAAAGTGGGAAACAAAGTTCTTGTTCGATTCTAAGAAAATAGGTGAATTGGAGACACTTTTTTTGTACTATTTTTCCAAGCCCTTATCGTCGATCTCACAATAAAAATTACTCTATCGCCTCTCTCTTCAATGCAGACGAAGTTCACAATCCTTGGTGTCTCACCTTTTGAATATCTCAGAGTTCGTTGAGTTTTCTAATATTTATGTAGTTATCTTTTCTTTTTCTCCAAAAATGAGTATTGCTAACACAAGAAGATAGTTATGCAACCCTTCTTCAAACTTTTCTCCTGTATCCTTCTTCTCTATGCTCCCTTTAAGATTTTTCTTTTTTTAACGTTGTTTGGAAGGAATGAGTTTCAACAAAAATCCAAGTGTTCGCCTAGATCCTTATTAAGGAAAAGTTATATACTTATGATTAAATGCAGAAGAGAAACTCTTTTTTGGTTCTATCCTCACATTGTTGTCCCTTCTGCAAGATGCACTAGAAAACTAACATTCATATTACAATTAATTATGATTAAAGGTATCGGAGTGCATTTTCTATCTCTCTTCAAGCCGACAATGGGGATGAATTCTCACATTCAAAGTTTTCTTAGTGATGTTTTTAAGAGGGAAGAAAAACCTAAGAAAATGAAGCTAATATTGAAATTAGGTACTTTGCCTATTTTTTGGACTATCTGTTTTCACCGCAATGCTATTTTATTCAAGGACAGAGTCAATAGTTGATCTTTTTGATAATATTAATTTCACTATTGTTAAATGGACCTATTGTTTTGAATTTTTTAAGATTTATTCATTTAGTATAATTCTCTCTAATTAAAGAGAAATTACTTTAAATTAACTGTTTCACTCTATTTTTTCTTAAGATGGATTTATCCTCTTTTCTTTGCATTTTCTTCTTTTTTCAATATATTTTATTTTTTATAAAAAAAAAATTATTTTTTAAATAGTGAAATATATTATATACCTCCAAAAGAATTACATGAAAGTGTGAGAATGAATAATCTGAATATGGTTATCTTAAATGAATAATCTGAATATAGTTATCTTAAAATTTGGTAAACTGAAGATATTCTTTCCTCTTTTGCAGTAGAGATAACACACAAAATGAAAGAGCAAGGTGTTTAATATACCGAAATATTGCACGTGGAGTAAGGGTATTCAGAACTTTAAACCCATAGCGTATAGATGCTATGCTCAAAAAAGAAGTGGTCCCATCTTCAAAAAGTTCTTCAATGCCTTCTCTTCTTTTAACATAGTCAATGTCAGAAATTGAAGCAGCAACAGTTCCTTCAGTATTGAAATAAGTACAAGAAGAGTAGCTGTCATGCTCTTTTTCTTTTTCACGTTTTAATTTCTAATCATGTCACTTAAATGGTAGAAATATGCTACCACCTCATCACAAACCTCCACTAAAGTAGGTCTTTTTCAGCAACTTTGCAGCATCTGCACAGTCACAATATACAAATAAACGAATTACAACCATCACTGACTAAATGTCGAGGTACCACCAGCATGTTACATCATAATACAAGGTGAAGATAGACAATACTATGATATAAAACTTTGTCAGCAAAAGAAATCATTATAGTTATGAATCATTAAATTTTGGAGCTAATAGAGATGTAAAATTTGAAGAGACTGCATTTCAATGTCAATAAAATTTCAACACAATGACAAGAAGATAAAACTTCAGAGAATATAAGTATTATTAGAGCAGAGCATACCCTTGTGAACAATGAGAGCTCCAAGTCCAGTTGGATATCCAAATAGCTTAACCAATGACCAGCACAAAAACACACACACGTGAAGAGAAATAATATTAACAACACATAACTTAAACGTCTCTTCAAAAATTCATCACAAGTCTGTATACATGACTTACCTTATAGAAAGAAACAACAACAAAATCCGCAGGATACTTCGATAAATCCGGTGGTTTTGTGGCACAACCTTTTGCACCATCAACCAAGACCATCCAATGACCACTGCCATTACATGAAATATTAAGGGAGTGTATCTAAAAATAAATCATTTATGAGGAATATGATAGGAACTAATATGTATTTCTAGAATTCAATCAACAACAAAGAACGTAAGACACTTCCTTACAATAGACTAGGCTTTCGAGTCCCTAGTGACTCCCTAAACAATACTCCATATCCGATTACCCCCCCCCCCCCCCCCCCCCCCGACTACCCATTTAGTCTTTATATAGATTTACTAACTAAGTAACTTTCGTATTATACCCTTCATAACCTATCAGAATAATATTTGGGTTCGCATTTCATTCCGTCGTTCTCGATGTCCTCTATTCAAACTATTTGTCTTTCACTAAATATAATGGCAATGGCAATGACAATGACAATGACAATTGGGAAGTGAAAGGAAATGGTGGGTGTAAACAGAATTCTTAGTACCATTTAGGATGGAAGATGCGAAGTATCATGAAATAAGAATGTGATGGACTACGAGATCCATCTATTAACAATCAAGTTTCCAATATCGTTAAGGAGAGATTCAAGGTCAAGCATAGGTGGAAGTTCAAGAGCATTGGAAAATTTATGGAAAGACTTTCCAAAACTATCTACTTTCTTACCTCTGACACTTGTTTGACTATTTTGGCTTCAAAACGACGTCATTTCAAAAAGAGTGTTTTATAAAGATTGTAACTAACTTTCTAGGATCGTTAAATTTGGAGGTCATTTGCTATGTCAAAAGCTCATGGGACAGAGAACAAATAATAAGGAAAGTCCAAATGTTCAAACTTGGAGAGCAAGGAAAATCAAGATATGAAAATCATCCAAATGTACGATTTCAACATGAAATAGCTACCAAAATATATCTAAACTTGAAAAGAAGAAAGGAATATATTAATTAAATATTCTTTTAGTTAATTAACTTAGTTTCTATAAAGTAGAAAATCGGATAACTTATTCTATAAGCCGATTAGGGTTATTGTAGCTTATTTAGTTTATTATTATTTTATAATTTGTAATTGGCTATGTAAAGTCACTTAATGCTTATGTTTTAGACAATTGGAGTTGAATTTAATAATAGAAAAGTTTTGGCTTAATTTCGAAATTAGAGTGATTTTTTTTTCAACCTTTGGTGAATTATATCTAAAGTTTCCCCTCGTGTGCGTCATATCACGAGATTAAGATTACTTGTAAGTTGGGTAGCTTTTCTTATTGGCATCCGCATTCTTCATCCTTGGAGGGAGAGTGTGTGAAGTGGTGTCTAACTTTCCAAATAAGCGCCATCAACAATTGATCCATACGGTAGTGTTTATCGCAATTATTTCTATTTATGGCGACATATTTTCTGTCAAGCATATTTCCTAATCCGTGGCAAATATTTACATAATTCTTGAAGAGATATTTTCTTATTTCATCCAAGAAGGCGTGGTTAGAATTTCAACTCAAAAGCTTCTAAAGCGAAGAAGTAACAAGCTTCCAAAGTCGGACTTTCCATAATTGAAATTGCAGAAATATAAGGAAATTCAAGATTAGATCAACCAACTCGACCGATCCTATGACTGCTTACTCGATCGAGGGTCGCCACTATCCTATTTTTAGGTCGAGCAACTCAACCACACTATCAACCGCTTAGTTGACCGTAGTGCTAGAAAACAGCCACATTTGGTTAATTAACATACTTGAACAATTATCCTACTTCTTCAACCAATTGTTCAACACTTCTTCCACATATTTTACAGGTTATTTCTTAACCACTTCCGTTGGTGCATCATTTGGTATCAGAGCTAAAACGATTCCTACTAATTCATGATATTTTTTTAATGACGAGAGGATGAAACTACTCATGGAGTTATATTTCGAACAAGGAAAATTTAGAGTCCTCTATCCCAACTTTTAGTAGATCCGACTATGCCGAAGATTATTAGGATTGGGAAGACAAAGTCGAAAAGATTTGTCAAAGAGCTATCTTTTCGGAAGAGACCTTAGTAAAAATTATTTCTTCAAAGCATAAGGGTAAAGCTTATTTTTGGTGGAACAACTTGATAAATTACCAAAGGATGGATGGGAAAAAAGACGTCAATACGTGGCACTTGATGAAGAAATTTTTGAGAAAGAAGTATGCTCCACCACCCATCACAAGGTACGAAAAAGATCGACAAGCTCAACTTGATAAGATTTACACCTTGTTTAAAAGAATATTATAACAACTTGAGGCGAGCATATCGAGTACTCCGATTTTACAAACACAAAGCCACCTTGCGGCATTAAAAGGTACTATTGAACAAATTAAAGAAAAGGTTATCTATACCGAAGAAGGGTCCTTACTATCTTTGGTGTCTCAAACAGAAGGAGGAGAATGTCAAGAGAAACAAGTGTCTGAAACAATAGAAGACCAAGTTGACTCCTTGACAACAACAATACAAAAGGAGCAATCTTTCCATATTCCATGCTCCAACGTGAACAAGATTTGTTCTTTATTCATTAAAGATGAGATTTGCATTAACATGACTTCAATGATTTTGGATAAAGAAAATTATTTTGAGACATTAATGCATGACCTCACTTACAAAGTTTGGTGGCACATTGATAAGGACCACAATGTTCATGACCGAAGTTTAGAGAAGAAAAATGCATGTCCTTTAATCAAAGATGAAGGAAATTGCACAAATTTGTCTTCTATGGATTTTAAGGAAAGTTTGAGTAGGTTAAATGATGAAAGAGATATCAAAATAAACCGAACTTAGACTAATTTTTGTTATGGAAGTTTCACTAACATCTTGATTTGTGATATGACAAATAAAAGTAGTTTTCTTTGGAAGTCACCATGGCTACATATACACGATGGATATTCAAATTGCCAATTTTTATCCGAAGATGATGAGGAGAGATTAGTCAATCTATCTTCGATTCAACCAAAACAAATTGCTATGGATTATGATGTGTTAATGAAAAATCGGTTGAAAATTCATATGCTCATGACAAAGAGGTATGCCCCGATGGATAAATTGATTACTTGGATTTTTAGAGTTAGATGGATTAAAATCTCTTATGTTAATGACATGATATTTGTTTATGGCAATATGGAAAATGTTAATTTGGTTGAATATGATTATTATTTTTGGATTATGGAAACCTATTGCATCTTACATGAAGATATTAATTGGTTTTATGGCAAAACATTTATGGCAAGAAGGATTCTACTAGTTGTTTATTTCATGTTTTCGAAAATTACTTATTTAAATTGTCCAAGAATGATGTGGTGATTATTTCCCTTATATGATCAATTGCAAAAAGAGAAAAATGAAATTAGTGGCTATTACACCATTTCAAAGATTATGTTTTCAAGATTGGCAAACTTTATATATCAACTCTTGGTTGTTGAAAATCACTAGCAAGGAAATTTCTTGGAGGAGACCTAGCAAGCCATATTGGAGGAGAGACAACTTAGGAAGCTACCAAAAAATCACAAAAAAGAAAAATTCATGGAGGAGATCTAACAAGCTATGATGGAAAAAGAACAACTGAGGGAGTTATCAAAAAATTGTTCTTTAGTCACACATACTCAAAGAATATGGTGACACAAGACAATTTGAGGTCGAATCCTCTTCAACCCCGAGAGGATGATGGACTACGAGTTCCTCTATTAACAATCAAGTTTCCAATATCATCAAGGAGAGATTCAAAGTTAAGCATAAGTGGAAGTTCAAGAGCATTGGAAGATTTATAGAAAGACTTTCCAAAACTATCGGCTTTCTGACCTCCGACATGTGTTTGACTATTTTGGCAGTTAAAACGATGTCATTTTAAAAAGAGTGCATCATAAATATTGTAACTGACTTCCTAAGCTTCCTAGAATGGGTTAGATCGTTAAATTTAGAGCTCGTTTGCTATGTCAAAAGCTTATGGGAAAGAAAGCAAATAATAAGGAAAGTCCAAGTGTCCAAACTTAGCGAGCAAGGAAAATCAAAGTATGGAAACCATCCAAGTGGACAATTTCAACATGGAATAACTACCAAAATACATCTAAACTTGAGGAAGAAGAAAGGAAGATATTAATTAAATATTCTTTTAGTTAATTAACATAGTTTCTTTTAAGTAAAAAATCAGACAACTTATTCTATAAGCTGATTAAAGTTATTGTTGCTTATTTAGTTTATTATTATTTTATACTTTATAATTGGCTATATAAATCCACTTAATGCTTATGTTTTAGAAAATTGGAGTTGAATTTGATAATAGAAAAGCTTTGACTTAATTTCGAAATTGGAGTGATTCCTTTTTCAACTTTTGGTGAGTTATATCCAAAGTTCCCCCTCGTATGCATTATATCACGGGATTAAGGTTACTTGTAAGTTGGGTAGCCTTTCTTATTGGCATTTACGTTCTTCATCCTTGGATGGAAAGTGTGTGAAGTGGTGTCCAACTTTCCAAATGAGCGCCATCAACATATCGATCCATACGAGAGTGTTTATCACAATTATTTCTATTTCTGGCGACATAATTTCTATCAAGCATATTTCTTAATCTGTGGCGGATATTTAAAAAATTCTTGAAAAGATATTTTCTTATTTCATCCAAGAAGGAGTGGTCAAAATTTCAGCTCAAAAGCTTCTAAAACGAAGGAGTTACAAACTTCCAAAGTCGGATCTTCCATAATTGAAATTGCAGAAAAAAAAAAAAAGAAAACTCAAGATTAGGTCGACCAACTCGACCGATTCTGCGACCTCTTACTCGACCTAATCTCAAGGGTCACCATTGTCCTCTTTTTAGGTCGAGCAGCTCAATCGCACTATCAACCATTCAGTCGACCGCAGTGCCAGAAAATAGCCATCTTTGGTTGATTAACATACTTCAACAATTATCTGACTTCTACAACTAATTATTCAACACTTTTTCTACATATTTTACAAGTTATTTTTTTACCTCTTCCGTTGGAGCATCAGAATGGAAGTATTTTCTAGTGCTTGCTTTATTGGCATAAAATAAAAAGGACAAACTTTAGAACTTAAAGTCCAAAACAAGTAATCTCAAGTTGCACAGCAAATTTTCTTGAACAAATGCAGGGATGAGGCAAAAGAATACACAACAAGAGAGTGAAGATTAAGAAGTAAAAGCAGAGCCATGATTGAGGAGGATAAGGAAAAGTGGGAACGCAAAAGAAAAGTAAGACCTGAGAAAAAAGAGTGACATTTTTTTTTTCCATAGAGAGGCATCTTAGGTACTTTTTTCTTCCATTTACCCAAATAATGACACATCATAAGATTCAAACATATCAAAATTAAGATTACAAATATTATTTCAAATTTGCATCTTTTCACTAGAATACAGAATAAATCGGGCAGAATTGAAAGTAGCACTTACTTGCAAAATGGAGGATCATCAAACATGCTCCCAGAATATCCCTTTACTACCTTCACTAATTCAAGGCTGAATTTTAAACCTGAAAAATTGCACTCTGAGGGGAAGGCAAATAGGTTGTATGCATGCCCTGCATAATGTAAATTTTGTGATTATCAAATAGCATGAACTTCCAAGTCCCACATAATTAACCAATTTTTTTTTACAAGAAACAAAGTATATTAAAGTGAAAAAGATGCAAAGAAAAGAGAAGGGAAGAATCCTTCTCAAAAAAAAAACAAACACTTTAACGCAATTTATCTCTAATTAAATAGAATTAAACTAAAAAGATAAATCCTAAAAAATTCCAAAGAATAGGACCACTTAGCAATAATGAAATTAATATTGTCCTAAAAATCAATAATATGTTCTTTACCGTTAAAAATAACAGCTTTGCGGTGAAACCAGATAGCCCAAAAAGATTGTCAAAACGCCTAATCTCAAAATAAGTTTTCGCCTCTTAGATCTTTCTTTTCTATTAGAAATATCAGTAAAAAAACTCTAAATGTCAAAATACTTCCCCATATTCTCATTAAAGAGATAGAAATTAATTCCAAATGCCCTTAATAAGCTCGCAACTAATCATACTGTGAGTGTTAGTTTTCTCGTTCTCCTTGCAAAAAGGACAACAATGCAAAGAAAGAGCCAAAAAATGGTTTTTCTTTTGAATTTGATTACAAATATACAACTTTTCCTGAATAAGTTTTCAATCGAACAATTGAATTTTGGATGGAACTCCCTTCTTCCAAACAAAATCAAAAAATGAGAAATTCCTTAAAAAATAAGAGAAGAACGATCTAGACGAAAAGTTTGTTGAAGGATCATAAAGCATCTTATGTTGTTGAGAATACTCCTAGGAGAGAAAAAAGAGAAAGCCGCCTGAAGATTATAAAGCTCATCTATCTCACAAACATTCATCTCTCTATGGAAGGAAAGAAAACAAGGATTTTGAGCATCATCTGTGTTGAGAAGAGAGGCAATAGGGTAATTTTTATTACAAGATGGACGATAAGTGCCTGGAAAACAAACATAAAGGAGAGCATCTCTAATCTACCTATCTTCCCAAGTGAGAAAAAACTAAGTGACTATACTCACAAGAGATCAAAATTTACCAAAATTTAAAAACACTATTAACATAATTCCCTAATGAGAATACACAAAAGATCAAAATGAATTCTATGGTGACTACACACAAAAACTGTGGTATGGAGACAGAGGCAAGAGATGGGATGGAAGAAGAAACTACGCAAAGAGATTATACATAAATCATGGTAGATCAGTGAGGCATGAGATGGGATAAAAGAAAAAACCAAATAAACAGATCATACATAAATCACAACAGATACGTTTGAGTGATTGGAAATTGAGTTTTCACACCTTTATTTACAAAAAAAAAATAGACATTTAATTCCTCATGTCAAAAGTCATATTCTGGTTCTAAATTCTAATACAAAAATCCAATAGGCACAACTTGAGGATGAAAGTTTAATTGAGTCTTAAGTTGTTGAACCAGTTCAATGATGCTCATAGACAGTCCAGCAGTATGATTTGGCAGCAACTGCTCAAAAATTCCAGACCAAAAGTTTCAGTGCCATCAGAATCTCAACAATTTTTTTGGCAGAGGAAACGAAAGCATGCGTAAAGTTGTCATAATAATCAAATAATAAGAATTAGAAGAAGAAACGCAAAGCACCACTCAATTCAAGAATAGACATATTTCACATATGATACAACAGAATATGAATTTTTTTTTTTTTTTTGTAAAATGAAAGGAAGAAAGAAAAATTCCTAAAGAAATAAAAATCTCATTTTTATACTTTGGTGGTTCATAAATTTTGGAATATCAAAATAATTGTTAAGGCAGGATTAACATCTTTTGCCATCTTTCGCCTAGAAAACCTGGACTCTCTAATACTACCCCACATTACCTGGAGGCTTCTTCTGTAGGATTTTGGCTTCATTTCTCTTTTGTATTTGGTGCCCTGATATGCTTAATGGCGCAAATGGGCCTTTAGATGCTCCAAGATCCTCATCTTCAATATCTACAGCAAAGGCTTGAGCCCCTTGATTAAGAGCATATCTTGAAGTTATCATTCAAGGTAACAATGTAACATATTTAATTTTTCTATACAGAGTTAATAACAAAAAAAGTAGCAAAACATATGGACAACTACAGTTGAGCTAAAAATATCAGTGTAACAAAAAAAAATTACTCTTGAAATTAAACATTCAAATCTGGATGAAGGATTCAAAAGAAGAACACTATGCAAGGTCAACCATAGAGTGTACCAATCGGATGCTTTGACTAAACAACAACATCTATAAAAAATATTCACCTGCACAGATTTTACAAAATAGACAACACATGTAAAAAAAATTCACAAGATTTTTAACTACAGCTCACATATTAAACAATGATTCTCTTACAAAAAAATTCAGATCTTAATTATAGCATTAGAAAGAGAATAGAATCTGGCTTTGTTGCTCTTTAAATAGATGCATAAAAAGCAAGATGATAAATGGTAATAACTTTAGCCAATTGAAGATAGCTATAGCGATAAGGAAGTATTTACGATATTGCTAAAAGTAGTCAAACGCTTCAAGAATTCATAATTACAATACTTTAACCTTGTAAATCTAATTATCTAAATATTCTCATGGTAATACAACTGTAGCTAATTGAATGGGGGAAAACCAGTAAAACAAAAGAAAAATCTCTCTCAAAGATGCATAAATTCAGCATTTAGTATGCAGTAAATTCCTGCCAAGCATCTAAGAAAATAAGTAATATGCAACCATGATAGCAATCATAATAAAAAAATTCAAAATTAAATATTTATAGGTGAAACCTAAAGACACATAGAAGTTCACAATTTGACAACATATATGGAACTTTGAATGCACAAAAGAATGTATATTCATATAGATATATGGTGCAATAACTCCATCCGGCATTGATAGTAAAATCAAGTTGTTAACTAGGATACTCTCTGATCCCAAGGACACTGTTGTGATTTTCCGTTGTGTACATAAAGCTGCTTTGATGACTCCATGGGAAGGCCTCCCCTACCAGCTTCAGTGCTGCTGTTGCACCAGAGGTAAAAATGCATTTGTAATCTTTTGGAGATGCTTTGCAATAGTCAAGAACCTGTGTCAACAAGTGTTCAAGAGGATAAGAAAATAGGTTACTTACTTGTTTATAGATAAATAACTATATGGAAAATTATTCAAGTATTTCATGACTTAAGGTGCATATCCGCATAAGAATTATTCAGCTTCAACCACAGGAACTTTATTAGAAATCATTTAACTACAAGGTTTATGAAGCCATATATGCTGATGTGTTCATGCTAAAAAAAGTAGAAATTCAAAACATCATATTACCTGTTGTCGGGCTTCTTTTACAATGTCAGAAGTAGCAGTGCTCGAGTCACTTTGGCTATCTAACTATAGTTTAAGGATTTTTCACAGCAAAACATATTGGCGGAGTGAATTCAAGTAAAAAATTCGACACCCTACAGAACAAAGTCCCCTATTTTATTCAACTATCATTCAAAGAGAAGTAACATATTATATTGGTATTAATAATAAGCATCTTGGTTTCGAGTAAATAGTCTCATGCTCACGCAAGAAATTCAATCCCAACATGTTGACCATCAAAACCATTCATCTCTCTTTTTTTAAGAAAAAAAATAAAAAATGTAGAATCATTCTTCGAAAATAATAAGCAGCAGATTGCGAAGACTGAATATTCGGTTTTAAAAAACTATTTTCCTTTCTTTTCAATTTTGACTGAATAAAGAATAAATAAATAGGGGGAAAAATGCATGGCGGGATACGAGGATTTCCATAAACATTAGCTGTAAGGTCTTTGAAGATTGAATCCATTTGCAACTCGGAATACAAAGTGGCTCCTGCGTGATCCAAGTATACAGAACCTACCATTTTCCCATTGCAAACCAAAACACTTAATCAAACTGTTTATTCCACTATCAAACAGAGACAAACAGAAGCTAAATCAGAGAGATCAAACTGTTTATTCCACGATCAAACAGAGATAAACAGAAGCTCAATCAGAGAGAGAGTGTAAAAACCCAAAAACTCTAGTTTAACACGATAACTTAGCACGACCAGGTTTTGGTTGTCGTTTCTTTTAACCAATTACAAAATGCAATAAAAATTTATTTCCTTAATCTTCTCCTTACGGCGACGAGTATGGTGAGGAATCTAACCATCTAGGCGTTTGAATTCAGTAGTTCGAATCTCATCGATGGACTTTGGGCCATGAGGGTAGCCATAGTCAGCACCGAACTCCTTGAGAAACTCTTCCTTGGCAGTGCCCATGGCGAAATGGAGGTTGTCTACGGGTAACGTGGCGAGCTCGCTCGTCAACACCTCTGCAAGGTCCTCGCTTATGGCTTTGAAAGTTCTCGATGGATCATGTGAAATTATTATGGAAAATTAACACCACGTACCTATAGTTCATAATTAACCATAAGTCCAATCCTAAATAATTTTTATCAATAACTAAAATTCTAAATTATAAAAAATTCTTGCTAATAATATCGTAGTCACATTTTCTATCCAGGATTGTCGAATTTAGTGCCTCGATTTTATCTCTATCAAGAACCGTCGAACGGAGACAAAGGGACATCAAAATCGAGGCCAAGGGACGTCCCTCCTTCCCATTGGAAGACAAAGGATGACTATCGGGTGATGGCGGACGTCCCTCCTGCCAGTTGGAAGACGGACGGTCGCTGGAATGATTATTGGGCGATAGGGAACAATTATTGGGCGATGACAAACGATTGTCAATGGGCGTTGGATTGAGGAAAGACGTACCCGCTTGGAATTGACGGCCAGGATTTAATCTGTCAATGTCCAAAGGTGATGGAGGACGACATTCCATAGCCGTTGGATCAACCGAGGGACGTCCCTTATCCAAATTAACAGTCATGATTGAATACAAGGGACGTCCGTCTTAATACAAAAGACGTCTGTTCCATACTGAATGACGACATTATATCCTAAATGACGCTATCTTAATATGAGGGACGTCTCTCGTCTTAAGACGGCATCATTCAGGACATAATGGACGTCCATCTTAATATGAGGGACGTCTGTCTTAATATGAGGGACGTCCGCCATCATCTTTAGAAAATGACAAATTCAATCATGGCCTTCAATCTCTATGAGGAGACTCACCAAGTGGTGAAGCATCTATTAGAACCAATCATTACCTCTAGAGACTTGCTCTCATAATTCAATGAATTATACATGTAAGTCTTCAGAAGTAATAAAAGGCTCCAGCAAAGGATACAATAATAAAACCTCATTGCCTTATACGGTGGTCTAAACACATATTCCAGTTGAGAAGAACTACTTATATAGTTGAGGAGACCAAATTCTTACTCTCCCTCAACATTCACGGACCTCTCTTGGCATTCACGGACATTCGTCTTTTAGTATTGAAAGCACGTCCCTCAACATTCACGAGCCTCCCCCCACTGAAATGGATATTCATATTTTAGTACTAAGGGACTCCTCATCATTCACGGAGATGCCTCGGCATTCACAGACATTCGTCTTCTAGTATTCGTTTTCTAGTATTCGTCTTTTGCGTCGTCCGTCGGGAGAAAAACGTTGTCGTTTAGCGTTCAGAAAATGACATTCGAGAGGAAAATGGATGTCCCTAGTTTTAAGACGGACATCCGTTATGGCCTAAACAACGCCGTCTTAAGACGAGAGACGTTCATTAAGGGCATAACGACGTAGTCTTGGTATACGGACGTCCGTTTCTGGGGGAGGGACGTCTGTCATAATTGAGGGAATTCGTGTGTTTTAAAAACACGGGTGTCTTGCACGTGACTGAGATAATTTGGAGTCAATCCTGGCCATCAATCCAGATAAGGGATGTCCCTCACTTGATCCAACGGTTACAAATTGTCCTCTGCCATCGCCTCTAGAAGATACTATATTCAATCATGGGTGTCAATTACTATAAAGGACGTCCCTTGTTCAATCCGACGGCCTTGGACGATTGTCCATCATCGCCTTTGGAAATCAACAGATTCAATCCTAGCCATCAATTCTGTGATCCAAAGGCCACTGAGGGACGTCCGCCATCGCCCGATAGTCGTCCTTTGTCTTCCAACGGGCAAGAGGGACGTCCCTCGGCCCCGATTTTGTCGTCTTTCGTCTCTGTTCGACAGTTCTTGACAGAGACGAAATCGAAGCATTAAATTCGACGGTCGTAGACAAGAAACGCGACTGCGAGGTCGCCGGCGACAATTTTCTATAGTTCAGCGTTTTAATTGTTAAAAAAATTCTTTAGGGTTTAACTTGTCATTGATTGCAAATTATAGAGTCTAAAATGTTAATTTCTCAATTATTATAATTAGAAAATTCTGCCACAGTTGGAGATTCTAATATATTTGAAGATTATATTTAAGATTAACTACCATATTATATAAAGCATCTCAAATATGGTTCATTTTTATCGTGTGGTATCCATTCAAATCTCAAATGAACTTCCCGAGTCAAACTCAGATGAGCAGGATAAAATTTCACTGTATCCAGTTGAGCCTAAAAAATCGAGGAAAATAAAGTGAAAACGAGTCAATTTTTGAGTTACTGAGTTAAAAAAAAAGAAAAATCAAGTCAAGTTCTAACTGCATATAAATTTACAATATTTTACCGCTTGGATAATGATTCACTTTAGCAAAATCTTGTCTCTTAATCCCCACGGCCCATTTAATTTTTTTTTTTAATTTAATGGTCTCTAATAAGTTTTTCTCTCTCTCTTGTTACTTCTATGTAATAAAAATATTTTTTGAGAAATTAAAAAAAAAACTACTAAATTATGGGATCAATGACAAGTTAATAATTAAACAATTTTTGTTAAAAAATAAAATACTAAACTATGAGAAATAAATTGAGAAAACATTATTGTCACGTTTTTTGTTAAAAATTTTAATTTGTTTCTATAGCAGAAAAGTCAAGGACTTACTTTTCGCAGCAGAAAATGTTCGTTCCATAACAAAACATTTTTTTTACTCTACGAAAAGAATTGCTTCTAGAACATAAAGAATTGTTTCTGCAGCGGAAAGAATTGCTTCCACAACAGAAAGAATTGTTTTTGCAATAGAAGCTATTCTTTCCACAACAAAAACGAGTTCTTTTTCCTATGAAAAATACTCGTTTTGTTGGGGAAAATACTCTTTCTGCTCTATTTACTGAATTCTTTGTCGTTCTTTAGTGTAGCAGACAATGAATTTTCTGATGAGTTCCCTAAGTAGATCATAAATATATTTAGCTTGGAGTACATTGATTTTTCCAACAAACAATTAACTAAAAAATCTTTAATTCTGATACTAAAATCAATTTCGAATAGGTTAACGTTTCTAAAAGTGATTTTCCAACAACTTTTCTATGTGGATCAGAAACATATTTAGTTTGGAGGACATTGATTTTTCAACAAACAGTTAATATTAAATCTTCCATTTTGATACGAAAATCGATTTCGAATAGGTTAACTGAAATTTTCTGTTTTGGAAATGATGCACCTACGGGAGCTCTCTTGGAAGTAGAAGCATAGAAATGAGGGGGATCGTGTGTTTGGGATGAAGAACGAACATCCCTTAGGGGAGACGGACATCCAAAATTGGAAGATAAAGGGCATGAGTGTGAGGAGGATGGATAGAAAAGGGATTGGCGTTTGGTAAGGGTAGGAGAACAACGTTTAGAGCAAGAAGAGAATTCTTTTTATGAAGGAAAGGACATCCCTCTTGAACAAAGAATGTCCGAAATAGGGGGATGGAAGACGGCATTAACATCACGTGGGACGGGGGTGCAGGTAAGGAACAGACGCTGCAAACCTATGAGAAAACGGGCGTCCTTCTTTGAGGAACAGACGTCCCTTTTGAGCGAAGAGAGAGAGAGAGACAGACAGACGTTTGGGATGAATATCGGACGTCCTTTATGGAGAATCGGACGTCCAAAATGGAGGAACGAACATTCCTTTAAAAGTGAAGGAACGTCCAAAGCGAGACAGAATGTACCCAAATTCCAAAATGCGTAACTCCTGCAATAGGTGTCCAAATGACGTGAAATTTGGAGGGGATGTGAAAAACACAGAGGCCAAAATCTCCATAAAAAATTATGATTCAATTCGCTATGAAGACGGAGTTATGCAATCAACAAGACATGGCTCGGATAAAGATCAAAGAAAACAGTTTTCGAGTGACTCCAATAATAGATGCACAAAATCAGGAAAACAATTCCAAAAACTCTCAAATCTTGGTCACTATATATATATATATATATGAAAGAGATAAAACTTCCAAAATTCTAGAACCAAATGACAAGTATAACTCCAGGAAACCTCGCACACTTACAAGTTGGTTTGATAATATCCTAACCGATAATATCGACTTCAATGGATCCTTGTAAAGACCATTCCACTTTGTTTTCTTTAGGTCTTCTAAACCTCCACGATGTAGAACACCTCAAGGAGAGATGTAAGAAGGCTTAGCATAAGGGTTCCTGTGACGTCCCATTTTTATTTACTTTAAAAATCGCGTAAAATTTAAAACTTTTCTTTTTATAAAAATATCAGAGTATTTTTCCTTTATAAAACTCGATCATTAAAACCCTTTACTTAAAACATTTATCAATTACAGTGGAAGTAATAAAATCATTTTATGAAACGCAGCGGAATTAAAACAAGGCATTAAAGATATTAAGTAATTTACAAACCCTTTTCCAAGTAATTTCCATTTAATTATTTAGCCTAACTAGCCACAAGATCCATCAATGAAAATCCTTCATCAACTGCTCCTTGTATTGTTCATCTATTTCCAAGCATATACATACATCAACAAGACTTAACTAATGAGCCTAATGCTCAGCAAGTGATATAAAATAAAATAAATATGCTATGCATTTTTGAAATCATTTTTCATTTTTTGTTTTTGTTTCTTTTCATTTTCTTTCCGTTTTCATTTCACATTTCGTTTCCTTTCTTTTTCAGTATTTTTGATCTTAACTTTACTTTATCTTTCCATTTCCGTTTCTGTTTCCGTTTCCCTTTTAATTTCATTTTCTGGAAGGAAACCTATCTGTTCCATATACCGAGAGAATGAATACATCCTATGGTCATGTGGCTATCCGTCACTCTGGCGAGGAGATACGTCCTATGGCCTCACCATCAATAACCGTCACCATTCTCTTTTTGTTGAAGACGTTGGAGATTTCTGTACAAGAGAAATGATGAACCCTAGAGTCCATGTGGTTAACCGTCACTCAGATAGGGAGATACATCCTATGTTGTCCCCACCGATGGACAATCATCAAATCTCCCGAATCCCTACATGTCTATTTATGTTTATTCAATGATACAATGGATATTCCTACAGCTAAGTGATGGTTGTTCGCTCGGGTGATCAATCCTTGAGAATGTCATTCACTTAGTATGTATGAGCATCCATTCCACCACTTTTCATTTCCTTTTCAAAACCATGCGTGAAATCCATTTTCGTATCTTTTGAAAACCATGATGCTCATGAATGCATACAATTCTATCATATCTTTCCAATAATTTCTAAACATGCTCGTCTATGAAACATATCATTAAAAGAACCTAAATCTAGTAAACATCCAGCAATAATAGCATAATATACGGAACATGCTCAATTTGTGGTAAAGCAATAAACAACCTAAATATTCTATAAAAGTTATAACAATCAGCAAACAATGTCCTAATTCTTGTGATGTAGGGTCCGAAGACCAAATCACAGTAAGTATTCCGTAGAAGGTTCAGCATTTAACACTCTTCTTCATTTCCAATACCTTCAATAATTAATAACATTTAATCATTAATAACTATTTCTCCAATACCCATTTACAGAGTTCCATAACCCATGACAATATATCTTATCACAAACTATCTTTGATAATATACAAGTTCACTTAGTCTTAACAACCATTAACCAAATTACAGAATATAAAGCCTCAACCACTCGATACCATTATCCCTCATTCATAGCATTTCATAGTCTAGACCCATTAATATTCTTTACATTTAGTAAAGTAGTAAACAACAGGAGCAAGAGTCCTCAACCTACAGAGCATATAACCTCAATGTATTCTATCCTTAACCATCACCAACAAAACAGTAAATATGCAGAGGACTAGTTTTAGGTAACCGAGTATACATCATCAAAGCTATAATGACAGAGAGTAGCTTCATTCATTTCCACATTCTTTATCAACAGAGAAAAATCTAGGAAATTCATAACATGTACAACATATAATTTCTTTCGGTATCTAACAGACATAAGAGAATGCAGAATAACATCCAAATGGAAAAACTTCACGGAACCAACAAACCTCATCGTACTTCCTCTTCCTCCTTACTTCGCTGCTCACCAATTGTCAGAAGCTCACACCTGAGGAAAAATCGACAAAGCATCATTTCGTAGCAATTCCCTCAACAGAAACAGAACAATTCATCACACGGCAATTCTAACACAAATAAAAGGAAATCACCATGTCTAGCAATGGAGACCAAGAAGCCACTCGAATAGGAGACTTACCTCGCGTAGAAAACGCTGCCACAACTAAACCCACGCTCAAAGGCTTGGCTTCTCGCCGAGCTTCGCCTGAAGTGAACCTAGCTACCAGAACCGTCCCCCGTTCGCAGCCTTAAGTCCGCATTTTCACGCACAGGCAGGGGCGAATTCTCGTCGTTCGTACCACCAGACAAGTCAAACTCGCCATTTGTCAGACCACATCTCGCTTGTCGCACGTCGGACTCCAGCTTCTCGTCGCGGGAGATGCTCGCAGCCACCCTTCACCGTCACCCAGTCCCTATCTCCCTCTCCGTCTTGCAATTCACCCTCGCCACTCTCTCTCAATCTCCCTCTCTCAATTTCTCATCCCTTCGGCCAAAAAATTCGCAGCCCTAAGTTTCTAATTCCCACTTCTCTATTCATTTGTTCTCAACCGGACCAACAATTAGTTTGAACCGGTTCAACTGAACTAGCTCAGCCCCTTCTCTCCCTTCTCATTTTCATTTTCTTTTTAATTGTTCATTTAATACTCAATTAATCATTCTCTCACATTTTAATTCTAATTAATTCTCACTTTCTTTTCTCTTTTAATTTAATAACTCAATATAATACTCTACTAACTTAACCCTAATTATAATCTAATAAATTCTGTTAAATTATAATCAACTAAATACGTCTTTAGTAATACCCCAATAATTATCTAATTATTTCGATTACCCCCAATTATTCTCCAATTATTCTTATTAAATCCCATTATGAAAATTCAGAGTATTACAATTTCTCTCCAAGACCTAACAAGAACGATGAGAGGAACGATTTTTGGCTTTTGGTTTTAGTGGGAACCAAGGCAAGATGAGTCGAGAGGGGTTTGAGAGGGAAATCTATCAAACGCAAAAGAAGTAGCTGATTATCATTCAAAAATTAGGATTTTAGGTCACTCTCAAGGAAGATTATATACCCCCTTAAGACTGCCCTAAAGCAAAATTATAAATATGCCTTTTTAATAAAAAAAAAATCGCTATGAGGACTTGACTAACATGCTAACAAGTACTTCCAAAAGTTTAACAATTTAACCAACCTAAATTTATCCAAAAACAACCCAATATCTAGTAGTTCAATCAAAAACATAAATTCAATAAACACGTCTGTAACACCTCGATATTTTTAGTTGGATAACTATTGGGGTATTACCGAGGGCGTTCGGAGCGTTAAGACAAGGAGTGATCCCGTTACGTTTTCCCTGTACACGAGACGTGATCAAGGTGTTGGAGTTATGAGGACATTACATTGCGTATCTATGTGGGTCATTTTGTGATGTGTATATATGGAGGAAATGTTGTGGGATAAGAGCTAAGTGAGAAAATGTGAGGAAAGTGTTGGACTGTGTACCTGCGGACGATTGCGGATGACTCTGTGGATGCCATTCCTCGTCCGCAATCACATAGGACACTGTCCCAGCGCTTTGGGATGACTCTCACGGACGCCATTTCACGTCCCAAAGTCACCCTTGCCTATGTGGACATTGCAGACGTGACTACGAACGCAGCCAATTAATTGCGGACGCCAATAGTCGCGTCCGAATTGAATCTGTTCCGAACATGGACACCTTTGGACGAGTCAGGACGACTGCAGACGAGTTGGTGTATCGTTCGATTTGCCTCTGTCTGATTTTAGGGACAATTCAGACGACACGTGGACACTACTGGTGGAAGCAATATGGCATCCACAAGTGACTTGCAGACGGTACGGATAGGTTGAGGACGCCTTCTTCCGTCTGAAGCCTCATTTTAGTCTGTGAGATTTTGGTCTTGTGGACGAATGCAAATGCGAAGATTCCATTTGCACTCGTCCGAATCATAGCAGATCAGTGACAAAAAGGACTTCAAATAAGAAGAAAATGATGTTTAACCAATAAGAAGCGATTCCCCAACAAGGAACCGCCCAAGACCCTGCCAGCCAACACTCCCCCTGCCCCTTCCAGGTACAGTTGTCCCCTCTCCCTGGTGGGTAAAACCATCCCCCTCTTCTTCACTCCATTCTTCATGTTCTGCGGGAGAAACTCAAGAGAGCGAGAGAGAGAGAGATCTGTGAGAGTGGGGGAGAGCTATGTGAGATGGTGGGTTAGCCATTGAAGGTTGAGTGTGTAACAAGAGTGAACTAAGGAGCTAGAAGCTGCTAGGTGAGCTGAACGTGTGAGCTCTAGTCGCTGTGAGGAACTACCGTGAGGAGTAGTAGCTGTCCCAGCTTGTATTCTTCAAATAGGTAAGGAAATAGGGTAGTGTCTTGGCCATTTGGAGGCCTTACACCATAAGTGTGTATGTGAGTTAGGGTTAGTGTTCTTAAAATGTATATTGGTAATTGTTTGATGTTCTGTAGATGCGGATAATGGTAGGTTCTCTTGCTGTGTTATTACTCCTTTGTGAATCTATTGAAGTTGTTATTTCATTGTTTGGATTGCCTTATTAATAGTTGTATTAAAATGCCTTATACTGTAATGAATGCTTAGGGTATGAGGATGATTTAACGTAAAAGGATAAATGGTCATGAAAGACATGAAAATAGATTAAGATTCTAGGATAGCCTTTAGTGGAAAAGCTTGTATGATTGATGTTCTTGGTTGCTTGTTATACCCTTAAGGGTAGTGTAGAAATTGGTTGTGAATCTGTGATATTTTCCTTTTGATGCTAAGCTTTGTTTATGGCATGTTATGTGATAAAAATGCCTAAGTAAATGAAGAAATGATGGTATGAAAGTGAAACAAGCAAATGATAAGTTATTATGAGTATGAAATTGAGCTAAAAGAGTTATTGAATATCTATTGCTGTGTAGCTATAGTTTTGATTCCTTATGCATATAGATAACTTATTGTCTTTGTTTGTTCTCATCACTAGAGATTGATATCTTTGTGAAATTAGTACAAGCATAAATAAAGCATGGAATTCATGTAATAAATCAATTAGCATGTCCACTTACTTAAACACGTATAATTATTTTGTGAATTAGTAATATCGACACTTGAGCATGTTTACCCGAATTGCTAAGCATGCAAATAAATTAACATGTTACTTTAGTTAGGTTGTAAATTGAGCATGTTAACGAACTATTGCAATAGTAATCAAACTTGAGCATGTAAATTATTAATTTGGTAAAGTAAAGTAATCACCTAGACTAATAATAGTATGAAGTATGTAAATGAACTAAGGAATTTACTAGACGAATTAGCACGTTAATTTATAGCATGGTGTTTGTAATTGCTTTTGTTATTGTCTGCTTAGGGTGGAATTGCCCTCGTAGCATGTTATTTCTTGTCAAAAGCAAGTTAAGCAAAAGCATGTTAAAGAACTTGGATAATAATGGTCACATGTTAGCAAATTAGCAAAAGTAACTAAAGTAATAAATCTTGAACATGTAAAGTACCTAGGATAACTAAGTAAAGTAGACTAATTACCTAGAGATAAATATATGAAGCATGTAAACGGGCTAGGAAGTCAATTTGAAGAAATTACATGTTATTAGTATCGTGTTCTACTTGTCCAAGCATGCTCCCCTCATTTAAATTCATTATATGGGTTGATAGGGTGTGCTATTCCGTTTGATTGTCTACTCTTCATATTCAATGCGCTTTAATTTTCATTATTCTTTATATGTGTTCCCAATTTCAGTTACTTTCATTTATATGCGCACTTTAATTCCTATGAATGTTATACCGTGAAGTATCATGCTAGGTTAAGAATGTATGGTCGTGCAACACGTTAATAGAAACCAAGTAGGAGGTACCCCCTCGGGGTGGTACCGACATGCATGAGTGAGGAAAAATGCTAAGAAAAAGGAATGTTCGGGATGCGCGGGATATGCCCATCACCAAAGAAACCCTACCGGCGGGATACATCGGGAGGGAAGAAACCTTGAAGGCGGGATACACCAGAAGGGGAGGACCCTTGAAGGCGGGATATGCCGGAAAGGGGACGAATGCTAAGAAAAGAATGTTTGGGATGGGAGAGATATGCCCATCACCAAAGAAACCCTCCGGCGGGATACGCTTGAAGGGAAGAAACTCTGAAGGCGGGATACGCTGGAAGGGGAGGAACCTTGAAGGCGGGATACGTTGGAAAGGGGACAAAAAAGAGAGTTGGAGGGCGGATTCCATCCCCTAAGACCCCTCCAATCTCCAACTCGAAGTACGAGTAAAGAACGAACGTAAATAAAAAGAATTGGTTTGAGTGGCCCCCATTCCAAGAAAAATTAAAGAGAGATATGTATAATTTTTTTCCCCATTTCCTTACTGAGCGTAAGCTCATGTCCTTACTTGTGGTGTAGGTACAATGATGAACAGATAAGAAGTAGATGATAAACACATAATGAAGCAAGGATGGATGATTTCGCATGCACGAGACTTGGGCTGACCAGGCAAAGAAAAAGATGAGTAAACGGTTGTAAATCAACGATGTTTAATTGTCAAGTTTTATTGGTTAGACGTAGTGTTTAAATTCTTTAGTATTTCCTTCTTGTACGATTTCTATACGCTTCCGCAAGGTTTTAAACAGATGGTTTCATTTTATTATTTACGCTTTCGCACAATTTAGCAAAGGGTTTTTCATAATGATTTTAAAGAAAGAGTCAATAACGATCCAATTAGACGCACTCTGATACGTTTTCCTTTAAAAATAAAATTCTAAATTTTTATGCATTTTAACGATTTACGAAAATTCAGGTCATTACAATGTCAAAGTGCTAAATGGACATATCTTTCACTAAGGGTCCACTTTAGCTTTGACCAAATGAGCTTCAATGCATTCTCGGGTTGTTAGTGCAACTCGAGGGGTTGCAATCGACTTTCAAGAGAGCAAGTGTTTTGACATTCTTTTATCTTTTGGCAACGGCTCTTCTTCAACTCTATGAAGTGTGGTTTTCCTTGCAAAATAATAGCATGTTAGAAAACGATGATCCCCTTGGCTTGAACCCGAGTGATCAGAACTTGTGGTGCATCAGAAAATTCTTATCATTTTTTAACTTTTTTTTTACAACAGGTTAATGTCAATGTTTGCATTATTTATTTTTCATAGTTAAGTATTTTATGTATTAGCGAAAATTGTTTAGTAGTTGATTTTTCATTAACCACATAGTTCAGTGGTTGTTTAATTGATTTCCTTTATTTTTTTCTCTTTCTATGGCTCAAACCAAAAGTAAGGGTGGGACCAATAAAGTTTGGTTCGATTCCAAATTTTTTGAAACCGAAAACGAACTGATTGGGTTTCAGAATCGAACTCAAACTGAATAATTTTTTTTTGTTTTGCTTAGTTTAGTTTAGGACTTTTCCAATTAGGACTTAGCGTAGGATCGATTTTAGTTGGTTTGTGCTCAATTTGGGCCGATTTTATATGTTTGATTCAGTTTTTTTTGTAACTTTTTTAATTAATATAAATATATATATATAGGAATGTTTAATATAGGTTTGGTTCGGTTCTGACCATTTTTGAAAAAAGGAATCAAGAACTAAACTGAATATTTTATTTTTATTCCGTTCGGTTTCAAAATCGATTTTCCTAAAATCAAAATTGAACTTATCCGAATTTAAATAATCTGTTCAACCCAAACTAATCCTACACTTAACCTAAAGAATCTTAGGACGAAGGGGAATCACAAAAGAACTTTTCCAAAAACTCTTTTTTCTACTTCCTCCCTATATATGATAAAGATAACCTCTCAACTACTAAGACAAACTTCCCACTACATACTAATCTTACCACTTCTTTAATAACTATTAACCACAACTCCCCATCATTATAATAATACCAATGCACTACAACAATAACTATTTAATACATAAATCTTAAATGAGTCACGTGACATTTGTAACTACAAAATATATGATATCTATGACTACCCAATATTAGTGACTTATCATTTTCCTAATTATTCTTATTTTTTTCTATCATAGTTATTTTGCTCTTCTCACTTCTAATTTTAGACAAAATTTCATTGTTCATTTTTTATTTTTGAAACTTTTAACCTCATATTGACATGAATAACAATATCAAATGATTACTAGGAAAACAATTGTGTTCATAACATTTTTATAATATAAAATAAATTTTATGATATAATTATAATATATCATCTTACCATCTATTGCTATGATCACCTTGATGGTGGATGTAGCGATATAAACATTTATTGAATTGAGAAAAATATAGAAATTATTTGAAGGGAAAAGGATTGTATGAGATTGGGTTAAAGATAATTGGTGTGGGTTGAAGAAAGAAGTGATTAGAAAGAAAGAAGTGATTAGAAATAAAAAGAATGAGAAATGAGAAGAAGTCATAAGAATTAGAAGTGATAGGACTAGAGTGAGAAGATTGAGGTGAATATGAGAGAAGAGTAATTAGGAAAGAGAAAAAAATGACTTATTAATAAGAGTTAGAACCTCAATTTTCTGTAACGAAATTTAATAAGGGTAATTAAAAAATTAATTGGATGTAATTAAATTATTTAGATAATTATTGAAGATTTATTAGAAGGAATTATTAAAAGTGCTTAAGTGAGAATATTAGTTATGATTAATTGAGGAATAAATTAAAAAGAAGTAATTAAATAAAGAAAGAAATTAATTAAATTAAAAATAATAAAAGCAAAGAGTAAATAAAGGCGAAACAACAATGTACTGTGCAGGTACAGTGTAGGCGGCCGCACACCTTCAGGACCAGGCGACAGGTCGGTTGACTGTTCATGTTGACTGGTATGTCGACTGAAGCAACGGATTTTTACGAGAATTGAGTTTTCTTTTGTAGCTTCTCCTGAGACGATAATTGGTGATCTCTGTAACGACCCGGATTTTCGTCACTTTTTTGAAAATGCATTAAAATGCAAGAAAACGTGTCAGAGTATGCCTAATCCAGACCCCTACCAACCGTTCGTTAAACTTGTTGTAAAAATCGTTTATTTAATAAAATGCGGAAGCGTTGAAAACAAATAGTTATTTAAAATGTTGCGAAAATAAACATATGCAGAAGCATAGATAATTTAAATGAATAAACTAAACACTTAATTACAATTTAGAAAACTTAATTTAAATAAATCACAACCAATTATCTTTACTTCTCGTAGCCTGGCTAACTGCAAGCTCGTAGGTGCAAATCCCTCATCCACTGCTTATTCGTTTGCTCGAAGACTCCGTGCGTCGTGTGTACCTACACCGCAAGTAAGACGTGAGCCTAAAGGCTCAGTAAGAAAATGAATTTATGCATATGAAATGCCACTATTTAATTCTTTGGAATGGGTCCGTCCCAATCCAACCTTTAATTACATATATTTGGAATTGTTATGTGTTTTAGAAATAGCTCGTATATGGAACATAGAGTTTGGAGAATCCTACGGTTTCTAATTAATTATGTTAATTAGTCTTGTGAACCTGATAAGGAAATGAAAAGTCTTTTCCTCACTCAAGGCGTATGATCACCCCGTGGTGGTGTTCCTAATTGTTTCTAGCGATATGAGGCTGTCCTAAAAGCACATACAAGAATTAACTAAGGGGTATAGAAAAGAGTTCATACGACAATCAAAACAAACACAATTATGCACAACGAGAAGGTTATGACATATGATTCCGAGCAATAAGTGAAGAAGTTTACAACTTAGTTCATTAGCATACTCATATTAATTAATTTGTTTACATGCTTGGTTGATTATCATGCTCGTTAATTAAATTAATCTAGATATGCTCAGTTCGTAATTTCATAACTAATTAATATTTACAAGCAACCAAACTAATCATACGAGTGAGTCGTCAACGAAACAACATCAACGAACTCACCATTATCCCATGACAAAACCAATAACATCACTTAATAGAGAACTAGCAGCAACTAACACTCGAAACAAACTAACAATTATCA
This sequence comes from Begonia loranthoides, assembly GCA_022433065.1. Lineage (NCBI taxonomy): Eukaryota > Viridiplantae > Streptophyta > Magnoliopsida > Cucurbitales > Begoniaceae > Begonia > Begonia loranthoides. Next base: position 14,669,323 of record CM039482.1, read on the forward strand.
CAGAGGACTAACAATGCATTAATGAACCATAACATGCTTGAAAAGTCTATATCCTATTTTATTTACATGCTTATAATTATTATATTGTTAAAGTTAGCTAGATTGATTAGGTTAACATGCTTGACAAATTAACAATAAGGTTAACACGTTCTGTAAGCTAGTTGATTACATTAGATATGAACATTCAATTTAAATAGCATGCTTAAGGATTTATTTACAACAAGAATTATACAGAGCGACACATCAATAGATAACATATAGAAAATCATATAGGCTAACACTAACTAAAAATAAAGAGACACACTAAATTGATTACATGCTTGGAATGTTAGTTCATTACACTAAGCGATTGATTAATAGCTTTTAACAATTCAATCAATAACTAGTAAATTAGTTAAACTATTAGTTAACATGCTTATACAGGTACATGGGTATTAATTAAGTTAATCTCCACATGCTAAATTAGTCAATTCATAGGTTGATCACCAACCAATTCATATTTACAAGGCAATCCAACTAATAATGTAAACGGAGAAATCAATAAAGCAACTAACAACTAACGACAGAATTAACAGAGAGCTAACACAACTAATAACAAAGCAATAAAGCTAACAATGATGGACATATCACATAGTAACCAAGTCTACTAAATTGACTATAATTGGCAGCGAATGTTAGCAAATTACGTGCAACAAAACATGTTTTAAACATCTAAAAACGCAACAGAACAACAACGAAATTGGCAAAAACCGAACAGCAAACATAGGTGTTTTAAGAACTAATTTACAGCGGCGAAACATTGAAATAAAATAACAAAATCATGCTATTAACTAAATAATAAACAGCAACAAGAATATTGGAACGAAACGACGAAATCGCGCTTTTAATTAGATAATAAACAGCAGCACAACAATTAACACTCGTAGCAAACTAACGATTATCACAGAGGACTAACAATGCATTAATATCTAAGCACTAACCTGAGACCTATCACAGGGAACTAACAAAACTAAGCACTAAACCAACAATATCATAGAAACAATACTTTAATAATTAGGCACTAACTAACACATATCACAGAGCAATACAACAAACAAATAACAAGATGATAGAACTAGCAACAGGGGACCTATCACCTAGAAATCAACAGGACATGAGTAAACTCTTCAATCAGATAAGGAAATTACACAAAAAACAACCAACCATAAACTCACTCACGCACCCATTACTTGCAGTGTAGGGCCTCCACCTGGCCAACAACACACCCAAGTTCTTACCATTGGCGGAAACACATGAAAGGACAGCTCTTCAATAGCCGAACAGCAGCATTGCAGCCCCTGAACTGCTTCAAGCTTCATGGTTCAGCTCACACCTCACGGCTCCCTCAGACACTGCAGCTCCACCTTCAGCCATTCCCTGCTTCTGCCTTCAACAATTCCCCAGAGAAGAGAGAGCTGCTCACTCTCCGTTTGCTCATTTATCCAGCCCACGCTAGGAGACCAAGCACCCTATAATTTCTGTCTGCATCAGAGGCTGCTCACATGCCTTGTACGAACTCTGGAGGGAAGCTAGTGTTGTCTGCTATGCAGACAACAAATCCACCCAAACAAATTGTCGTGCACGCTAGACCCGTCGCCACGCTCGTCGTCGCCGTTGCTCGCTCGTTCATCGGCACGTCTCCCCTCTCGCTCTCCCTTCCTCCCCTGTCTCGCGTCGCCTAGAATGGCCGAAGCCATTCTATGGCCTTTAGCAAGGAATGGCCTGCGGGCCCTTCCTTTCATAAACTGGACCGGTTCGAAATGAACCGGTTCAGTCAAATATCTATCCCCATTAAAATATTTTCATCAATTAAATTAATTTATTAATTTAATCCAATTATCCAATTAACTTTAAAATACCACATTATTAATTTAATTTACCAAATTAAATTAATATTCCCCAATTTATCATTTTCATTCGTTAGCCTCAAAATACCCTTCAATTAATTTAATTTAGCAAATTAAATCCAATTTATTCTTATCACTAAAATACTCGTAGACCTAACGCTCCTAATACGCCCTGTAATATCCCGATGATTAAAAATATCGAGATGTTACAATCTCAATGCACGACTTTGCCTGGGATTGCTCCACATCCCATTCCTTTGTTGTTTGCAGTTTGTGATTGGTGCTGGGGGAGGCGTTCTCTGATGATGAAGGGTCATGTGCTCCTGGTGAAGAGAGAAGAGAAAGGGAGTAGTTGAGGTAGAAGGAATAGAGAGGAAGAAAACTCTCTGGAAGAATCGTGATTGAAGAAGAAAAATAGGGAGAGGATTCTGCAAATAAGAAGTAGAAATAGAAAGAAGAAGAAATAGAGGGAAAGTGAGAGACATAATTGGAGGGCGGGGGCAGTGAGGAGCTGTGGACCGTGAAGTGGAAGAGTGAAAGGAGATGCGACAGAAGAAAATAACATAGACGAAGGAGTTCCTGCTCTCTGGGTTGCCTCTTTGATTTTACTGGTAACGGTCATCTCCTCCTAATTTGTTGATGGAATTTTGATGAATTGTTGAATGTATAGTTTTATTTCCTTGGAGGTGATGTTTTGCTGATGGTTGGGGGATGTGTATACCCTGTTAATGGAAGATTTTCTTTGGCTACTTATTATTGTTGTTGAAGGATGGGAAATACATATTCTCTGTAAATGAATGTTAATGGTGCTCTTTGTGATAAAATATGCTCTGTTAGGTTGGGATATTCTCTGTTATGGATTTTGTAGGATAATTGCTCTATTGATGTAATACCCTAACTTTTCATAACAGAATTTAATATAGATAATTGGAAAATAATTGGGGACATTCAGATTATTTGGATATTTATCGGGATATTAACAAGGACGTATTTAATTGATTACAATTTAACAGAATTTATTGGATTATAATTAGGGTTAAGTTAGTAGGATATTATATTGAGTTATTCAATTAAATGAGAAAAGAAAGTGAGAATTGATTGGAATTAAAATGTGAGTGAATGATTAATTGAGGATTACATGATCAATTAAAATAAAAGGGGGAGAGAAGGGGTTGAACTGGTTCAGCTGAACCAGTTCGGGCTCATGGCTGGGTCGGTTCTGGAAATTAACAAAGGAGAGGGAATCGGTTTGGCCCTTGGCCATTTTCATGGCTAACATTCAGAACTGAGAAAAAGAAGAGAAAGAGAGAGGGAGCAATCATAAGAAATTGAGGGAGACCGAGAGGGAGATCGAGAGGGAAGATGCAAAGGAGAAAGCTTGGGCTAGGGCTCGGGTGGTGATGTCAGACAGCCAAGCTGCTGCGAACGGCTCGAGGGTGACGACATGGTGAATGACTAGGGCTCCGTGGGTTGGTTTGGTGTAGCTCCGGGTTGAGGTAAATTGCATTCGTTTGATGTTTTGTTGGTTTTGGCTGATTGACAACGATTGGTAGGGATGGAATAGCAACGACAATGATGGCAGCGAGCTGCACGATGAACTGCTATGACGGGGACTTCGATTTGTGATGGAATCGGCTGGAGGTTGGCTGCAATTCGGTTCAAACCGGTCTGTTGCTTCCTGCCTGGTGAAGGATGATAGCGTACGATTCAATGGCAAGACGTGGGCGATGAAGATGTGGCCAAAAAATCTGCACTTATCGTTTGAATTGTGGGATATCTTGTTAAGCGTTTCAACTTGTCGTCTATGTATAAATACAACGAAGGAGAGAACGCCGCTGCGACAGATGAGAGAAAGGGAGAAGCATTCTGGATTTTCAATTATAGAAAAGAAGAATAAGGTGAGGGAAGAAGCAGAAGGAGAAATGCTTCTCGGGTTCTTCATAGGTGAGCTTCAGGTATTGGCTTCGTTCCCTATTTTATGGATTATATAATGATTTTTGTGGGAAGTTGTGTTTTGTCTTTGGGGTTTGATTGCTGCTGTTGATTATTGTCTATGTCTATGATTTGTCACTAGAGTGTTGGACTCTGTTATGGAAATTGATCCCTTGTTTTATTACTATAACATATTTGATTTCCTGTCGCTGTTACTGCTCGGTTGATTTGTTCTCTGGGGGGTCAGTTCTGTTGAGGATCTTAATATGTGATTTTATATGTAGCTGGGCTTTAAATGTCATATGTGTGGATTATTGCTTCTGATTAATTGTAGAGTTTAGGCTGAAATGTATTAAAGCAAGAAGATAAAAGATTAAGTCTATTGGGCTTAAACGAGTACTCTGTTGCTTGGTAAGTATGCTTTGTTGATTAAGGACTTTATGCTTGACCATGAAGATTGTGTATGTTGGTTGGATTAATTTATGCATGATGTGTTATGATTAAGGATGCTTCCTGAATATTGTGAGGATTTCTGTTCAGTGATAAGGGATTGTTTTGGTTGCTTTGTTATTAGGCCTTGTTGGGATTTTGTTATCTGTTGGTGATTATTGTTAAGGATAAGTAGACTTAGTTCAATAATTACCATGTGGATTTATACTTCGATGATTATTGAATTGGGAAATTGACTCGAGTGAATGAGATTTAATCTGTTAGATTGATCTTGTTGCCTAAGAAAATTATGTTGATGGATATCTGGTTTGAGTTATTGACAAGACTTGTGAAGATAAGTTGGTTTAATAATCTCGATTATTATTATGCTATGTTGGATATTGGATTACTCTCTGCTTGTAATTAGATTTTGGGGACTCTATTGTTAGAAAGTAATTATTGATACCTGTATGTGTTTAAATTGAAATAGGTATGGTGAAGGACAACATTAAGTGTTAAAGTTTGCTAAGGACAAGAGGTAAGTGATATGTGTGTGCTTTGGTCCTTAGGGTCCTACATCACAAGAATAGGACATGCACATTTTGTTGTTTACTATTTTATTAGATATTGAGTATCTCTACTGTAGCATGTTTATTGATTTATAGTATGTCTACAGTTTTAATAGCATGTCTACAGTTTTACTAGTACATCTATTGTTTTTATAAGCATGTCTATTATTTTATCAGCATGTCTATCATTTTAAATAGCATGTTTATCGTTTTACATAGCATGTCTTCCACTTTATTGAACACGTTCTGTGAATTGGGTGTTTATTTATATTCTCTTATTAACTGTTCGAAATTGTATGCATTCACGAGTATCATGCATCACGATTTTCAAAAGAATACGAAAGTGATTTTCATGCACAATTTTGAAAAGGAAACAAAAAAGAAAATAAGTACGAACAAATGATTAAGAAAGATAAAGAAAAGGGGTTGGTCCAGATAAGTAATGTCCATCAACCCAAGTAATAAAAGATAATGGTTCTTGTGGTCTAGTAGGTCAAGCCCGACACATGAATAAAAGATAAAGAAAAGATAAATGTTTATATGGTCTGGTAGGTCAAACCCGGCACAAGGACAAAAGAAAAGAAAAGCAAAGATAAGGAAAGAAAAGAATATGAAAAGAGAAACATATACGGATATGGGAACAGAAACGAAAACGGATTCGAAAATGGTACAAGCACAGATACCGAAACGAAAACGGGAATAGAAACAGAAACAAAACAGAAACGAGTTTCTAGAAACAAAAATGGATACAGATACGAATATGGATACCGATACGAATACAGATACAAAAAAAAACAGATAATAGATACAAAAACGCGTACGATCACGGATACCGAAACAGATACGGAAACAGGAACAAAAACATAAACAGAAAGAAAGTGTGAAAGTGTTAAAAGATAAAAGATAAAAGAAAGAAAAAAAAAAGAGAAACTACATACGTTTTAAAGTGGCACAACATGTGCATTTAGCATTTAAGTTTTATCACTTACTTAGCGTTAGACTTATAGTGTATGACTTGCGATGTAGGTATAAGCATGAGAGAATGACAAACAGATAAATGAGTAGCTGATAAAGGATTTGCACGTACAAGTCTTGTGGCTTGCTAGGCTAATGGTATTAAAGAGAAGAATTTTGTAAATATAAAGTAACAGTTTGTTTATTGTCTTTTAAATGAATTATTTATGTTTTCACTATTTATTTATGTTTCCACTGTAAAATGAGAAAAAGAGATTTTATAAATAAAGTCTTCCGCTGTTAATAAAATATTTAAGTAATGAGTTTTAAGTAAAATGTTTTAACGGTCAGTTTTTTTTAAGAAAAGAACTATGATTTTAATTTAAAAGGTTTTAAAGAAAGACTTCCACTAATGTTTTATAAACGGAAAAAGAAAAGTTTTAAAATTTAACGGAAAAAGAAAAGTTTTAAAATTTACACGATTTTTACAAGTAAGAAAAATCGGGTCTTTACAATTGATTTTAAATTTTGGTTGAGTTATTGGATGAGCATTCTGTTATTGGAATTATTGTTTGGTCATTCTTTGGAAATGGGTTGGGTCTGTGAAGAATATATTGTTGATTTGGTTTATGTTGTGTATGCAATTCTCTTCTGCATGGTATTCATGGTATGAATATATATATAAAATCTGTTAATTGGATTTATGCTTGGTCATTGAGAATTGTTAGGTGAATTAAAGAAATTGAATTATGGTATTATGTTAAATGGACAAGGTTGAAGAAATTATACTGCCGATTACATATAAATTGAATAATTGTGAAGTGAGAGAAATATGAAAGTTAAGGTTCTGAAAACTAGGGTTACTCTTTTATTGACTATTAAATTAATAAAGATAAGTTAATGGAAACCATTAAATGGTATTCAAATTATGAAATAATGAACGAGGAATAACAGTATCAATGTTGGGGTTCTAATTGGTAAATATTAATGAATAAATATTATTGATTTATGAAGGTATTGTGAAGGTATTAAGGAAAAAGGATAAAGTGGTAAACTGCATTGAAGACCTTCAGGTAAGTGATAAGTATGTATTTTGGTCTTTGGGGCCCTCTCAAGAGTTAGGAATTGTATGCTGATTGTTTACTGCTTTATAGTAAGATATTGAGCATGTCTAATACTTTGTATAATGCAATGGATTTAAAGAAAAAGAATTTTATTTATGGTATTGATTTAATTATTCTTCTCAAATGTTTTTTATTTACGAAAAGTCTTCTGTTATGCTATGTTTTATAAAAGAAAATGTGTTTTGAATCTCGACGTTTTAAGTATATGAAAACTAGGTCATTACACTTCCGCAATAACACTGTTCATTTCGGACATTCATTAACTCCAATCGATGACATTTCCTTCTTTGTTGTAGACGTTCATTAACTCAAAACAATGACTTTTCCTTCTTTGCCATGGTTTCACTCGCTTCCACAGATATGCTTCTTTAACATAAAATGACAAAGTTTACTATTATTTTTACTTAACCCTTTTTATACGACATCTTTCCTTTTCGCAGAAGCATCTTTCTTAAATCCAACAATTCATGTTTTATCCTCTAATTCAATCCAACGGTCCTTCTTCCTTCCACATCCTTATTTAAAATGAGCATGTGTCTTGCATGAAATACTTAATTCTCCTTATTCCTCATCTTTCTGCATCTTTAATCTTATTCGTTCCTTGACCTTATCCAACGACTATCATTTCATCTATTCCTTCATTAAACATCCCTTCATCAAAATGACATCGTCCCATTAGTGGATACATACACATCCACAAATTCCAACCCTTACGTGGACACCTACGCTCTCACAGATTCTAACACTTCTACATTGCCAAGCAATACTGTCCACGACATATACAATCCTTTGTGGATAACTCACTTCTCATTCGGGCAACATTTATGTGATTCCAATGTTTATCGCAGCAACCCGACACCTCACACAAATTTTTCCTTAATTCTAAGATATATCATATTATATTTAATCCATCAATTAAAATACACCATTCCGTGAACTATTATTGTTTCTACTATATCTACGCCTAAATTTCCTAATTTCTAATTTACATAATAAATCTCACATTTTATAATCCTTCAAATATTGTAACTTGCCCAATAAAATAACTTTTATACTTTATTACGTCATTATTCTTCATAACACACTAGTTGTATTTCCTATTGTGACATTATTTTTCCAATAATATTCTAAAATGCCATATTACATATGAAAATATTCCTGAAAATTTTTGGAGTGTTGCATAAGTTATGTCCACAGAATATTAAGAGTAGAATGGATATCCCAGTGGATATCCGTAGTGGACGTGTAGCGTTCCGTAGTGTTCGTATAGGCTTTCGCAAGTGTGCAGACGTTGAGACTTAAGTTCTCCTCAGGAGTGGACATCTGGACTTTTATTTTGTCTCGTGGAATGTCGTGTAGGTATTTGGAAATGAATGTGAAGGGAATATTCATAGCAAATGTGTAGGCATTCACAGCAGACATCTGATATTGGATTTTACTATTGGAAATAATCGTGCAGTCAACCAGAGTTTAAGTGTGTAGTCAACTAGTCCAAGGAAAAATCATGAGTTTAAGCTTTTCGGATATTGTGCAATCATCCGGGGAAGTATGTAGCGATTTATGAAAAAAATGATAGATTAGTAAGTACTTCTTGAAGAGGATATGTCATGCTGGAGTTATTCACCATATTTGATATCATGCTTATTTGAAATGGTAAAGAGAAACTTGACACCTCATAAATACTTGGAAACATCATGCAAAGTTTGTGACACCTCAAGGAGCTGAGTTACCACTTTAAACCTCTATAAATAGAGGGGCTTAGTTCTTCAAAGATTCAAGCAAGTGATTCATGACTCTAGTTATCTGAAGGTTAGTTAAGCTCTCTTTAAGGTTGAGGTAATTTTAAGAATTTGGTTATGCTTAATGCATTAGAAAGATAAGGTTATTTGAAGAATTATTGAAGAAGCTATAGTTACCTTAAATTGATCAAGATATTAGATTTTATACTCAAAGTTTTATGGTTGAAAGATACTTGTTTATGTCCTAATAGTATGCTAGTGATGATTGATGGAAAGATTTTTCAATTAATTGCTATTTATGCATCTAATATCATGATTCATTCAAAATTGGGAAAATCTGAGCAGTTTTGGGTTTGATAGCACCGACTTACTTTAATTGTTTTCAATGTACAATTTGTTTTAATATTTTTTTAATAGACATCTTAATTGAACTATGGCATTGGAATTAAAACACATGTACATGTATAACAAAAGTTATGAATTTTGGAAGTTGATAGTAAACAGTGAGATAAAAATTGGATATTTGACAAAGGAAATGTTTTGTTTGGAATATTTTACATGAGAAACATGTGGTTGGATTTTCAAGCTAATTTTATATGTTAATGTGCATCATTAAAGAAAATTATAGGTTCAAGAATAACTTGAATTAGATAAGTGTACAAAAAGATATGCATATATGATATATATATATATATATATATATATATTATTGGCCTTGAATTGAAAGAGATCAATTGGATAATTGTTTGTACTTATGCTAGATCCCAAGGTAAGTGATGTTGCATGTGTTTTGCTTATCGACTTATATCACAAGATACTATGATATTCTTAATTGTTAGTATGCTATGATAGTTATGATAATGTTTATTGATAATGTGTTATGTTAGCGAGGACAATGTTACTCAAGGATGTGCTATGTAGTAAGTAATTATGCATGTGCTAGGCCTTATGACGTACATCACAAGATGCTAGGATGTTCTTAAGTATTAGTAAGATATGATAGTTATGATAATCTATTGCTCTATGATATTTTGTATTGTTTTGATAAAATTATTTGATAATATGTTGCTTGAGGATATGTTTCAATTGTCTGATAGTATTTATGATGACGTTGATCGAGGATATGTTATGATTAGATAATACTTGTAGTGCTGCATCATTCTCATGCATAATGTTTTCAAGAAAAGAACAAAAATGTTTTACATGCATATGTTTTCATTAAGAAAGATTGAAGATGATATGTAAGATAAGTAAGAAGCTTTGGTGATACAGTACCATTGAAGCTTTGGTGACTTTAGTAGCCCCATTGGAGCTTTGGTCAGCTTGTCCCCTAATGATTTACAACTTTGGTATCATGTTCCAATGTCAAGAAGAAGAACAAGAAAGGAAAGAACAAACGAAAGTAAAGAAAGAAAATAGAAACGCAAATGTTTTTACGAAACTGCATAACTTGTTTATTCATACATTACTTACTAAGTATTAAGCTCCTGGATGAATCTTGTGATACGGGTAAAGAAATTAGATGACGAGACTCACTATAGGTAACGATGTTTGATGACACATACTCGTGAGGAGTACTTGAGGTTGTTACTACGATTTCGACCGGTGGGTTATGGCTCATGATAAAGGGTTTTGTATAAAAGATTTTAAAGTAAGCCATGTTGTTTGTATGATATTTTGTAATAGAACTTAATGATGAATATTTTATACACATGAAATGATTTTATAAAGTAATGTTTTAAAGTATTTGAATTATAAAGTGTTTTACGAAAAAATCTTCTACTGTGAAAAAGGCTTTCAAAAGCATGATAAAAAGTGTTTAAAACGTATGTGTATTTCGCAAAAAATGGACAAGAATTTTGGGGCATAACAAGGGGTCCAGTGGAGGTCAGACCCCAAGTGCCAGCAGTTGGTCATTTAGTAGTAGCTGATTCAGTCCCTACATCTACCGTACTTGTGGATAGCCATGGCATCTAAGGAAGAATTGCCCATAGAATCAGTAGTAGCAACTGCCACATAATTCCTTTTTTGTCTTCCCAAGGCAATGCAGCTCGAACCACTCTTGGGGAAGGATGTGGTTCAGGTAGGTAGTCCTTTCAAAAGTATCAAGGGCAACATACCTTCTTTCCCTAATAGCCATCAAGGCTCCAATCATCCTATTATCCTCAGTACTAATAGACTAGCCCATATTTCTAGAGGCTGACTACGTACCAATAGAGGTTTAGATCTAGTCCTTACCCGCACAGGGGTCAGGGGACTTCAGGGAACAATTTCATTAGAGAAGGTGGGTGGAGTATATGTGTAACATCCCAATTTCTTTTCCATATATATATATATATGCAACATCCCCGTAATTTTTTCTGTATAAAAAATTTTGATCTTATAAAAACATTCGTGAGGGAAAACCATAGTAACAAACATCGGAAGTCTTTTACATTAAAATACCACAATCTAGTTATTTAAAAGCTATTAAAAAAACATAGGTAAAACATTAACTTAAAAAAGTTTGAAGACGTTAAACACTGTAATACTTTTAAAACATTTAAATACGTTTATTCCCATTTTCGTGAGCCATTACCCACAAGGTCAATGTCGCCAACAGCATAAACGCCCAACCCTGTAATACTCCACCAGCTACATCCTTTATCAGCTTTATCCAATCATCGGCTCCCTTCTTACATCACAAGACCTAACTATGAGCCTAACGCTCAGTAAGCGGTATAAAAGTAAAACATGAAATACACATACAACTTTTGTAACATCGTATATAGTTTACTGTTTAGCTTATCGGTTATTGTTCATGTCTTTTACTATTATTTATTCTATTTCTGTGCTGTGTGGATCCAATAGGACCACAAAAACTGTAACATCCCGTATTTTTAAAATGCATAAAATTCAAAACTTTCTTTTCGTAAAACATCAGAGTCTTTTTCTTTGTAAAACTCAATCATCAAAACTCTTTACTTTCACCTTTACTCTTTACTTTCATCTTTATCATCGTTTTCTCTTTACTTTCATCTTTATCAATTTGAGCATAAATAATTAAAACATTTGTATGAAATGCAGCGGAAATAAAATAAAGCTTTAAAGAATAATTTACAAAAAATCTTTGTCAAATACTATACATTTACTCTTTAGCCCAGCCAGCCACAAGATCTACCCATGCAAATCCTTCATCAATTGTCTTTAACCTGTTCATCTGTTGCTCATTCATACCTACATCACAAGACCTAAACTAATGAGCCTAAGGCTCAGTAAGGGATATATAATGTATGATGCACATGTCATGCTACCTTAAAATCTCTTTTCATTTTCTATTTCTATTTCCTTTCTTTCTTTTATTTTCTTTTACCGTTTTCTTGGTCATGACTTTACTTTACTGTTTATTTCTTTACTTGATCATTACTTTACTTTATCTTGAAAGACGTTGGAAATGTCTAAACTTGACGAGGAGGAGTAGCCAACTCAACCTCACATTCCCAAGCGACCCCGTTTATGTTTATTGTTGTCTTAATCTTGAAAGACGTAGGAAATGTCTAAACTTGACGAGGAGTAGTAGCTAACTCAACCTCACATTTGCAAACGACCCCATTTATGTTATCTTTATCTTGAAAGTGTTAGAGATGTCTAAACTTGACGAGGAGGGTTGGCTAACCCAACCTCACATCTCGTCACATTCATTTACGTTCATTATCGTTTCGTTTCTTCTTTGTTTCTTTCTTCATTTCGTAATCGTTTCGTAATTGTTTCATTTCTTCTTTGTTTCCTTTTTAATGTTTCGTAATCATTTCCTTTCTTCTTTGTTTTCTTTCTTTCTAAAATCATGCTTGAAAGTCATTTTCGTATCTTTTGGAAAACTATGATGCATGATGCTCATGAATGCATACATTTTCTATTAGAGGAATTTAATAGCGCAAACCAACATACAATTCATGCTTATAAAAACTGTAAACAATGAAACATGTCATTTAAAACTGTAAACATCGAAACATGCTATTTAAAACTGTAAACACCGAAACATGCATCTTCTATTTCTTGCGATGTAGGGTCCGAAGGACCAAAGCACATGCGTATCACTTACCTGAAGTCCGTGGCGTGTTTAACACTCTATTCTTTTCTCGTTAATACCTAAATCATTAAAATCACATATTATTAACCTTACATTTTCACAATCTGTACATGGACAACGAAATAGCAAACCTTATAATGTTGCTCATTCCATCAATCTGTCTGGTTAAATTAACTTAACAAAACCCGAATCTTATTTTATCATGAACCCATATTTTCCATTGCAAAATAGAGAACCATTTAATTCCCTTTTATCCAAATGATAGCCAACATAGCACATTTATTTATCTTGTTTATCCAATTAGAAAGAACATAGAAAATTCGGCCAAATAATAAAGCTAAATCCATTAACTCATGCCTCACAAAATCGAAGGGCCTAGCTAAACAATTATAAGCAGAGGAATGGCTTCCCCGATTGGGCAATCCAAAGCATTCACAGTAGTATAAATCATTCAACCCATATCCATATTAGAACCAAAGCATGCATCATTGTAATTCATAGCAATTATAGGGCAGTCGGTGAGAAATCCATTAACACAACAGCCAAACTACAACCCAACACAACTAACATAACCTAACCTTGGCCATAGAATTCCATTCTCACAACCAGTAACAATACAGAGTGCAATTACACACATCACAGCTCTCTGGCAAGAACACCAACCATGGACAAGACCATTTCAACCGAGTAATTTTTCTACATTTTCTACATCATACTCTCAACAAAACCCATCAACAGAGACACAAAACAAAGCATTACCTGCAGACTTCACCCTTCACAGCTTCGGCCTTAACATCCTCTCCAACAATTCTTCACTGTCAATCCTGAAGGAGTAATTCTCTTCACTGCTCTTGGCCCCTTTCACAGAGAGCACACCCGAGAGGAAGTTTTCCACTTCTAACTTTCCAGAATACACAGAGCCTACCTGCGTTCCTTTATAACCAGAGGCAGAGGCGTACACCGAAGGGGAAAGAAGAAACGTACACCGCTGGAGACTTACCTAGTCACAGTGGGCTGCCACGTGAAAGACACCTGCCACCTAAGGTAATTGATTTAACCAATTTCGTTGTGGACCAACAGGATTAGTCTTGAACTAACTTCTCCACCGAACCAAGCCCCCGTCTCCACTGCCGGTCACTGCCATCTCCACTCGACGCAGCCATTCATCCCTTCGGCCATTTCGTCCCTGCCAGGATGCTAAGCATCACCAATTCGTCCACCCAAGACAGAATACCGGGGAAGAAATCACTGAACAAGACAAAATGACTTACCACAGTTGACAATTTGCGTCCCCGTCGGGATTCCATTCCCGAGCCCTAGCTCACCGCATCACGCCGAAAATCGGACGTTGAGCACGTCGCGAGGGAGCCCAGCTCATCGCCGTCATCTCCGTTCGCCCGTCGTCGCCCGAGCTCCGACGCCCAAAGATCGCCCGTCGCGATCTCCCTTCTCGCGTCGTCCCGATCTCCCCGCTCCCTCTCTTCCTTTCTCGCTCTCTCGCTTAAATGGCCGAAATGCCATTTAACTTAAAATGGTTTTTCCATTTAATTGGCACCCCATTATTTTAACTTCCTATTCTACTCTTCAAATTCCACTCTTTTCTTTTTAATGGAATTTATATCATTAATTTCCTTAATCCATTCTTTAATCTTTTATTTAAATCCTTCCCCAAATCTTCAAATCTTTAAATCCTACTTTATTTAATCTCACATCATAAAACATTGATCATATCATAATAATATTCCGATAATTTATTCGACAAATTCGAATATCTTCAATTATCTTCCAATTTATCATTTTAAATTCTGATATAAAAATTCAGGATATTACAAAAACCGCTATTTAGTTATTTTTGGTTGGTTATGCCCGGTATAACCAACCGGACCACAATAACAACTATTTATGTATATTCCATTTAATTCTGTTACTGTTATGTTTTCATTTAATTCCAGTTACCCATTCAAGTGTTAGAGATGTCAACTTGACAAGGTAGAGCGGTTTATACACAAGGCGGCCATCCAGTGACACACACCTAGGCGACCAACTCAAGGACCCACATCCCTAACCACCTATTTACGTTTATTCACTTGAGTATACTTTAGGATTCCAAGTCTTAATGTTGTTGTGCGCATACAATTCTATCTAATGTGTTCATCATTGTATCCTTAAAATGATCCATCCTAACTAAGGATTTGAACATAAATCTAATAAACATATAATTCAAACGAGCAAGCAAAAAAAATAATCCTAATTCCTGTGATGTAGGCCCTTTCAGACAAAACACATACAATACAACTTACTTGGAGTCCTTAGCTATAACGAGTTTAGCACTTAAAGTTGTCCTTTTTCCAAAAAACCTAAAGCATCTGCGCGAACATTGAAGCCAAGGAACAAAACTTTTTCCTTTCACTAAAACCATCTCGGCTCACCAGAATTCTTCCCTCACTAAAACCAAAACTCCAGAGTTTCCCTCGGCCACTCACTATCCAAATAGAACAACACTCCTTTACTGTTATCTCACAAACATAGACTCCAAAAGCACTAGCCACTTTCTTCTCAAAATTTCTCCAATATAACTCACAGTCCTCACGGTTTTCCAGAACTCCAGAGAATTCAAACCTCAACCTCACAATCTCAAAATTTTAGAGCTTCGACTTCACAGTTTCTCTTCCTCCTCAGACTCTCTCTTGATTTTCTTCTCTGTCTAAACTTCCTCCAGAACCTCACTTTACAGCAGTTCCTCAAACCCTCTCTCTCACAAACCTTCTCGGCCTTTCACTTCAAACTTTTGTCAAGGATAATGCAGCCTCTTCTGTCTCAATTTATAGGCCATAAACCATGACCTTCCAGCGTCCACTAAAGATGGAAGGCCATAGGATGTAGTCCCTTCATCATCCAGATGGTTCACGGCCAATCCAGAAGCTTCTAGGCAATGACGTTTCCTGGCAACCACCCAAATCTCTGGTCGATCAATTCATCTTTGGTCGATCGACCGCCAGTCAATCAATCAACTGCAGATTCCTTCTTTAAAATCAAATGTCGATCGCACCGGTCGATCATTTCCTTTGGACGTTTGACCTCCAATCATCCAAAACGTTTCCTGCTTCAAATGCCGGTCGATTGATTTCCATCAATGAATGATCGACCACCACACTAAATTGATCAACCCCCATGTATATTACAATTCTGTAATATTATATGTCTTCAACCTCCAAAATCTATATAAATATATATCGTACCCTTAATAAACCATAATTCACTTTCTAAATGATCCAAACCTCAACATATACTATATGTTTCATTATTCTTCATTCACATTATTCTTCACTAAATCTAGTATGCCCTAAGATTTTATAAATCCTACACCATCAACCTTATTATATCCAAATACATTTTCTCTTACTAATTCCACTGACTACCAATTTAGTTGATATCGTTCTATCTAACTCCAAATATCATCAAACAATTCGGGTATCACAATTCACTTTATTCAAATATGTTTCTCTTGGTTAGTATTTTAAGTTATCCAAGTTAATTCCAATAATTCCTAAATCATCCTCTTATAATTAATATTAATATAACATGGGGTATCATAATTCACTTCATCCAAACATGTTTCTCTTGGTCAATACATTAATTTTTCATTTTAGCTCTAATAACCCCGGAATTATCACTCAAGTCGTATGCTTATCATAACGAAATTTTGGGATATTTCAATATATATATTAACTTTCATTACTTTTTACTTTGGTGTAGCAGAAAGCTTTTCTTTTTTAACTTTGTAACTAAAATGAAATCATAAATCATATCAAAACCTATATCACTCGGCGAGACTTGAATTTGAGACAAAGAAGGTGGGTGGGGTATATGTGTAACATCCTGATTTCTATATATATATATATATATATATATTTTAAACTTTTATTACTTTTTCCTTAGGTGTAGTGGAAAACTTTTCTTTTTAACTTTGTAATCGAAATCAAATCATAAATTGTATCAAAACCTTTATCATTTCTTACATATCATTACAAAGCGTGTCTCATTTCATAAATTAAATTTTTGCTGTAATAACTCCAAGCGCTCATTGCGAGTATGCTCCATCAACTGCATAGTCCTCTGTTATTAGTCCCTTTTTGTTCAATTTTACCTATATCACAAGATTCATCAATGAGCCTAATGCTTAGTAAGTAATGATAAAACATTTGCTTTTCAATTTTCTCTCTTTGTTTTTTTTTCTTTCTTATCATTCTTTTTGTGTAGTCAGTTTGATATCCATTGAACACTCATTGGTGATTATCCATCCCAATAACAATTGAGGACTCACTAGTGATTATCCGTCCCATCATCAATCAATGCTTTGCTAGTGATTATCCATCCCAACATCAATTGAAGACTCTCTAGTGATTATCCGTCTTGACTTCAATCGAATACTCACTAGTGATTATCCATTTCTTCGACTCACTAATGATTATCCATGTTGACATCAATCTAAGACTCGCTAGAGATTGTCCATCTTGACCTAAATCAAAGACTCACTAGTTGACTCAAGCATCTTCGTTTAATTTTTCTTGATCTTTCTTACTTGTATGTATGATTCTTTTTCTTTAAAACATATTGCATGTATAATCGTAACATAACCTTGAATAATCATCACATAACATATTATTGTAAGCACAACATAACACATCCAACCAAGTAATCACAATTATCATCTCACTAATTATATATATATATATATATTTGTCCAAGTTCCACTTAATCATCCAACAGAGTATTAATATCAATATCCAACCAACTCCCAAAAATCATAATCTTATTACATATTCAACTATCTTGATTCCAATATCCAACTCTGCATTTAGTTATTGATAATAATATATCAAAACTGATTAGTAATTGGAAACCAAAACAAAATCGGTGGATGCACAGAAACTTCTCTATTTCAACCTCACTATTACAAACTTCATAACTTGTCCAAAATTCCACTTAATAATAGTATATCACAATAGTTTAGTAATTAAAACATAAACCGAGCATACTCTATTACCACCTCATGGTAATCCAATATAAACATCACATAAACTTAAATAATCTCACTAACCTTCAAAGACTAGTTCACACTTCAGAGAATAGCTAGAAAACATTTGTTTTCTTCTGTCCAATTTGAAAAGCCGAAACCTATCCTTTTATAGAGATTTCCAGACAGTGGAAAAACCCAGTGTCTCATCCTCCCATTAAATCACAATTGACCACCGTAACCTTGCCACCTTGAATAAATTACCATCCGCTACAATCACCTACTTCAACTAAATCCTACTCGAAATCATCATTTTTTGTAATCTGCTTAATCCTCAATTAATTGCGAAAACAGATTCTTAATAAACCTTCACTATCAATTTTTATTCATTCATGGATGCCTATGTGTCTGCTTGTAGACGTATTCACTCTCACAAGAGCATCAATCTAGCGAATATTCACTCCAACAACTAGTTGTTTAATGCCAAGTTACCATGTAGTTACTTTTGTACTGTTCATCACAGATGCATTTTTATCCACGGACGCCAACACTCCAGCTAGTCCACTGTTCAAGGCTCATCACTTATCCAAAACGATCCGGTTTACTTCCTATCGCTGACACCTTACTAACTAAAATAGTGACGTTTCCACTAAATAAAATGTTATCACAACAACGTTTGCTACCGTATACTCGTTATATATCCTAAAACAATGACATTTGTCCTTAAACGTGACCACTTCCTCCCACAAGGAATCTTTTATGTATGCTAAAGCATCTTTTTTTTTAATCTAACGACCCTTATTTATTCTTATAACTTGATCTGATGGCCTTTATGTAATATTCTAAATTTTTGTTGACTTGAAGGCATAACTTAAGTGATAATTATGGGGTTGTTTGAGCTAAATTGGATGATTAAGGTATTAGTCAAGCTAAACAAATTTGGATAAAGTGAACCTTGATACCTGGATTATTTAGCTTATGGGAAGGATTGTGATAAATTTGAGAATTATTGATAATATTTTGAGTTAAATTTGACGATATAAACTAGATTGATAGTCAGTAAAATTAGTAAGAGGAAAATGTATTTGGAATTAGTGAATTGCACTACCTGAGTTGTTGAGGATAATAGGGCCGTTGACAATTAAGAGTATATTGAATTTAGCATTGATTTTGGATATAAGGTTCTTAGTAGGGTTGACAATAATAAGATTGTTGATATTTGTGGTATATTAAACTATACCTTGATTATGAGGAAACAAATTAAGGTTTGGATAAATTGGAAATTGAGGATTTAATGATTTAAAAAAAAATGTGTGTGTGTGTGTGTAATTAGAGATATAATAAAATAACGTTACTTCTAGAGAAATCATGTCCCGGTTGTTCGTGGTGGTCGATTGGCAAGGGGGAGATCGTCTGCAGCGATTGACTGCTGATTTTTAATGAAGGAATTCGTGGTCGATTGGTTGCATGGTGGTCAATCGGCTAACTAAGGAATTTGAGTGACCACCAATTTATGATAGTAATCTGGAGAGGTTTTAGTCGTGTGAAGATGAAAAGAATCGACGTTATAAATGTTTGGACATCAATGAGTTGCTGAACATTGATAAGTTGTCATCCTTTGGCCTTTTGTCTTCACACGGACGGACGCTGAAGTCAAAATACATGGCCTATAAATGGTGATGGAAGGCAGCAAAGTTTCAAAGAGAAGAAAAACTAAAGGGTTACTCTGCTAAATTTCTTAGGGAAACTGTGAGAGTCTAAGAGAAGAGATTGAGTGTAAGAGAGTGACGGTTTGATGAGTGTTGCTTTTTATGTGGGTTGCTTTGAAGTTCTCTTGTTTAGAGAGAGAGGGTTTACAGGGAAGAGAAACTATGATGGGTGTTCAGTGAGTGACAGAGAATGAAAGCAGTGAGGTTTTGTGAGGGAGAGTCTTTGGAAAAGTAAGGAAACGGTGAGGTTCTCTTGGTGAAGGAAAAGTGGTTTTGAGGAGAGTACTCAAGGTATTGAAGAGAAGAAACTTTAAGAGCTAACTTTTCAAAGCTAAGGACTTCAGGTAAGTGGTACTGTATGTGTTTTGTCTGAAAGGGCCTACATCACGGGAATTAGGGGTGTTTACTGTTTGTTTAATTAATTGTTATGAATTGTATGTTTATTATATTTAAGTTCAGTTTCTTAGTTAGGACGGATCACATTTTAAGTATACAATCGAGGAACATGTTAGATAGGATTGTATGTGCACGACAACGTTAAGACTTGGAATCCTAAAATACACAAAAATGAAATACACATAAATAGTTATTTTTGTGATCTGATTGGTTACGTCGGGCACAGAAATCAAAGATAAGTAAATAACTGTGATCCGGCTGGTTATGCCTGGCACAGAAACCAAAGACAAGTAAATAATTATGGTTCGGTTGGTTACGCCTAGCACAGAAACCAAAGATAAGTAAATAACTGTGGTCCGATTGGTTATGCCAGGCACATAAATCAAAGATAAGTAAATGGATGTTTGTGTGGTTCGGTTGGATATGCCCGGCACATAAACAGATTAAATAACAGTAAAAGACAAGAGCAGTAAATAATGGTTTTTTTGTGGTCCACTTGGATACACCCGACATAGAAACAGAATAAATAACAATAAAAGACATGAACAGTAACAGATAAGCAAAACGAAAAAATGTATATGGTGTAACAAAAATTATGTGTATTTCATGTTTTAAATTTGTATTGCTCACTGAGCTTTACGCTCATAGTTAGGTCCTGTTGATGTAGGTAAGGAGCCGATGATTGGATAAAGCTGTTAAAGGCCGTAGCTGATGGAGTATTGCCGGGTTGGGCGTTTGTGCTGTTAGCGACATTGACATTGGGTTATGACTCACGGAAATAAAATAAATATATTTAAATGTTTTAAGAGCTTTTAACTATTTTATGACTTCAAAATGTTTTAAGTAAACGGTTTACTTGTAATTATTTAATAGTTTTTATACTATTGATTTGTGATATTTTAATGTAAAAGAGTTCCGCTATATGTTTACTCTAAGACTTCTGTTGTATGTTTGTTACTCTGGTTTTCCATCATGCAAATGATTTAAAGAAAAGAAAATTTTTATACAAAAAAGGTTACGAGTTGTTACACCTTAATCCTATAACTTGATCTGACGGAACTTATTTCTTCCGCTCGATATCTTTCTCTCCTGCAAGTATCTTTCCACATGGCATAATTTTGATCCAACGACTCTTCAATTATCCGTTCTTTTACGCAACCAATCTACATTGTTCATCCTAACATTTTCCTTCTACGGATACCTTTTTCTTTTGAGAATACTTACTTAAACGAAAAAGTTTACTTCACTTAATTCTCACTTCAACCATTCAACTATTCATTGCGGACACTCGCACTTTTACCACTGTGCATTTTGGATATCTGCATCCTATAACGTTCTTCCTTTTTCAATGGACATTCTCCCTTCGTTCATTCTCTAATTGCGACGTCATTTTTCTCCTCAATTCTATTGTGAATATTCTTCTTTTCACAAAATCGTGGCAAATTAAAAATTTTCCTTTATTATTCTAATTTTTTCTAAATTGATTATTATCAAAATCTCACTAATTTTCCTAGGAAATTACCATATGGAATATGCTTTTAGCTTAGAGTATCATCTTGACAATATGAATGTTGTGGCCGATGCTTTAAGTTGAAATCCTCAAGGATCTCTTGCTTGTCTAGTTGTCGATGAGTGGAAGTGATCTGTTGCAATCAAATATTTCAATCTTCAGTATTACAAATTTAGTGGTATAGCTTGTGCATACAATGTTGTTGCTATTCCATCATTGCTCAAGAGGACTAAGAAAATACAATAGGAAGAAGAGGAACTAAGAGAAAATATTGGACAGCTGCAGAACGGTGAACATGTTGATGGTTGGGAAGTCAACACTTAGGGGACGGTGTTTTTCCAAGGCAAGGTAGTGGTCCCCTAGAATCAAGAATTGAGGCAAGCCATACTTAATGAGTGCAACTAGTATAGATTCAGTATTCACCCAAGAAGTGCAAAGATGTACCTGAACTTAAAATGACAGTACTGGTGGGTAGGCATGAAATGTGATGTGGTAAAGTTTGTGGCTTGGTGACATGTCAACATGTTAAACTTGAGCATCATAGACTAGTAGGTTTGTTGCAGTCGTTGCCTATCTCAGTTGTTGCAGTGAGTGTCATTGTTGATCGGTTAGCCAAGTTGGTCCATTTTATTTTGATTTGAATGGATATTCCATTATCCAACTTGATCCATTTGTACATTGAGAACATCGTCTGCTTCACAGTGTTCCCTCCAGTATTTCCACTGATCGTGATCCTAGGTTCACATTCAAGTTTTGGAGAGCTTTATAGAAATCCCTAGGTACGAAGTTGAACCTTAATATAGCACATCATCCTTAGGCTGATGGAAAGTCAGAATGAACTATCTAGATTTTGGAGGACATGTTGCAAGCCTATATCCTAGACTTTGGTGACAAATGGATCAATCATCTGTCGTTAGTTGAGTTTTTTTTTATAACAATAGTTATTAGACAAACATTGGTGTATCTCCATACTAGGCATTGTATGAGAGACCATTTCATTTACTCAATAGTTATTAGACAAACATTGGTGTATCTCCATACTTGGTCGAATTAGTTGAATCTTCTTAGTAGTCTCCTGGACCAACTTTGCACCAAGGAAATGAAATGGATTAAACAACGACACAATGTATCAGCTATATTCGACCGAGTGATATTATGGTTTAAGGGAAAACAACAAGTGTCTTTATCCCATAAAGAAATATTCAAATAAAATCCCTAAAAGAAGGCAATGTTCACTTGGTCAAAAACAATCCTTTTAGCCAATTGAATACATAACAAAAAAGGAAACAACAATATTGTAAAATAGGAAATAATAATGATGATAACAAATTAGAAAATATCATGAGCTGAGCTCCTAATTCTTGCCAATCTTTATTTCTTTTAATCCTTCCACAAAATAAGCTCAAATTGGTCTTGACTTGGTCTCCTAGGAAGACTGATTGGCCTCTCAAATTAGCAAGTGTTTTGGCAATTCTTTATCTTTTAGATTTGGTAATTATTCTAGACTCCTTCGTATCCCATGCCTTCTTCAACATGAAACCCCTATTTTGGCATGAAAATGAGGCCTCCAACTCATAGGCTTAAAGCCTAGTATCATCATGGGCTAGACCTCACAAATTATACTTTTAATCGGACTTGGGCTTTTAGTAGAATTTAACTCTATGTTCAAGAAAAATTTGACATAGCAAACTATTTCTAAATTTAACATAGGACCCTATTCTAGAAATCTTGGGAAGTTAACTACATTCTTTATGAAGAGTACTTTGTGATATAAAATTGTTAAGAATGCCAAATATGGCAAATACTTCTTGGGGGTCAGGTTCTAGATAGATTTGGAAAGTACAATAAGTTTTCTAAACTTATGGTTGAACTTTCACTTATACTTTATCTTGAATAACTTCAGGACATATTGAGATGCTTAGTCGAAGTAATGGATATTCTCAATACATTATTTTCTCCTTGAACACCTACAAAATAAACACTAAAATTATGGTTAGTAAATTTCCTCGCTTGATAGTGAATTGTAGGTTTTGGTGGAACATCATAAGCTAGCCCCGAGGTACATTGGTCTAACCAGATTGTTGAGAGAGTTGGTGACGTGACTTACAGACTTGACCTACCTCCCCAGGTTGGGTACATTTATAATATCTTCCACATATCCTAGCTGAGGAAGTACACAACTGATCCGTACAAAATCATCTCCTAGACTAACATTTTGATCTCGGAGGATATTTTGTCATCACCTGATCCGTACTCAAAAGATTTGAGTCCTCCATCTCAAGGAGATTCCCTTCGTTTGTATGCTATGGAGGAATCACATTGAATGGGAGCTACCTAAGAACTCAAGTTTGAGATGGTCCAGAAGTACCCCAATTTATTTGATGGTTTCCCTTAAGGTTGTATTGAATTTTGGAGGTGAAATTCCTTAAGGGGGAAGGATGTAAAAATCGCTAATTTTATGTAAAAAAAATTTTCCACATAAGCCTTCCACATCATTTGTGGTCAACCTATTTTGTGTTGACTTGAGCAATTGCCACCAAATTATGTTTGACCACGTGTAAAGTTTAGGTTAATTAGTGATGCACCACGGGATCCATCCACTCACATTCAAGCATGGAGATTTTCTAACAATATTTCTCGTGTTCATTTTGTAGGTCATCATGGAGGGAAGTGCAACAAAGGTATCAAATGCATCCAACCAACTTTCAAATATAAAATGGAGTTATTCAAGATCAAACATAAGTTGAAGTTCAAGTACAAGTGTAGAAGTTGTGGTGAACTTCACAAATCCGCCTACAATCTGACCTCTGAGCACTCAACAGCATTTTTGGTAATTAGAACAACCTCCTATCAAAATGCAAGCTTCAAGGCATTTGTAGCTGACTTGATGAGCAGTCTGGACCTCAAATCAAATGGCCTTCGGCCATTTGAGCGATTAAGAGAAGATAGAGAGGGGGAGTGACGCAATGAGAGGCAAAGACGATGTGAAGAGAGGGAGAGCAAGCTTGGGTGAATGGTCGGGCGACGAGGGCACGAGTCAGCGCTGGCATGCGACTCCGAGCGTGCTGGCTACTGATGGTGGAGCAGGTGTTGTCGGTGAACGGCGAGCTAGGGCTCGGAATGTTAGAGATGGTGACGGGGTGAGTGAACTGGGTGTCTGCAATTTTTTCTGTGGTTGTCCATGGTAAGTGTGGTTTCAATTGTTGACTGTCGAGTATCTCGACTCTGAAACGAACGATTCAGTGAACAAATTGCTAATGGCAGTGATAGCAAGGTCGAATTGGCATGATGGCTGGGGTGAATTGGACCGGAACAGACCTGGTTCCTCCAGCTGCAACTTTGGCTAGCTTTCCACGTGGAGTTTGGTAAGTGGACAACTCTCTCTTGAAGTGGGGAATTGTCCCTTCAACCTGGACATTCACGTGAGGTCTTCTCCTCGGCTATAAAGGAATGGCAGTGGACGAACTCTGTGCAGTGTTGAAGACCAAGAGATGGAAACGTGAAGGTGAGAGTATTTCATTATGTGATGTGTGTGTGTATTACTCTGTGAACTATGGAGAAAGAAGTGAACTCATGGTTGGTGTTGATGTTGCTATGGACTTCAACATTGAAGAAATTGCTGGAGTGGCATTCTGTTAAGGGTAAGAGTTGGTTTTAGGATTTCATTGACTGATTATGAACTTCCAACTTGTATCGTGTCTTGTGGGTTGATTTCCCACTGGTTTTGTTTTGTTTAGGAATCGGCAGGAGAATGCTCTCTGTGAATGGAATGACAGAGAGCATTCTGTGAAATGATACAAGGAAGTGGAAGAATGGGATGCTGACTGGAAGTCCCCTACTTTGCCTCGGATCCTCTCGAACGTTCTTGACTGGTAAGGATTTCTCTGTGTGGATTTATAAGGTGATGGTTAATAGTGGATGATAATGAATGAAGGTTGTTCTTTGTTTTGAATGCCTCAGATAAACATATTCTGGAAAATTTGGATCAAGCCACTGTACATATTGCTCTCTTGATAAATGCTCTCTTTGTTGTTGTGAACCTCTAGTTGTATGCTTGGTTGATTGAAGTGATTTCTCTGTGATAAGTTATGTAAGAAGTTAATTAGGATGTTTTCTACAATTATCGATTTCGAACTGTAGGGGTGTATTCTCTGTCGTTGGTCATTGTGGAGAATGTCATTCTGATTTAAATGTTTGGTTGTTAGTTGGTTCTGCCGAGGGATATATTTTGAGAGGATGTTGTTAAGTGTTGGCTATTACTATTTTGTTGAATAGATTGGACATTGAGAGGTTGTTATTGTGAAGTTGTTAGATAGTTGAGGGCATATTAGAACCATTATGCTTTGTTGATAGAAACAATTCTCTACTTAATGACAACTTTGATATGTACAGTTCTCCGTTGGGTGTTGTTGCTTGGTATTGTTAGATTGAGAGAATGAGTAATGTCCTGTAATTCGTTGTTGAATGTGAGGCTTGGATAATTAAGGGTATATGAAGTTGACTTTGTAAATTATTCACTTGATAATTCCATGTTAATGTGGGAGTTAAATGGTTATTTACTCTGCTGTGGAAATAGGTTAATGTGATTGAGTATTATTCGGTTTTGTGAAATCAATGCTCTGTATTTTTATGTCACATTGATGGAATGAGCAACTTGTTGTGGGTTATTGCTTGTCCGTTGTACATATTAAAAATATTAGAGGATATGGATCGTAGAAGTAAGGTTATTACTAAGTGATTTTAATAATGGGTTATTTAATAATTTTGAAGGTATTAAAGAAAGGAGAATGATGATTATGGTCTAATGTGCATTTCGGATGCCATGTAAGTTAATACTGACTATGTTTTGGTCTTTGGACCCAACATCGCAAGAATTAAGATTGTATGTTGTGTTCTTTTAATGATATGTTTATTAGACATTTATACGATCATATAGAACTGTATGTATTCACGAGCATATTGCATGACATACTTAATATATGTAAATAGGCATATGGGGGTTCAGAAGAATTGGTGACTGTCCATCGGTGGTGACACCCCTATTGGAGTATGATGTGAAATGAGACTATTTTATTCTTTATCAAGTCTCAAAGAATATCATAAAGGTACTCAAGATCAAGCATAGGTGGAAGTTCAAGAGCAAAGACCCAAATTCAAAAAGATCAAAGGAAGCCCATTCGCTTATTACAATGGAAAGAAGCCCATGAAGACAAACTTGAAAGACAAGAAATCAATCAAAAGCTATCAAGCCGAAGATCAAGGAAACTTTTTAAATCGACCGAATATCTCAACCAAAAGATATTGAAGAAAGAGAAAGATATTATCTCTTAAGATAGTATTTAAAAAAAAAGATTCACTTATCTAGGAGATCTAGATCCACTTATCTAGGAGATCTAGATCCACTTATTTAGGTTATTTTTTTTATTTAGTTTTTTTGTTTAATTTATCTTTGTAAATGACTATATAAAGCCGCCTAATTTTATGTTTTAAACAATTGTTGAATTTTGAGAAATAAAACTTTTGCTTTTCGGGAATTGGAGAGATCCTTTTTCTTCATTAGGTGAGTGATATCCAAAGAACCCTTTGGTGAGTCATATTCAAAGTCCCTTTCGTGTGAGTTATATCACGAAAGAAAATGCAACCGCGTCCTTATCCAAGGAGGTGAGAAGCATTGCGTTCATCCATCACGTGCGCCAGTATTCCGTGCTCGCATCAGAGTACCTACTCCCACGTAAGGGGCGGTGAGGTACAGTTAAGCCACATGGACTCCATGGTTCATCCTTTCTCTTGTACTGAAATCCCCAATGTCTTCAACAAAAGTGAATGGATATGGCTCGTGGTGACACCCCTATTGGTGTGTTTCCTCGTCGAAAATACGGTTAAGCCACGAGACCAATTGACGTATCCATCACCCCAATTAATAGACAAGATACGATTCTTCTCTGTAATGCATCGCATGATCATACATCATATCTACATTTCATTTTATTATATCACTTACTGAACGTTAGACTCATTAGATAGGTCTTGTGATGTAGGTATGTACGAGAAGCAGGTGAACAGGTTAAAGACAGTTGATGAAGGATTTGCACGGGTTGATCTTGTGGCTGGCTGGGCTAAAGAATTTAAAAGGAAATTATTTGAAAAAGAGTTTGTAAATTACTTAATATTCTTTAACGTTTTGTTTTAATTCTGCTGCGTTCATAAAAGGATTTTATTACTTCTACTACAATTAATAAGTGTTTTAAGTAAAGAGTTTTAACGATCGGGTTTTATAAAGGAAGAATACTCTGATGTTTACAAAAATTTTAAATTTCACGCAATTTATTTTAAAGTAAAGAAAAACAGAGTCGTTACAGTTTGCATGTGTTACCTTTTTGGATTGAATATTGTTGATTGGGATACTGTTTTTGATAAGTGTTATCGGCTAGGTGTGTTAGCCGAGAACCTATGTTATATGTGTCTTATTTTAAGGACAATTTTATAATTATCATAGTAGGGCAACCCTTGTCGGGTTTGATACCCTCACTAAAGGTTGTCTGAAGTCAATTTGGATAATATTTAGCTAAAGCTAAACTTTGTGTTCGAGTTTCCTCTTGCACTCGACAACCATCTTCTAGGGCAAAACCTGAGAGGTGTGAGTCAACCATTATTCCACCACTTTCTTAGCTTGTCTTAGGGTGGGATTTTTATACCAATCTTCCCATCAGCTCTTTCTAGAGGTGATATCCAAGGTGGAGGATTAGAAGACGTGTTGTGAAGCAAAGTGGTGTGGTTCTTTATACAAAGAATCCATTGAAGTCAAAGGTTGCCAAGATAGCATAATTTGAACTAACTTGTAAGTTTCTATTGTGGTTTTCTTTACTAAATGAATTGGAGTATGAAATTTGGGGGATTTGTTTATTCACTTTTGGAAGATTATCTTGTTTAATTTTGGCATCATTTGGTTCAAAGACCTGAAAGTTGTGATTTGTCCATATTTGTTCAAAACTGTCTCATTGGTGTCTTTCTTGGAAGGTACATTCAAGTTTGTATAACTTTCGCTCCCTATGGAATTTTAATGTGCTTTTTGGAGGGCACTTTGTAAATAAGTAAGGAGAGTGGGGTCAAAATTTCCTATCATTTGGCTTTGAGACGCGTAAATTATGAGTCTTTCACTTTCGGACTACAAATTGTTTTTGTCGGTACCCTTTTGGGGGAGTGATTTGTGAACACATAATTTCGTCTACTTTTGAAATTTCTGCTTAAATTTTGGATAGCACATTTTAGTCTGGATATATTGATGTGGTTCAAATTTGGCACTGATTGGAGTTTGTAAGAGTAAGATACATTATTGGCAAAATTGGTGTTCTGTTTTTGTGTAAGCCGATAACTGTCATTCACCATTGTTGTCAAGATTACAGCCCTTGGTGCATCATTTGGTATCAGAGCCTTTTTCCCTATTTTTGTACTCTATTATTGGTGATTTTGATTTATATTATGATGACAAGAAGTGGTGCAAACACTGCCAAAAATAGGGAAGCAAATCCACCATCTATTCAACCAATTGGGAAACCACCCATGGAGGAGGCCATTTCTAGTATACAAGGCCAAATTGAGGAGTTAAGAAACATGTGCTCCAACTTGCTGCAAATGTTGGATGAGCCCAGAAATCAGCATGTGAGGGGCCCTAGGACACGTAGACCAAGAAGAAAAATGAGTTCCTCCATGGACACTAGCGGCCGAAAAGAAAGTTGAGAAAGTGAGGCCAACATAGAAACCAATTTTGAAAAAATCCTTAGGCCGATAAGAAGACCTATGGCTAAGGATTCATTGAGACATGTAAAGGTATCCATTCCTCCATTCAATGGCTCTTGTAATGATAATGATTTTCTGGTTTGGGTAGAAAAAGTGGATAGAGTATTTGAATACTACAATTACTCGGAGAGAATGAAGTTGCAATTAGTTTCAATTAAGCTCTCAGGTTATGCAAGATTTTGGTGGAATAATTTGAAAGCTCAAAGGTGATATGATGGTGAAGATGAAATTCTTACTTTGGAGTGTGATGAAAAGATTGATGAGAAAAAGATTTGACACCTCTCGACCAAGGGCTAGAGATATCCATTGCTCCAAGTGCCTTAAGTTTGGGTACAATGCTTCAAAATGTTCAAACCAAAAGGGTATTATAATAAAGGAATGATTGGATGATAAATGAAGCAAATAAGACTCCTAGGCAACAACTAATGAAGAAGAAAAATTAGAAGAAGAACTTATTTATGCTCACTAGGGGCCATTACTCTTGATGGAGACCCAATTCGTCGAAGAAGATTTTTCGAAAATCAAATTCTCAAAGACGATCATATAGAGAGTGGAGATAGTTTATTGGCAGCAACTAATGAGGGGAAAAAGAAACATAAGGAGGTGTTTTATGCTCAAGAGGAATCTCTCCATATGGTGCTTCAAAAGGCTTTAACTCTCCAAACCCAAGAAGAAGAATTTCAAAGGGAGGAAATTTGTCATAGCCAATGCTTGAACAAGGATCAAATTTGCTCTATGATCATTGATGGAGGGCTTGGTGTCAACATATCTTCAAATGATATAGTTGCAAAACTTGATTTGGAGACAGTGGTGGATCCTAATTCCTATAAGTTAGGATAGCTAAATATTTAGAAGGATATCAAGGTGGCTAAACAAGTAATTGTTTC
Organism: Begonia loranthoides; assembly: GCA_022433065.1. NCBI lineage: Eukaryota > Viridiplantae > Streptophyta > Magnoliopsida > Cucurbitales > Begoniaceae > Begonia > Begonia loranthoides. The sequence goes on from CM039482.1 coordinate 14,699,341, forward strand.
CTTCTCTGACTACAAATACCAAGTACTATTGGAAATATGCATGAAAAGGCAAACTTTAGTGTTTGCAAACCTTGAAAGTGATGATCAACTCTGTAAATGGATATCAAGGTGGAAGGATATCTTTGAAGTCTTTCTTTACAACGTAAAATACAAGAATGAAGAGATAAGCAAAAGAGCTGAAACTATTCCAAAAAGGTACATGCTATTAAATACTTTAATTGCTTGGCTTTTTAAAATTGGTTGGATAAAAAATCTTTGTGATTTTGAATCTACTACCACTTTGGATTGGAAATGTTGATATATTTGGCTGATGTTAATTTCTCTACATATACTGGAAATTCGTTTGGGGATAACAATGTTAGCATGCATAGTGGTAAAACAAGAGTCTTATTGATCGTAATGAATCTTGGTGTTGTACTTACTTATAGTTTTGGAGCTAGAAGAACATATTATATTTTGAGGAAGACTCTGATTTTTAGTGAGGCTGATATTAGTTTAAAATTTTGGTAAGACACTTGTAACAACGAGGACAAGGATGTTTTTGTTAAACCAGAAGATTGTTTGTATAATGGTATTTTTACTTGCCCTATGCCGAATGAAGGTGGTTAAAATCTTCTCCAAGAAAGCTTGTACAGTAATGGATGATTCTTATCTTATTGACAAACCAATTTTCAAGAAAATTGTAAAGATGCAATGGTTACCATATTCAATTGTTTTGGATAGAGAAGTCAAGCTCTTGAACTTTGTTTGGAAGACCATTGAGTATGGATTTAAACCATTTTGAATCTTAAATATTTTTCTACATATCATGGTCAAGAAAAAGAAGAAGAAATAGAATTCTCCTTGGATTTGTGGTCAAATCCTTTTCAACCCCGGGAGGATTATGCACCACGGGATTCATCCACTCGCATTCAAGCATGGAGATTTTTTAACAATATTTCTAGTGTTCATTTGGTAGGTCATCATGGAGGAAAGTACAACAAAGGTATGAAATGCATCCAACCAACTTCCAAATATTAAATGGAGTTATTCAAGTTCAAGTATAAGTGTAGAAGTTTTGGTGGACTTCACAAATCTGCTTACAATCTGACCTCCGAGAACTAGTCAACATTTTTGGCAATTAGAATAATCTCCTATCAAAATATAAGCTTCAAGGCATTTGTAGTTGACTTGTCAAGATTTTTCAGAATGTGTTTTTTTGTTAAATTTTGAGTTTGTTTGCTATGTCAAACACTCATTTAACAGAGAGCTAGAATCCACTTGAGGGCATAGCATGGTTACATAATTTTGAGCTTACTTGTGGGGATTGGCAAAGATATGACAAGCAATGTGTTCAATACTTTCTTATTTATTGATTGAGGGTATGTTTGCATGTGTTACCTTTTTGGATTGAATATTGTTGATTGGGATAATGTTTTTGTTAAGTGTTCTCGGCTAGGTGTGTTAGTTGAGAACCTATGTTATGTGTGTTTTTTTTTAAGGACAATTTTGTAATTATCTTATTGTGACGACCTGCGTCAATTTCTTTAACTTTTTTCCTCCTTTAAAATTAATGTGTAAAAATTTTTCTTTTTATTTATTGAAAACAAGCGAGAGTAAATACTTAAGTCGAGTGAGGAAAATCTAAAATGCATAATTAAATCAGAGTAGAAGCGGAAACATACTTCAATTCAAAATACGGTTTGAAGGTTACAGTAAGAGTTAATAGTTTTACAAAACAGTGTCCCTTTTTCAAACCATTTCAAAATAGCGTTTTTCTTTCTTGCGAGACATAACCCTCTCAGGTCGATTCAGCCAGATAACCCACAGGCTCAATAGGAAATGCCTCCCCCTCTGCTCCTGGAATCATTACTTCTTGACAATTACCTACACCACAAGAAAATTGTGAGCCTAACGCCAGCAAAAAACGGGGTATACAATATGATGAATGCCTCTAACTCATCATGTCAAATGGGTCCCACCCCAAACCGTTCTTTTTTTTACGTTTCATACATTACTCGTACATCGAGTTGGGATATTGGAGGAATCCGTGGTGGAGAGAGTAGTCTCTTGTCATCTTCTAACCACCTAGGGTAGACAGGCTCTCGCCACCCAACAAGGGAAGGACATAATTCTTTCGAGTCTACCTAGTTAGATCCAAACTACCCCTCCATCCCCCAACTCCCCTTTTCCTTTCATTTTCTTTATTCATTTTCCTCACGTAAATGCACATGGATACCACCCATATGTGGCATTCCTACTTGTTTCTATTATCGTGATGCATGTCAATGCGAAACAATAACGTATCAATATAATGGAAATGAAACGAATTCGACTAAACTAAATCCAAGCACAATACCAATAATAATGAGCTAACATAAGGTATAAAATGTGATAGCAATTATCATGGAATAAGAGTATAATAGTAGAGCAGGGTATATGATAAAACAACTAACAAGGTGTAAAACAATATAGTAGAATATATGATAAAACAATCAACATGTTGTAAATCATGGAATCATATCTAGAGCTATCTAATACAACCTACAAATTCATCTTGTTATTAGTTCAAAGTTCATCGTGGATTGCAAAGCGTTATTTGGCTACAACAGTTAATCATAAACAGAAAACATGCTATTGAGTTGATAACACGAATAACTTCAAAAAGTAAAATATGGTTTGTTAGCAATATTTCTAAACCAAACTAACGACCTATGCATATTAACAGAAACAAGGCAGTTCATAATAGAGATTAATCAAATGTACTCACATCAAGGGAAACATCATTATTTAGCAAGCAGTAAGAAAATAGTGATATGTTAATATAATACATCGAGACTATCAAAGCAATGAGCAGAGACAATGTTCAAAACATTCAAAGGAAACAGAACCGATAATTAGCGAATAACAGAGAGTTAATGTTTACAAATACTAACAGGGAGTTATCTACGCAGATAGTACTAAGATTTTAACCGACAGATTATTCGTAGTTAACATGTCGTAAAGCATTTCACAATTGAGCAGTTCACGTCATAGAGTTCATAGTAGAGACTAAAATTTTAACAAGAAACATCATCACTTTCTCAACAAAACTAGCCATCGATTTATAGGAAAGAAATCACATAACAATAATATTGAAGACAACAGACACTGCTTGTGGGTAAGGCCTCCACTGGCCAACCACTCTACCCATTCCTTACCTCAGTTTGCTAATCGTTAAAGAATTTCTATACTGGAAGAAAATGCAGTTGTGAGTTGTCCAACCCAAACTTCGCCCTTCAGTTCATAGACCTCACACCCAACGCATATCATATCACTTCAAAGAGCACACACTTCTCACAGCTTAACTCTCACAGAATGCTCACTCACCAGAAGTTTCACTCACACACAAAAAAGAGGAGAAAATGCAGAGAATGACTTAGTTGGACAGCTTAATACGCGAAGCTTACCTAGAGGAGTTGTGGTCGTATACCAACCGGGATGGGGAGGAGCGCCCAGACGTGGGAGAGCTCCTGCTTTGGCGACTGAGTGGAAAATTAATGCCTAAACGACAAAACACTCGTGTATTTTAAATAGTTTTTCGCAGGACAGTGCGATTTCGATCAAGGGAAGGGGTTCGAGCCTCGATTGCATGTTGTCCAAATTAAACATTTTCCCTTCAGCATTGTGATTTTGGTCGAGGGAAGGCATTTGTGCCTCAACCGCATGTTGACCAAAAAGTTGACAAAATTGGACAGATTCAAACTCTCCTAGATCACACTCGACCGCGACTCGACTAAAAACTCATATTGCAGGCAGCGGTACGATTTTGGACACGAATTTTTGCCTAGCATCGACCCAAAACGCAGGGGTCATCCAAGACACTTTTCGGATGCAAAAACACAACTGCGCATTGACCGCAGTACGACCAAATACCCAAAATGCGCCTTTTTCATTCAAAACTTTAATATTTTAATCACTCCATAATATTTTCCCCTTATTTATACGACATTAATCAACAACATATCGCCTCGCAATATAACACATTAATTATTTTAAAATTCATTATATTATATATACGGGGAAATATTATTAGGGTATTACACATATTAGGGCAACCCTTGTGGTGTTTAAATACCCTCACTAAGGGTTGTCTGAAGTCAATTTTGATAATATTCAGCTGTACCTAACTTTGCGTTGGAGTTTCCTCTTGCACTCAGCAACCATCTTCTAGGGCAAAACCTAAGAGGTGTGAGTCAACCATTATTCCACCACTTTCTTAGCTTGTCTTAGGGTAGGATTATTATACTAATCTTACACCAGCTCTTTCCAGAGGTGATATCTAGGGTGGAGGAGTAGAAGACGTGCAATGAAGCAAGGTGGAGCAGTTCTTTGTACAAAGAATTCATTGAAGTCAAAGGTTGCCAACATAGCACCCTTTGAACATGCTTGTAAGTTTCTATTGTGGTTTTCTTATTGAACAAATTGGAGTCTAAAATTTGGAGGAATTTTTATTAACTTTTGGAAGATTATCTGGTTTAATTTTGGCATCATTTTGTAGAAAGACTCAAAAGTTGTGATTTGTCCATTTTGGTTCAAAACTGTACCATTGGTGCCTTTTCGAGAAGGTCCATTCACGTTTTTATAACTTCCACTCCCTATGGAATTTTGACTTGCTTTTTGGAGGTCATTCTGTTAGTAAGTAAAGGAGAGTGTGGTCAAAATTCATATCATTTGGCTCTAAGACGAGTAAGTTGTGAGTCTTTCACTTTCGGACTAAAACTATTTTTGTTGGTACCCTTTCGGGGGAATGATATTACGAATGCATAACTTTGTCTACTTTTAGAATTTCTCCATGAATTTTGGTTATCACATTTTAGTTTGAATATATAGAGTGTGGTTCAAATTTGGCAGTGATTAGAGTTCGGAAGAGTAAGATACGTTATTGGTAAAACTTGTGTTATATTTTTGTGCAAGCCGATAACCATCATTCACCATTGTTGTTAAGATTGCATCCCTAGGTGCATTAATTAGTCAAGCTGGAGAAATTGAGTGTCAAATTTTTACAACAGAAAAGGGAATCCTTTTCCCCTTAATTGACCGCTAACAAGAGGAGAAAGGAGAGAGAGTGATGGACTACAGGTCCATTTTATCATTAATCAAACTTCCAACATTATCATAGAGGTATTCAAGGTTAAGCACAAGTGGAAGTTCAAGTTCAAACATATAATATTTGATGGACTTTTCAAAACTGTCTACTTTCTGACCTTTGAGGAGTGTTTGATGATTTTGGCATTCAAAACAATGTCATATCAAAAAGAGTGCTCAATGAAGATTGTAGCTGACTTACTGAGATTTCTAGAATGGGATAGATCGTTAAATTTAAAGTTTTGTTTCTTTGTCAAAATTCCACAAAACAGAGAGTAAAAATTATAGAAAGTCCAAGTGTCCAAACTTGGAGAATAAGGAAGTCTATATATGAAAACCATCCAAATAGCCAAGCACTAAGAAGGAATAGTTTCCAAAATACATCAAGGCTTGGAGAAGAAGAAATGGAGATTGAATTAAATATTCTTTGAGTTAATTTACCTAGTAACTACAAAGTAACGAATTAGACAAGTTTATACTATGAGTCGATTTAGTGATACTATTCTTATTTAGTTATTTACTATTCTTAGTTTATAATTGGCTGTTAAAAGGTTACCTCATGTAATTATTTGGTCATTGAAGTTTGAATATAAAAAGCTCTTGCTTTCTTTCGAAATTAGAGTGATTCATTTTTCAAACACTTTGGTGAGTTGCATTCAAAGTTATCCTTGTATGAGTAGCATCACAAGATTGGGCTCACTTGGAGTTGAGTGAGTTCTCTTATTGGTATTTGTGTCCTTACTCCTTGGAGGAAGGCTGTGTAAAGAGGTGTCCAACCATCAAGAGGCGTTTCTATAAACAAGCTATCCAAAAGGGAGTTGTAAGCTACATTACTTGCTATTTCCGACCACTTGAGTTCTTCCAAACATATTTCCTAATCATTGAAGGTTCTTTCCATTATTCTTGAAAGAGTTCTTTCCGTATTCATTCAAGAAGAAGTGTTCCAAATTTCAGCTCAAAAGCTTCTAAAACATTGGAGTTATTAGCCTCAAAAGTGGGACTTTCCATATTGAGTTTACGACAACTTTAGGAAATCTTGAAGACGCGGTCAATCGCCTTAACCGTTGATGCTCGATCGGCAATGCTCACTTTTGTTTTATTCCATACATTGACGCTCAACTGCCCGCTCAACCGTGAATTCTTGGATGATCAAGACTCTTCAGTTCCAATAGATCTTCGCCTGCCTGTGATTGATCGCCTTGCCTAAAAGTTGCCACATCTGGTTGATCAAACTTTCGACCATTCTTCAACACTCAAGCCCTAATTGCTCTCTATATTTCTTCAACATATTTTATAAGTTATTCCTTTACCCCTTCTGTTGGTGCATCATTTGGTATCAAAGCTAAAATTCCTACTAATTTGTGATATCCCTTTTTCAACACAATGACGAAGGGCTAAAGTTACTCAATGAACTATAATTCGAACAAGGAAGATTTACAATGACCTATACCAACTTTTAGCAGTTTAGATTATGCCGAAGATTATTGGTATTGGGAAGACAAAGTTAAAAAAAATTTTCAAATAGCTATTTTTTTTAGGAGACCTTGGTCAAAGTTATTTCTTCAAAGCTTAAAGGAAAAACTTCTAGATGGTGGAATAAATTGAACACTTACCGAAAAGAAGACGGTGAAGAAGCCATCAAAATGTGGAGTTCAATGAAGAAATTTTTGAGACAAAGGTATGATCCTAAGTTTGTCAATACCATCCCATCGTCACCACCAATCACAAGGTATGATTCGAGATCTTCCAAGAGGAAACAATCTGAGCACTTGCAAGCTTTTGCGAGAAAGGCAGTTCAAATACTTGACAACATGAGTAATAGTTCGGCAAGGAAGCAAGAGCCAAAATTCTTCTCTACTTTACCAGCACATAACAATGATAAGGTATTAGAAGGTACTCTTGAGCAAATTGAAGAAGAAGTTATTTATGTCGAAGAAGGGTCATTACTATCCTCGTAGTCTCAAATAAAAAAGGAAGAATTACAAGAAGAACAAGTGCCCAAAGCCAAGCATCTTGAAGACAAAGTTGACTCCTTGACAACAATACAAGGGAAACAGACTTTTCTAATCCAATGTACCAACAAGGACAAGGTTTGCTCTTTATTTGTTAATGAGAAAATTTGTGTTAAGATGGCTTCTATGATTTAGGTTAAAGGAAGTTGTTTGGTGATATTAAAGCATGACATCACTTACAAATTTTGGTAGCACATTGATAAGGAACAAAATGTTCCTGGCTGATGTTTAAACAAGAAAACAGTATGTTCTTTGATCAAAGATGAAAGAGCTTGCACCATTATGTCTTCCATAGATTTTAAGGAAAGTTTGAGTTGGTTGAATTACAAAGAATACATCAAGGTAAATCCAACTTTGGTTGATTTTTCGCATGGAAGTTTCCCTAACATATTGATTTATGATATGACAAGTACAAGTAGTTTTCTTTGGAAATTACCATGACTACATGATAGAAGGCATACGCATGATGGATACTCTAATTGCCTTTCGAATTATTATGCATTCAAAGAGAGTGGAATGATGAACAAGCTAGTTCCACTTTAACCAAAGCCAATTGCTATAGATTATGACGCATTCAAGAAAAATTGGTTGAAAATTGTTATGGTTAAAACAAAGATGTATGTGCCATTGGATAACTTGATTACTTAGATTTGTAGAATTGGATGGGTTGAAGTGTCTTATGATATTGTTATATTATCGATTTGGCATAGAAAGGATGTTCTCTTTAGTTATGACGGAAACTCACTTGTTGACAACATTGTTAGTAAGCATAGTGGTAGTAAATGGGGGTTTCTATTGACATTATGGAATCTTGATGTTGGACTTACTTGCTATTTTAGAAAGATTAGGTTGTTTGTTGATATTTATTTGGCTCTTAGGCAATACTCTTATGGCAATAAGAACAACAATGATTTTGTTGAATTTGATTACATTTTGGGTTTAGTGGAACATGTTACATCTTGAGGAAGATTTTGCTATTTGTTGATATTGATTGGATTCTTGGGCAAGAATTTTATGGCAAAATAGATAACTTTGATAATAATTTGTTTTTCAAATACTACTTGCCTAGTTTTACATTATTTTCCAAGAATGAATTGCTAAAATATTTATCTTATATAATCAAGTGCAAAAAAGGAAGGATGAAACTAGTGGGTAATACTTCAATTCAAAGATTATGTTTCCAAGAATGGCAAACTTTGTGTATAACTTCATGGAATTCAAACATCACTCATAAGGGAATTAGTTGTTGGGATCCTAGTAAGCCATATCAAAGGAAAGGCAACTTAAGATTCTATGAAGTCAATGTTCTTTGACCACATATACTCAAAGGTATTCTCAAGAATATATTTATGGAAGTTATTAAATTACAAAGAGGTATCTATGATACTTCTAAGCTATTGTTCAAATATGGGAGGTGGTTTGTAAACATCTTATTATTATTGGCCTACTACATCAAGCAAGATTTGTTTCCTTATTTCATTCATGAAGATATTGAAGTCGTTGCAAATCTCAAAGTCCATGACACATCTCCTCATCTTGTGGAAGAAGATTATGAAGGAATTACTCTATGGTCACATATACTTAAAGGTGTTCTCAAGTTTTTGTTTATGGTAATTATTAATGTGGTCTACATTATTCCTAGCTCAAAGGCAAAGAATGAGAATCTAGTATTTGAGTTATTCTTCAAACATGGAAAAAGATTTATGGAAATCTTAATATTATCAGCTTGCTACATCAAACATTAGTTGCTTTTTTTATTGCATTCATAAGGAGTTTGAAGATCTTGCAAGTTTCATGAGCCATAATGCATCACCATATTTCTATGAAGACTATAGAAGGAAATGATATGATTTGAGGTCGAACCATTTTTAACCCAGAGAGGTTGATGGACTATGGATCCATTCTATCATTAATAAAACTTCCAACATTATCATGGATATATTCAAGGTCAAGTACAAGTGGAATTTCAAGTTCAAACATAGAATATTTGATGGACTTTTCAAAACTGTCTACTTTCTGACCTTTGACAAGTGTTCAATGATTTTGGCATTTGAAATGTGTTATATCAAAAATTGTGTTTCATAAAGATTGTAGCTGACTTACTAAGCTTTCTAGAATGGGTTAGATCATTAAATTTAGAGTTTTTTGTTCTTTGTCAAAAGTCCACAGAACAGAGAGCAAAATTATAAAAAGTCCAAGTGTCCAAACTTGGAGAGCAAGGACATCTATACATGGAAACCATCCAAGTGGTCAAGCACCAAGAAGGAATAGCTGCCAAAATACATCAAGGCTTGGAGAAGAAGAAAGGAAGATTGAATTAAATAATCTTTTAGTTAATTGACTTAGTAATTACTAAGTAAAGAATCTGACAAGCTTATACTATGAGCCGATTTAGTGATACTATTCTTATTTAGTTATTTACTATTCTTAGTTTGTAATTGGCTATTAAAAGATCACCTCATGTAATTATTCGGACATTGAAGTTTGAATACAAAAAGCTCTTGCTTTCTTTCAAAAGTGGAGTAATTCCTTTTTCAAACGCTTTGGTGAGTTGTATACGAAGTTATCATTGTGTGAGTAGTATCACAAGATTGTGCTCACTTGGAGTTGAGCGAGTTCTCTTATTAGCATCTGCATCTCTACTCCTTGGAGGAAGGCTGTGTGTAGAGATGTCCAACTATCAAGATGCATTTCCATCAACAAGTCATCCAAAAGGAAGTTGCAAGCTACACTACTTGCTATTTTTGACCTCTTGAGTTCTTCCAAGCATATTTCATAATCATTGAAGGTTCTTTCCATTATTCTTAAAGAAGTTCTGTAATATCCCGATTTTTATCAGAAATTAAAATTTCTAAATTTGAAAAATAATTGAGAATATTTGAATTAGTCAAATAAATTATCGGGATATTATTCATGACGTTGCTAAGGACGTAATTAAATTATTGGAATAATAAAGTTGGATTAATATATATAGAAGATTGAGTTTATTATTAAATGGACATTAATTATTAAATTGAGGATTATTATTATATTGGGAATTAAGTTAAGTTAATTGAGAGGATTATTATTATATTGGGAATTAAGTTAAGTTAATTGAAGGAAAAGAAAGAAAGGAAATGAGAGGGAAGGCTGAGAGGAGAAAACAAAAGAGGGCCGACAGAGAAGTGGACGATCAGGGAGGCGACTGCGCGACGACAGACTCTGACGATGGCTCGGGTACGGCGTGCGACTCCGGGCTCGATGTGCTGCTGGCGGCATTTGGCGAATGGTAACAAACGGCGTGACGAACGGCGAACGTGCTGGCTAGGGCACAACACAGGTTCATTCGGTCCGTTTGAAATCGCGATTTGGACTGCAATTTCCAACCAAGGTAAGCGTCTCTACTGGTTTATGCATATCATTTGGTATTCTGATCTCTTGGATGGATTGTTTGAATTCGGTGCTGCGAGGTATTGGATGCAAACTGAATGGGCAGGGGATTTGTCATGTGACCGGTTCTGTGGTTTCCACATTGAACCGACTTTTTCTTCTAGCTGACCTGGCTTCTCCTTCTCCCAAAAGGATTGCAATTTCCAGCGTGGAGTTTGGTCATTGGACCACCTCCCTCGAATTGGGTGATCTTTCCATCAGCTTGGCGTCACTTGTATTCCTCTTCCCTGTCTATAAATCTGGCAGTGAGATTGGAGTTGAGGGCCGAAGAGAAGGAAAGATGACAGTGAGGTGTGCTAAAGGATGAAGTGGCCGAGTGTCTCCCTAGAATTGTGAAGCTATGAAGCTATTGAGTTTTCCCTCGGGTCTGCTCCTGTCTTCTGGTAAGGGAGACGTTCTAGGTTGAATTTATGTTCTGTCTATTAAAATGAAAATTTGTTGTTGGTTCTGTTGTCTTTGTTTAAGGATGATATTGTTGTGATGGATGATTGGTTTTGTCGAGAATAAGAATAATGTCTTGTTCTGCACTTGGATTGTTGCCTGTAATGTTCAATTTTCGGTTCTATACGTAGCTTCTATTGTTGGATGACAAGCTGCAAGTGGTTGGATTCAATGAATTAATTCATGTTCTATAATTCTTGGAATGTCAACAGATTAGGATTGGTTTTGATATTAAGGAATGAGTGTTATGTTGTTTGGATTCTGAATGTTAATTCGAAGTGATGCATAACTGTTGAAATTGACTATTGTGATCTAAAAGGGGGAGTTGTGCTATATTCAAGGGTTGTTCTGTGTGCACTTTTAGTGTATGTAGGATGATTTTGTTTGGGTGATAACCTGTTGGACTTGATTTACATGCATGGATTTGTTGATTTAGTTTAGCGAATACTCCGTTATGGGTTAATGGTTAAGATATTGACATTGAAGGAAAAGAAATACATATGTTCCGGAAATGATAGTTGTTTTGTTGAAGTAAAGATGCGGTGAACGTTGGATCAATATTTTGTTACTCGAATTAATAGTCTAAAATGTTTAGTTGATGGATATAAGAAGTTGTTAGATTTGACTCTGTGTTGGCATTAAATGGTTCTCTACTTTTCTATGAAAAATATAAGTTTTGTAAAGTTAACTTATCATGCCACATTGATGGAATGAGCAACATTATGAGATTTGCTATTTCGTTGTCCATGTGCAGATTGTGAAAAGGTTGGGTCGTATAAGTAAGGTTAATAATACGTGAATTTAATGGTTTAGGTATGAACGAGAAAAGAATAGAGTGTTAAACACGCCACGAATTGCAGGTAAGTTAATACTTACTGAGTTTTGGTCTTCTTACCCTACATCGCAAGAGTTAGGATTGCATGTTGTGTGTTCTTTTAATGATATGTTTATTAGAAATTTGTACGATCATATAGGACTGTATGTATTCATAGGCATATTGCATGACATAATTAATATATGTAAATAGGCATGTGGGGGTTTGGGAGGATTGTGAATGGTTGTCGTGGTGACACCCCTATTGGAGTGCCTACTTCCACTTAGGGAGCGGTGAGGTATAGTTAAGCCACGGGAATCGTAAGATTCTCAATTTTCTTGTTCTGAAATCCTCAGTGTCTTCAACAAAAGTGAATGGGTATGACTCGTTGTGACACCCTGATTGGTGTCTTCTCATCGAAAATACAGTTAAGCCACGAGGCCTAGACTTACCCATCGCCCCAAACTAACAGATGAGATACGGATCTTCTCTGTAATGCATTGCGTGAACATGCATCATATTTGCCTTTCGTTTTCTTTTATCACTTACTGAGCATTAGGCTCATTAGTTTAGGTCTTGTGATGTAGGTATCATACAAGAAAATAGAAGAACAGGTCAAAGACAGTTGATGAGGGATTTGCACGGGTGGATCTTGTGGCTAGCTGGGCTAAAGAGTTTTAAAAGGAAATGGTTTGTAAAATGGTTTGTAAATTATTTAATATTCTTTAATGTTTTGTTTTAATTCCGCTGCGTTTTATAAAAGAATTTCATTACATCTTCTGCAAAATGTTTTAAGTAAAGAGTTTTAATGCTCGGGTTTTATAAAGAAAAGTCTTACTCTGATTTTGTAAAAGAAAAGGTTTTAAATTTCACGCGATTTCAAAGTAAATAAATATCGGGTCGTTACAAGTTCTTTCCTTATTCATTTAAGAAGAAATGTTCCAAATTTCAGCTCAAAAGCTTCTAAAATGTGGGAGTTATTAGCCTCCAAAGGGGTACTTTCCATATTGAGTTTGCGGCAACATTAGGAAAGCTTAAAGACCTGGTCGTTATCCTTAACCATTGACGCTCGACCGGTTGAAAAAATGCTCGCTTCTGTTTTACTCCATACGTTGACGCTCGACCACCTACATAGCCGTGAATTCCCGGACGATTAAGACTCTTCAGTTCTGGTTGATCTCCGCTTGCCTGTGATCAACTACCTTGCCTGGAAGTTGCCACATCATGTTGATCAAACCTTTAGCCATTCTTCAACACTCAAGCACCAATTGCTCTCTATATTTCTTCTAAATATTTTACAAGTTATTCATTTACCCTTTCTACTGGTGCATCATAGAGAGAGACAGAGAGAGAAGTGAGAGTTCCAACAATATTAAGGCTTGAAGAACATTTACGAGACTTTGATCTTTGACTTATGTGAAGAGACTTTGAGGGTAAGTTGATTCCTCCTCTCCATTTTAACGTTTAAAGTTTAGGTTATATGTTGGCTTTAGATTCAGGTTTGAAAACTTGAATCCATAGATTATTTCAACAATGTTTAGGTAGATTTAGAGTTTGTGTAGAAATTTAGGCTGATTAGAGGCAAAAACTGGCATAAAGGGGCATATTTTTCTTGGGATTTTGTGCTGAAAAATCATCCCATAGATGCAGTCGGTTGTCCGCGGAAGCACAAGCATCCACGGATGCATAAGTGTTCTTTATTTTTGGTTTAGGACCCATCCTTTATTTCTCTCATAAGTTTGGATAGGGACTCATTATGGTTGGCTCTGTTATAGGTTTAAATGACTTTGTTGACTATGAGCTTGTTCCCAAGGTTCATGCTGGCAAGAAGAGCAACCGTTGTCCAGGTATGGATTTTATATTGTTTTGCATTGCATCATGGTTTTCAAAACTGATATTTTGTGAGTTATAGCATATGAAAACCTGATAGGAACTGTTCGACAGCATATCAGTTTTTATACTATATATATGTACACACATTTCTACAAGTTTAATTTATGTGTACATAGTATTTCATTATCTTATTAGTTGTTCATTGGGGATGAATCCTCATGTTATTTTGGACATTCTTTGCATTAGAACAATGTGGCTATCCCGGTACACCTTTTGTTACATAAGGGTGTTTTGTTTATTATGACGCAAAGTTGGTAATAGGGCGGTGATGACGCGCTCTTGGATTTCGAATCCCTAAACCTGATTAGGGTATGATTGTTTCACCATCATTTTAAAATGAAAGTGTTGGATCTTCATATCGTCATCATGTTTTCTTTTTGACTCATGTGACTGGTTAGATCTTCAGATCGCCATCATTCTTACATGCTTTGTAGGCAAGTATGCTAGGGGTTCTTCAGTGACCTTTCTTTTTCACGAGGGCTATTCTTGAAAGTAAAACTGATGAGATCTATTTTGGGTATAGTTGTCTTTGTATACAATAATGTTTTGAAAAATGTCTCATCGTTGGCTCATGGAGCCCTTTTGTTAAAATGATAAATGAGTTTTCAAAGATTTTGTAAATCCATATATGACATGTTAATGCATCATGGTTTTGAAACGAAAGGTCAAATTAGTGTTCTCATGCATTGCATATAGTATATTTTTCTACTGAGATAGTCACTCACCCCAAACGACTCCTTTCTCAGGTAAGAGCCGAGGCGATCAAGAGTAGATGCTGAAGAGAAGACCTTTCAATTTTCTGTTTTTCCCTTGTGTTTATAACTTTGGTGAGGACTATAATTTGGGTTTGTATGATAATTTAAAAATCTTGTTGATTGTTTAAATTTTTGCTCAGTACTTTATTTTTTATTGCACTATTAACTGTAATCATCGTGTGAACCTCGACCCATCTAGTGTTGGCTATGACTTTAAATTTCAAATAAGTCTTTCGATGTCAACCAAGCCTTGAGCTGGGCAATCAGGTCGTCTCTAAGAATTGAGTTATTCAACCCGTCGTTTGGGTCGTGACGATAATGATGCAAAAGATATAACTCAAAATAAGGTTTCCAACCAAGAATGCACAACTGAACGAAATAGATAAAACCAATACCTCAACAAGAATATACCATAAAATTGCTTAAATCCAATATCAAATGCTTAGTTCAACTTGTCCAACCTCAGTATCTATCATTGTACTCATGTTAGTATGCTTTTAATACTCTTAGAATATATGTTGGAATCTATAACTAAGATAGGAACTAACTTGGGTATCTATTAGAGAACCCTAAAAAGTTTGATCTAAAATGAGTTTTAACGTTCCACAATCGGCCTATACCAGCCAATCGTAAATTAGAGAAAAGTGTGGTCAACCACTGAGAAACCCGATCGATCATGAACATGTCCAAGAGTAAATGAGCATGCGGTTGATGTAGACTAAACATTTTGTCAACAAGTTCGAAATTTAATTGACCGAACCAATAGTGCGATCGACTGAACAACCGACTGAACTAACGAGTGCAATCGGCCAAACAATCGGCACATTGTTCAGCAACTTTTAATTAGAAAAGTACCTGACCAAACAAAGAGGGATGATTGACCAGATAAAGAGGGGTGGTCGACTAAAATGTTTCTAGAACAGTTTGGTCGAATCATTGGTTGACTAATCGTGTTGATCAATCTATTGGGTTCTTGTGACAAACCTAACTTTCCTTATGAGTTTCAATATCGACCAGGGTTGAATCCAATCAGATCATCATAATTCAATTTTGTGCATAAATAATTAATCTAAATCCATAAATTTCCAAGTTTCTCTTAAAAATTTGAATTTTTAACAACTTAGCGAGAAAACTAACTCACACTTGAAGCACCTTTTTATTTACTTGTAGTTAAGCACCTTAGGATCGTTGATCCAACATCATTTGAGTAGAGATCCAAATCTAAATCATACTTTCGAAGTTAAAATCTGAATTACTTGAAAAAAAAAAATAACGCAACTCGTAGAAAATCTAACTTACCACGACATTCATCGATAATTAAGACACATCACTTAGGTTGATTTGCAATTGTTTTGTCCAATTCCCAACTCTCGGCTTCTTGTCTCTCTATAGCCGGTTGCCGCTTTCTATCATTGCTTTGTATTTTCCATCGGCGTGGGCAATGGTGCAAAGTCCATTAGCTGTGGTCCCTTCACCATAACTGATGTATCAAAATGTGGTAATCTATTTCTGAAATTGATGGAGAATTAACTATGTAGGGGTTTTACATTTATGGAATAAAATAAATTTGATAACATACCTAATTCAAAAGTGGCGGTTTTTACAAAATTGGTGGATTTTATAATATTTTCTCTTGGCTTTATGATGTTACAACGTCATTCGATTCTCGTTAATCGCTAGTGTGGACTCTCTCCATTTGACATTAAGTAAATTTATCGTTAGTCAAGCCTTGATTTGGGGGTTGGATTCTCCTTAAGGATTAGATCATTTTTCCTCACGTTGCGTCGTGGCCCTCTCACGGACACAGGTTGTGATACTATACTTTAATTCAAAATTTTGTCTTTATTTTACTTTTCATTAAAAAAAATTACATTTTTCAATTATTCTGATCAAATAGTATTCTTAATCCTCGTTATAACGACACTCTAGTTACATTTATATTACTTGGGTTCCCAGCAACATGGACTTCCTTTTTTATTGTTTTTTGTAACAAGTATACCCTAAACTGCACACAAAGCATTGAGTTTAAGTCAAAATGATCACAAAAAATGGTAAGAAATCTTAAAGGGTGGTACCATTCTCACCCTCTCAGCTCTCCGCTCCCTCGGCTCCACCCTCACCCATTAGACGCTTTTTCATTTTGTGAAAGTTGTTCTTATTGTCCTTGCAGACTCACAGATGCTACTGTGACTAAAAACTACAAGTTCTTTGTACCCTTTTGAACAATAATTAAAAGAAAAATAGAATGAACAACATACGCAAATATTAATCTCTTAGATGCAAACGTTAAATGCTTGAACACGTGCAAGTAGTAGAATGTTGACTTGGTGTCTGTTTGAAGTCACTTTTCTTTTTACGCACACTTCATGTTTCATTAGCAGTCAGTTGCATGTTATTTGTCCACTGTCCCGTCGCTCTCACCCCCATCCCATGTGCTTCTTGGTCTAGATTTTGCCGACTCAATTGCATTAATAATAATAGATGGCTCAACACCTTCCTGCTCGTCGGCCAATTAAAGACAATAGGGAAGCAATTCACGCCAAGCCGTGGGCTCCTGCTTTACTTTTATATTCTCAATATTTCATCACCATCTTTACTATTTCTTTAGTTTTCCATTTGTAATGAAGCCTTGTAGCCATGGCTGAGTTTATTCGTTGACTAAGTAAAAAAACTAATACTCTAGAATGTCTTTTTTTCTTAAAGAAAAGCACATTTCGTGTAGACAACTGCTCCACAAAACAAGCAAGTACCCAAGTAATAATCTATGCATGCAGTTTCTGTGAGATTGATTTCAACCATGTTTTGCGAATCTTTTCCTTTGGAGTTTAGTGTTGGTGGAGATTTTCTTCAGAAATTTGTAGGGGAAAAGCTGCTACCCAAATCTGAGAATGGGTGACAGAAAAAATTTAATATTAACCTTAAACCTATCGCTCCCATCTTACTTCCTTAGGTTACTAGGATGGTGGAAAAGAGACGTGAATACATTAACAAATATGATATTCAATGTGGGGTAAAAGATCTTATCAACAACAATGTTTTTGTCTAACCAAATCTATTTCTTCTTCTTTGCTGGGGCCCTCATAAGATTTGCAGAGTCATTGTTTTCTCTATATAAACGTCCGTAAATTCTCCCTTCAAAGGCCCCTCCTTTTCTCTCTCTACCCTCGAAATCCTTTTCCTGTCAAATATCTCCAGCCACCCTCTCTTCTGTCAATTAACTAATTTCTTCTCCACACTCCATCACTTCTCGTTTTTACTTTTCTTCCTCTTTCTACACCTAAATCTGTGATCATTTTGTTCGTGCTTTCAATATTCGCAACTGAATTTATTTACAGTTGAGGTTTTCTCTTGGATGACGAGGGAAATGAAGGAGAGTACTGGAAGAAAACAAGGTGCACTATCACCATGTGCAGCATGTAAGCTTCTTCGAAGGAGATGCGCTCAGGATTGTGTGTTTGCTCCTTATTTTCCTGCTGATGAGCCAAAAAAGTTTGCCAGCGTGCATAAGGTTTTTGGTGCCAGCAACGTCAACAAGATGTTGCAGGTTCAATTCTTACATCTCAGACTCTCTCTCTCTCTCTCTCTCTAGTAAAGTGCAAATGCGCGGTCCAAGCTGTTATAATATTGATCGAGACCTTGCTTTACAAACCATATCTTAGTAGCATTATTTTGATCAGATGCTAAAGTTGCATGAAAATCTACTCTTATTATTTAATACAACTTGGTACGACGAAACTTTAGACGAAATGTATATATATATATTGCAAGCTGTCTAGTAGGTGGGCTTATTCAGGTTGAAAAGGACTTCTTCAAAACTCTTAATATCTACACCTGGACACTCTAATCAAACTAGAATTCTGTTGCACCAATCTACACTCTCTGCTATGTGAGTGCCCACTTCAACCCACATGCAAACGAAAAGACAAAAATTAAAAACTAAAAGAGACGCCATCTTCTGCGCTATGCGATGTAGTACTAGAAGTTGTTGCTTTATTTAATGTTTGTAGAACACAGTAATTTGGAAGATAGCTTTCTTATCAAGTATATCCTTCCAATTTTAACTTGAGGGAGTAAGAGGAAGGAATTAAGATAGTTGCTTTTCTTTGTTGTTCTTCGTTATTTTTCATGGGTTATGCACATAAGTCAACTCTGCTCTATGTATCTTAGATAAATATTCAAACCCTGTCATCTAAAAGCTGATTAATCTGAATAAAAATCAGCAACTAATTCCAAAGTGAGATCTCTGGTATTAGGCACAACTATGCCTAAACATGGGTCAGACCCAGTTAATATGCTGCTGGTTCTAGTGCCTTTTGTAACTAGACCCAACGTCCATTCACTGAAGACACACTATCTCTCTATCCTTTCCCTTTTCAAAAGTGGGGTACTCTTTTTATGAACGATTCCTGGGTACAAATGAAAGAGAATAAAGGATTATAAAACTGTGAAGGATTACCATAGCAATAGCTTACTCTGGTATCAGGGTAAAATAAAAGGGAGATGCGAGGCAGGTGGTTGTTAAAATAAGAGTTTTGCTTCCGCTTTAAAACCATTTAACTTTGCTTTTCGTTCGTGGAATTGTTGCTTCCTATTTGGACAAGAAAGTGCGCTTGTCCGTCACGTCTGCTTTTATTATATGCTTTAAGAACATGGGTTACGTAATTGATGGCGACGTGTTTTTATAACACTAAGATTATTAAACTAACCAAATATTAACTGACAGCAACA
Organism: Begonia loranthoides; assembly: GCA_022433065.1. Classification (NCBI taxonomy): domain Eukaryota; kingdom Viridiplantae; phylum Streptophyta; class Magnoliopsida; order Cucurbitales; family Begoniaceae; genus Begonia; species Begonia loranthoides. Next base: position 14,718,519 of record CM039482.1, read on the forward strand.
ATAGATATATGGTGAAATCATGACGTAGCGATGAGATCATCCTGAATATTTTTTGATCTCTATCTTTACTGTCATTTTTTTACAAAGAAGTGTAGTTGTTCAGTGTCATGTGTTGACAAAAATGGCAGGAACTGCCTGAGCATCAGAGGAGTGATGCAGTGAGTTCAATGGTTTACGAAGCCAACGCTCGGGTACGGGATCCGGTTTATGGATGCGTGGGGGCGATATCGTCCCTGCAGCACCAAATCGACATCCTCCAAACCCAACTGGCAATTGCTCAAGCCGAAGTGGTGCAGATGAGGATTGGAGTGGGGCAACACCCTTCGACCAACTACAACAACATAACATCCAACAACGTCTCTCAGCAGCACAACTTACTTTTATGCAGACCAAGTCCTTCTTTTGTGTGGACATGATTGATCAGCTGGTCGCAGCTTCAAGAGCAAGGGTCTTTGCAGTCACATTATTTATGGGCTTGCTTTGTTTTCTGCTTCTTCAATACTTTCTTTCTCATTTGGGGTACATCTAGTATATGATGATCTTAATAAGTATTAAATCAATATATGATCATGTGAATATGAGTTATATTTTCTTCCCCATCTTTCTGCATCAGCTCTCCCTAGATTTATTTTGCCAGGAGAGAGATAGAGACAGACTACATTTAATCTCCTTTGTAAGTGCTGGAGCCAACTTATGCAAATTTATAAATTTTACGTGTTGAAATTGTCATGACGTTGAAAATTTGACTTGAATTGCCATTGTGAAATTTTGATCAAACAGTTAAATTTGGTAAAAATTGAAAATTTCTAACCAGTAAATTAATTGAGAAAATAAAATTGGTGAATTAAATTGAATCGGTAATTGTTGTTAGGTGACACTCAGAATAAGTTGGGATTAGGAAGAAATTATTAAATGTATGACATGTATGTTTGATACATATTGTACATTTATATATTAAACGAAGAAATTAAGAAATGAAAATTAAAATAAAATGAAAGGAAAGAAAAATTTAGGGAAAATAACATTGCAGACTCTATAGTTCGCGATCAATAACAAGTCAAATCCTGGAGATTATTTTTTAACAACTAAAACCCTAAACTATAGGAAAATCTCGCTGGCGACCTCGCAGTCACGATTGTCATCTAGGACTGTCAAGGTTAACCCCTCCGTTTCTACTCTATCAAGCAACGTCGAATGGAGACGAAGTCCGTCAAGTGTCGTCCTTCCTGGCAATTCGAAGAAGATGAATGATGGATGGCGAGAGGGAGGAAAACGGCGGTTTTGGCTAAGGGTGGGCAAGAACCGACCAGAACCAAGAACCGACCCGAAACTGCTGGTCGGTTCTGGTTCGGTTCCGATTTTTGGTCCCACAAATTGCATTGCTGGTCGGTTCCGGTTATTCTATTTAGTGTTGGTTCGGTTCGCGGTTATTTGTGTCGAGAACCGACAGGAACCGAGAGAAAATACATAGCACTTACTTCTTCTTCTTCTTCTGGAAGGAGAGCTTTGTTCCAGAAAATACAAAGATAATACGAAGAAAACTGTTCACTTCTTCTTCTGGAACGTGGGCTATGTTCGCTTCTTCTTCTGGGCTCTTCTTGAAGTCCTCTGTACTGTTCTTGCCTCAGACACTAGTCGTCTCGCCTCGCCTCGGACGCCTCTGTTCTGTTCTCAAGTCACGAAGCCTCGCCTCGCCTCCCTCTTCTCTGTTCTGTTCTCAAGTCATGAAACCTCGCCTCTCCTCGCCTCTATTATGTTCTCAAGTCACGAAGCCTCGCCTCGCCTCACCTCGCCTCGGTACGATAGAATTTTTCATATGAAGAAAATTCTTGTGCTTTAAGATATAATAATTCTGTTGATAGATAATATGAAGAAAATCTATTGATACTTGATACAAGCTTTAAGCTTTAAGCTTTCTTCATAAAATCTAAATTTTTGGTATCATAGAAGCTGATGAAAACGATGAATGATTTTTCATAGAAGCTGTTGAAAAATTACGAATGATTTTTCATTGAAGATGTTGATAGTATGTTGGAAAGCTAGAAGTTGAGATTATGCAAAAGTATTTAATAGGTTCAGTTTATTTTAGTTGGTCATCGCTTAATATATGATGAATTCATTTCTATTGAATAGTTTAGAACTGGTGAATTGAATATTTAGTTTAGAACTGAGGAACTGATTTTTTAGTTTTGAACTGATGAACTGATGAACTGATTTATGATGTTATGCAGTTTAGAAAATTGCCCGTGACTCTTTGATTTTTCAGGATACAAACAGAATGTCAGAAACGACACAAAGTATTTCTAAAAAGCGCACAAGAAATTCTAATGTTTGGGAGCATTTTGTTGAGATTGGAAGTCATGATGCAAAAAATGTTAAAGCACAATGCAAGTATTGTCAGCAAATACTTGCAGCGAATACTAGAAAGAATGGTACCTCTAGTTTGTGGAAGCACTTGAAATCATGCAAAAAGCATGTGGCAGATCTTGATAATAATCAAAGCAAGTTGCCGTTTCAAAAAAAAGAAGTTGGAGAATGCTCCAATAAGCCAACATATAGTCAGATAGTTGCACGAGAATATATAGCCAAAATGTTAATCAAGGATGAGTTGTCGATGAGAATGGTTGAATGGGAAGGCTTCAAAGAACTACTTCAATTATTCAGAAATGACTTTATTATGCCTTCTCGTAGAACTGTTGGAAGAGACATAGAGAACATATACAAGAAAGAAAAAATGAATTTAAAAGCATACTTCAAGCAAAGAAGTCCACGAGTGTGTTTAACTAAGTCCTACATGGTGATGACAGGACACTGGATTGATGACGAGTGGGAGTTGCAAAAGAAGATACTAAACTTCTGTGAGATCTATGACCATATGGGAGAAATAATTGGCAGCATAATGGAGCATTGTCTATTTGGATGGGAGATTGACAAAGTCTTGACGGTAACTGTTGACAATGCCACATCTAACGATGTTAGTATTTCTTACTTGGTGCGAACTGTAAGAAATTAGAATTGTTTGGTTTTAGATGGAGAGCACATGCATGTTCGATGCTTTGCTCATATTCTGAACTTGATAGTTGCTGATGGGCTAAAAGAGCATCACAACTCAATTGTTTGAGTGAGAAATGCGGTGAAGTATGTTAAATCTTCTCCGCAATGACTTAGACTCTTCAAGTCATGCATCAACAATGTGAAGATTACATTTAAGGGCAATGCAACTCTTGATGTGCTGATTCAATGGAACTCCACTTATTTGATGCTAGATAATGCCGAAAAGTATGTTGTAGCATTTGATAAGATGAGAGAATGTGATAATACTTATGCAATGGCAATGGAGGAGGAAGGACATTCGACTTCTACATATTGGAGTAACATTCCGATATTTGTCAAGTTTCTGAAGGTGTTTTACGATAACACTCTGACTGTTTCAAAATCATTGTCAATTACAGCTCATCAGTATGTCATTGAAGCTTGCAAGTTGAAGACGATCATCGATCAATATGCCAACGGTGATAGTTTGAAGTTGATGAACATGGCTCATGGAATGATGATCAAGTTGAGAAAGTATAAGGGATATTTCGATAAGATGAACACTATTCTATTCATGGCAGTCCTCCTCGACCCAAGTGGTAAATCGAAGTTTCTAAGACATTGTATCTCCACTCTCATTGGAGCCGATAGAGTTTATGAGTATGTGAAAGTAACTGAGAATGTTTTAGAACAATTATATTTGGAGTATAGAGGTCATTTAACTGATGATGTGGAGATTGTTAATGTTGCTAATATTGGAAATCCGTCAAATAAGGTAAATATGTTTTATGTGCAATTCTATGACAATGCACTTGAGAGTCTTTCAAATTCAAACAATATGTCAGAAGTGGCGGAGTATTTGAGCGAGCGAGCGAGCTGAGAAGTTTACATAGACTTTTGACATATTAAGGTGGTGGAAATTGATGGCACATAAGTATCCAGTGTTGAGCAACATTGTGAAAGATGTATTGAGCATTCTGATTTCTACTGTCCCTTCTGAGTCAGCTTTTAGCTGTGGGGGGCCGTATTATTGATTCATCACGTATTGCCCTCCAACCTGAAACAGTTGAAGCTATAATTTGCACACAAAGTTGGATTCCCAAACTCATCTAGATACGTCACAGCCAAAAAAAGATTACGAAACTATTGACGAATGCGCGTTACTTGTACAATTACTTTTATATATTTGATGAAACTTTTTAATGTTAATATGAATAATTCTGTTTTAGCACTTACTGCTTACAACCAAAAAGACAAAGATGACGAAGGAGGAGGTGATCTCTTGCCATGAGGTGATCTCCTTGTCTTGTAGCTGTATTTCATTACTTATCTTGTAACTGTATTTGGTGGTGTTAGTTCATGTTAAAATTGTGATGTGGTCTTTATGTTCTTTGGCCTAAACCTAAATTGTGATCCTACTTATTCTCTTTTGTAGAGAAAGATCACAATAAGACCTATAGAGGACATTATGTTGGAGAAAGAACTATTAAATGATGAAAAGCAATATGTAGAGTATATTATGTTAGTTGATTTGAAAAAATCGCACAACAGTGTCATTTTTAATTCAAGCTTTATCATGTATTTGGTGGGAAACCTTTTTATAATTATGACGAGTGAGATTTGACTTTTGATAATATGTTGAAATTTTGCGCATAGTTAATCTTAGTCCTTATATGACTTTACAAGTTTTGTTTTTAATATACCTGCACTTACTCAAGTGGAATCGCACTATAATTAGACAGTACAATTCAATGATTTTCATAGTGAACAAAATAAAAACAGTATAATTACTTCAAGTTAATTATAAAATGTAATACACCAGATTCTGTTCCTTATTCAGTGTAAAACTTTGAAATATAATAATCATCATTTACAATAGACAACAGCTTTCACTCTAGACAGCAGCTTTCACTTTGGCCATCATACCCCCTCTTCCCACTCTAGACTTCTCTCCAAAAGTAACTTCTCTCCAAAAGTAACTTCCCCTTGATGCCTTTCTTTGACATATGTGTGGATTAATTTTTGAACGAGGATCGCTTGTGTGGATTAATACCAGAGGAATCCTGCAAAGAATGTTTCAAGTTACAAATAAAGCCTTTTCAATTTCAACAAACAATTAAGCTTGGAAGAAGTTCAAAAACAAACTATAAATCAATTGGCCACTAATAATTCAAGTAGAAGCCTAAAAAGTGGTCTTAATATACATCTCTCATCAAGTATTTGACATGTCAAATAATTGTTTACACAGTACCAAAAATGTCAGCTACTTACACATTTGATTTAACTGACAACAGAAGAGGTTGCAATATCCAAAACAAAATTCAAAGAAAGCTACTAATAATGCAACCAATATTCGTCATATTCAAAGTATAAAAATATGTTCATATTCAAAGTGCGATGAACATAGCACAAAAAAAAATTACTGCAAGACAAACTTGAGAGAAAAACACCTGAGCAATGAGAAATGAACTTTCAGGTTTTACTGGTGAAGAAATTTTCTTTGCCTCCTTTGGGAAATCACTACAATTCAAGATAGTTTCACTTGAGAAATTGTAACCAAAACAGGGGCCAAATAAACTTAGCACAATACTTTGTATAATCGTAACCTAACAAGCCCAACAACAAATCAGGAATTCCTCACTCTAGGCAGAAACCAACAGAACCAATTGTTCAAAATAGGATACAAATTCATATCAAGTCCGTCAGAAGCCCATAATAAAATCACCAGCAAAATTGTAACATGACAATGCATTTCATCGCAAGACAGAACCCAATCGGAGAAGACTCTATTTCAAGGCATTTAACAGAACACAGACAATCGGTGGAGAAAAATTTTAAAAAAAAACATCACAACATCATAAATGTAAATTTCTCAACCCCTACTCTGTAAGCAGCAACAAAAATGGAAGTGATTACTGATTAGGTTGAAAGGCTGGAAAATTTACCGACAGAAACCTCACATAAATCGGGGAATCAGAGGAAGGGGTTCAAGATTTGAAAAATTGATTTTTCAAAATCCTCTTCCCAAAAGGAAAACATAGCCTTTCCTGCAAAGATTGACGCTGAAAGGAAGAAGAAAAAGGCGAACGAGAAAGAGGTGGCGATTGGCGAAAGAGAGAGCAAGCGAGACAGTGCGTGAAAGAGAGAGCCAGTCTATAAATTGTTTTTCAATTTGGGAACTAGAACCGATAGGAACCGAATTGGAACCGAGGTGCGGTTCCGGTTCTGGTGCCGATTCCTTGCGGTTCCGGTTTCGGTTCCTTACTCTACGAGCCAAAAACCGAACGGTCGGTTCCCAGAGGTCCAGAATCGGCACCGAGAACGGATTTGCCCACCCCTAGTTTCGGCCCTGTCAAGCTTATCGACGCTAGGATTGAATTTGGATTCTTCCAGATTCGACGGACGGACGTCCCTCCCTCGCCGTTGGATCTAGCGACGGCCGTCCATCCTCTGGATCGACAGCCAAGATTAACTCCAATTTAATTGTCACGTGCAAGGCACATATGATTTGAAAACGCGCAAATTCCCTCAATTACAACGGACGACCCTCGCCATGACATGGACGTCCATCGGACGATACTACGTTGTTTTGTCCTCAATGGATGCTACTCGCCTTGAGACGACGTCGTCTAGGCCATGACAGACGTCCGTCTTAGTACGACGGATGTCCGTCCGTCTAGGATTCCATTAAAAATTGCCTTTAAATGGCGTCATTTAGACCATCATGGACGTCCATCTTAATAAGATGGATGTCCGACCCTCTCGGTGTCATATGACACTGCAGCAATTTATTGTGTCTCATTCTGCGTTCCCAGAACCCTAGTATATAGGATCATGTAAGACCTAACGAGTTCACCGCGAACCAAGACGGCCTCAACGAGATGGAAGTGGAAGCAATGTTGGAGTAGAGCTCAACGACGATGTTCTGAGGGTTAGGGTTTTCGTCTTCCATGTTTTGGGAGGGTAGGTTTCGGCCATTGTCGATACAATTGCAGGACTCGAAGTGCTCTGAGGCGCGCCATTGTATGCAACCTGCTCAGAGCACTCCGAGTCCTGTAACTGCATCGACAATGGCCGAAACCTACCCTCCCAAAACATGGAAGACGAAAACCCTAACCCTCAGAACATCACCGTTGAGGTCTACTCCAACATTGCTTCCACTTCCACCTTGCTGAGGACGTTGTGGTTTGCGGTCAACTAGCCGAAGCATCGGTTGAGGGATGAGGGGTTGTTGAGGAGGACACTATTGCGGTGCAAGAAGTGTAAGATGCTGTGGTGCAGACCCTATAGTTTGTTATATATTGTTTTTTATAAAGTTTGTTGTTGTATATTAGTTTTACAACTTTAGAAAGTTTTTTGTAAAGTTTGTTGTTGTGATTTCTGCTGTTGGTTGTCATTTCTGCTGTTGGTGTAAATTGTGTTCGATTATGATACAAGGAGGAAGAAATAGACTTATTATCTTGGGCAAGGGTATGAAACACTGAAATGGTCGGACGTCCATCGTATTAAGATGGACGTCCGTGATGGCCTAAACGACACCGTCTAAAGGCAGGTTTTAATGGAATTCGGTCCGTCGTACTAAGATAGACGTCCATCATGGCCTATACGACGCCTTCTAAAGGCTAATGGCGTACATTTAGGGCAGAACGACGTAGTATTGGATGACGGACGTCCATCTTAATTTGGGGAATTTGGACGTTTTAAGATCGTGTGTGCCCCGCACATGACCCAGTTAATTTGGAGTCAATCCTGGCCGTCGATTCAAAAGATGGACTTTCGTCTCTAGATCCTACGGCCAAGGATCGTCGTCCGTCTTTGCCTCTGGAAGATGCCAAATTCAATCCTGGCCGTCGATCTAGAAGATGGGCTTCTGCCTCTCGATCCTACAGCCAAGGATGGACGTCCATCTTTGCTATTGGAAAACGCCATATTCAATCCTGGCTGTTGATCCAGAAGATGGATGTCCCTCGATCGATCCAACGGCCACTGCATTGTGTCCATCTGTCGCCTTTGGACTATTCTAGCTTCTTCTCCACCCTCGCTTGCCATTGTCCATTTTCTTCGAACCGCAGGGAAGAACGGAGCTTGACGTCCTTCGTCTGCCGTTCAATGTCACTTAATAGAGTAGAAACAAAGGCGTTAACCTCGACGGTCCTAGATGGCAATCGTTTCTACGAGGTCGCCAGTGAGATTTTCTTATAGTTCAGGGTTTTAGTTGTTAAAAAATAATCTCCAAGGTTTGACTTGTCATTGATTGCGAACTATAGGGTTTATAATGTTATTTTCCCAAAAATTTAAAATAAAGAAAAGAGTAAAAATAAAGGAAGAGAAAGAGAGAGGGACTGCGGCAAAAACTTGGAGGAAAAAAAAAAGGGTGCAGCGAATGTCAACTCGAACTCGGACTCGGGACTGACAGTGGATGCGAACTCGGGATCCCGGATGACTATCGACTTCGTCTGAGGGTTTCGAAGAAGCGGAACAGTTTGGACGACGGAGCGCCAAGTTGAGGAGCTGCATTCCCCCATTCCTCCGATTTAGTGTGAGACTGTCGTGAGTTCGACATCTCCGTCGAATTGATTTTCGGGCTATTCGCGACTCCCGTCTGAGGATATTTCGGGAGAGGATTGGCAGAGAGGCGTGCTGACGATGAGGGTTCTTCCACGGCTCAATCAGGTGAGGAATGCCATGTGCTATGATTTACTGGTTTTTTTGTTTCCGCTTGCTGATGAAACCCGAGAATAATGATTTTGGGTTCTGTTTAGTTACTGCGATTTTAATGAAATTCCGAGGACTTCTGCTCAATAGACTGCTTATTTTACACTCTCAGCTTATTGATGAAGTTTGAAGAATTGTATACTGGTCACTGTTTGGTAATGGGTACTGAGGGCTGCCTCCATTTTGTTACTATTTTGTTGATGGAACTGTTGGGGTTCATTTACCGTCTTGATAAAATTCCCGAGGATGAATTGTTGTTGTGATGATTTTGGTCCCTGTTCTACTGTTATTGAACTATGGCATAGGTTGAGGACTTGATGTTGCTATTTGTTGAAAAACATTGCTCGTGTGATTGTGCTACGGTTACCAAACTAAGAACAAGATGTTTTGTTAAGGCATTGTTTATGTTTACCGAGGGCTGAAACTTGAGAAATTGTTGTGGGTATTAGATGAATCGGTTTTATAATGATAAGCATGTTAAGGATTGTTGTTGTGTTGGTTGGTAGTCTATTCTAATCGCTATTACTGTGAGGTTGAGTTTGATTTTATAATCGTCAGTTTATGGTGGAGAATGAGTTCAATGATCTGTTATTGTTGTTGGTGTAAATATTGCACACTATTCTGTTGGTCACATGATAAGGATAGATTTTTGGTTCTATCTTATATTGTTATGCTACTGAAGATTCGTATCCATACTGTGGAGGCCATGTTTAAGTTATTAAGTGATAGAGTTCGAAGATTTTTTGGGGATCTTAGATGAGTCGTTTATATGTCGATTGAGTTCCTATACTGGTATAAGACCCTTTCACCTGTTTATTGAGAGTCATTGACAAGAGTGTTTGTCCTCTGACATGTTGTAGGCTCGGACGAGTTTGTGAACTTCGAGCTGGTATCTGAGGTTGCTGCTCCTTTGGATAAAAGGAGAGACGGCCGTTGAGTTATGAGTTTTATACCTACGTGTTTTGCATTCGCATAACATAGTTTTTAAAATTAATATTTTGTGGATTACTACATATGAAAAAACTGACGGGGACTGTTCAAAAGTATGTATGATTTTATTATTCTTATGTACACGAGCTTTACACATTTAAATTATGTGCATATAGTTTTCATGGTATGTGATATCTAGTTTGGGTGCAATGAATTCTCTTGATACTTTGGACGGTCTCGGTACTAAAGTATCACGAGGTTATCTTTAGTACATCTCCTACTGTGTGGAGATGGATGTCTATGTGTTGTGTGTGAAAAATGAGATTAGGAAGGTGATGATGCTTCCTTAGGTTTCAAACCCTAAAACCTGATCAGAGTGTACTTTTGATACGAGTTTGTTGGCGCTGAGCTTTGGCTTGTTGGAAAACTCGAGATGTGATTCGGGTTATGTCGATGCTGAACTTTGTCTCATCGGCAAAACCTGGGTGATGATACAGGTTGTGTCGGTGCTAAGCTTTGACTTGTTGGCAAACCTGGGGTGACGAGCCGGGTCTACAGACCGCCGTTGCTTTATTTCAGATGCATAGGGTATTGCCCGCGATGGTGGCCACCCTTGCGTGTGATTGACTAGAGGAGTTCATGAGTGACCCTCCTTTTTCACTAGTGATAGTTTTTAGTGTGAAATCTGTGGGATCGGTACAAGCTTATAGAGGGAGGGGAGTAAGTGAATTAGGTGTGCTAACTTTTTCGTGCGATAATTTAATCTCTATTCCCTAAGTGATTTATCAATAATTTATTTGCAAGCAATCACAAATATAAGAGAGTTGACATCGATATGTTCACTACGTTCGCACTCTAAGTTTCCAACTTGGAGATCTTTGATCACACAACCTCCTCGGTTGGCGGTGATTGACTTCACGACTATCAACCAAATCTTTTACAGACTATTCTTAGGGTGTCATTATTTGGATTGATCTTCTCAAGCGTCAATATAGCCTTTCACGATTTGAGTATAATAAAATAGAAAACTAAAGATCCCTAACTTTCCTAAATATAAATCTCAAGTTCGGGAGTAGGGAGAGTTAGAATTTACATTCTTTAAATAATGAGAAATCGAGAAATAATTTTGGCAGACTTTCGCTTTGATTCTCACTTGGTTAGTTTGAGCTCCGGAGTGTCTTCTATTTATAGACCATTCTTAAGCGGTCGACCATTTCCTTTTCGTCAACTTAGAGTAATGTCCATTGATAAAGTCATTACATATGTATTAACCCTCTATTTAGATTCACAACAGAGCTAGGTTTTATAATCCGTTAATATCTCATATTGCTTCTTTATCCTTGACTACCATTAGTTCTTAATTGAATAATTAATTCATAACTATTATGAATTGCGCGCTAATTATTTGATCATTGAACTAACAAACAAGGGAATCTATAGAAATGGATTTCGTTGTATCGATATTAACATTCTCAGCTATTCATTTTAATTTACTCCCAATATACAAGGTATACAAATCGTAACTTGTACAAAACTTTACCGAGTAAATCAAAGAATAAATTAAAATAAAATAGGAGTTTATTAAATACAACGAATTAAGATCATACATATATGACCATCATTATGATAAAATTAATTGTTCTATATTTAACGAAAATTGTCAAAATAATATAATTTTATTTGGTCTAGTCCTATATAAGGGTGGGCAAATCGGTTATCGGTTCCGGTTCTAGACCTTTTGGAATCTACCGTTCGGTTCTCGGTTCCTAGAGTAAGGAACCGGAACCGGAACCGGAATCGCAAGGAACCGGATCCAGAACCGGAACCGAGACTCGGTTCCGGTTCGGTTCTGGTCGGTTCTGGTTCCCACTTGAAATGCAAGTTTTTCTCTTGCTCTGTTTTGCTCTTGCTCACTTGCTCTCTCTTTCACATCTCTTGTCGGCTTTCAAAGTTGTGGTCTGCAAACTGAGATAGTTGTTCTACCATGGTGGTCAGGTTCGTGAAAGGGGATTGATTTCTCCGTTGACACACTCGGCAGAGTGGCATCTATTGCTAGAAAATTGGTGAAGAAGTCCTTTAGGACCAAAGAAGCTAACCTGATTATAAAAGTTGAATACAGCTTCAAAGAGATACCAAATTGACGAAAACTATAGATACCAAATTGACCATAAAGAACATCCCATGAAAACTATAGATACCAAAAAGATGACGAACTCTGTTATGTATTGAATCTTCGATAAAAGTTTCAACAAAAAAGAAGATTTTTACATTGAATCGAAAACCATAACAACAAACAAACAACATGGTTTGCTTTTAACCAGACGATTTTGATAAAAAAACAGAAACAAAAACCCTAAATCAAAAACAGAAGCAACTTACCAACTCCTAAATCAAAGTTTCAGTTAGAAATGGCAAACCCTAAATCCAACGAACTAGACATACCCTCAAAATCATGGGAGCAAGGGTTAGAAGCGACGATCGTCTTTGCGGATTCACATTTACAATTGCAATTTCGTCTGCGAATCACTATCTCAGTTTCGCCTTCACAATCGCAGTTTCAGCTTCGCAATCGCTGTCATAGGTTCAAGGTTCCTGGTCATCGCAGCTGCTTCTCCTCATTGAAAATGAATTAAAAGAAATCGGTTCTCGGTTCTTGGTTTATGGAACCGAGAACCGAACCCCAAAAAGAATAAAAAACTGATACCAGAACCAATTAGTAATTTAGGAACCGAGCACCAGAACCGAAGCTCGGTTCCAGTCAGTTCTTGCCCACCCCTAGTCCTATATAATCATATTATATAAAACATATTTATCTTATATCACTACAAATTTAGTCGGGATATGACTATACATTCTTAATGAGATAAACTATGTTTATGACTATGAACTATTTAAAGATTCCATACTTCAAATATAAGTCATGGACATATTCTGGTTATTACTCTTTATATTTTATCCCACATATATACAATATATATGTTAATATAAAGTTAGTATGAACAACCAAGGAATTTTCTATGAATTTTATAAAACATAATATAAAATGTTAACATAATATCAATCAATATAAATTTATTAATATATTATAAAATTGTTCTATTATATTTGCTTGTTGGACACATTACTCCCAACAGATTTCTCCCCTTTAGTTTATGCAATATATCTAACTTTTAGTTTCATGCAAACATGTTATTCAAACAAACAACTTACTCTAATTTCTCTCTCTTTTTATCATAATAAAAAAGAATCCACAAAATCAACTATTTAATTCAACATATCAATATTTCAATTAAAACAAATATCATTCCCTCTTTTTACATTTAATACACACATAAGAATTGGGGAGGCAAACAATTCAACCAATTAAAATAAATCAAATACTTTTCTCTCCCTAAATATACCATTGTTGGGAGTTAAAAATGAAAACCACATAAAAATAGTTCATTAACAATTATAGGATTGATACTAATTAAAGATTAAAACATTTAAACTTTGAAACAATTATTCAAACAATTTCTTTCCTTATGTAAATATAAACATACAAATGATACCACGGGGATACCTAAAACAAATTCATAAAAAAAATTCTTTTTTTTTCAATATTTAAACTATAGAAATCATTGAAAGGAAAACAAAATTTAAGAATATGATACCAATTGTAATAATACTAATTGTAATAATATCAATTGAAACAAAATTTTTCTTTCCCTTGATCAAAATATAAAAATCAAGTCATTGAGAAATGTTCAAAGATTAAAATAAAATGATTTATTCAAAGTTATTTTCCCCCTTTGTCATTAAAAACATATGAGAATTGAGCTATTCCCATTAAGAACATAACATTTAGATTTCCCCCTTTAGAAAAACAATTATTGGGAGAAATATTTAATTTGATACCAAGAATAAAAAATAAATTTATCAATTGTAATAAACTATTTTTGATAATAAAAACATATTCAAGTTAAAAATTATTTTCTCCCCATATTTCAATAAACAATTTCAAACCAATGGGGAGCCAACAACCAAAAACAACTCAATCAAATTAATTTTCTCTTTTGTCATTAAGCATATATAATAATTGTGGGGAACTATGCATTAAATACACAATTCTATTTTCTTCCATTATGTCAATGCACAAGTTTAAATCAATGGGGGAAACAATAGACATCAAAAACAAAATCCATCAATTCTTCAATATATGCAATTTATGATATCAATTTTGGATTAATAACAATTAAAACCAAAACAAACCAATTGAAGAATTAAAAGAATTATACTAAAAGAATGTGCAAATAACATCAAGATCAATTAAAAGAATAAAATTCTAACCTATATGCATATTCAAGAAAGTCTCCTATTATCCACAATTCAAACACATTTAAAGTACCTAAAACTTAGGCTTGATTGCTTTTATTTGGAACCTAAATCTTTTTTAGTTCTTGAGTTTTAGGCTTGGTTCATTTAGGAATCTCAACAAGTTTAGAACTAATAATTTTTTCAATTAAATTTCAATGAACAACAAAATGATTTATGCCAAACACAATTACAAATATTACAAGTATATGGCCAAGCAAAGAAAGTATCATAATTTTTTTTTAGCAAATGGTTGATAGCCAATTCTAGCTTTATCAAATGTTATCATTTGCTTACCTAAAAGCATGTTCAAATTATTACTACCATTAGTGGATTTCAAAACAATAGGATTCAAATAATTATTCTTAATATTTAATTGACAAATATTATTTTCAAGTGATTTGTTAGTAGCAACTAAATTCTCATTCATGTTTTTTAAATTAACAATTTGATTCTCCAAGGATTTAACTTTTTCAACATGCTCTAATATTAAATTATCTTTCTTCTTATTCAACAAATTATATTTACGTTTAAGCATATTAAATTTGTCAAACAACTCATTAAAAACATCGAACAACTCACTGTTATCAATATTGTTATCTAAATCACTAGATGAGTTGTGTACCTTATCCTCTTTGTCCATAAAGCAAAAATTTCAATATCTCTTCAATTTCGGAAGAAGAGCACTCATCGCTATCATCGATGACAGCCTTAAAGACTTTCTTCTTTGAGGCTCTTGATTTTCTATTTGCTTTGGGGTGTTCAGTTGAGGTATGACCGAGTTTCCTCCATTCAAAGCAAACGATTACCTTCTTCCCTTTCAACTTCTTTTGATAAAGATACTTGTTGAATTTCCGTGTTATGAACTTGATATCTTCATCTTCTTCCATGGAATCCACTTGAGTGCTTGAGGAGGCTTTGTAGACAATATTTCTTTGTTTGAAGATTCATTTTTCTTTTTGCTCCTTCTCCTCGTTGCTTATCAATGTGATCTCATGTGTCATTAGGGAACTAATGAGTTCCTTCATCTTTAAAGCATTGAGATTACATGCCTCTTGAATTGCTGTCACCTTCACCTTAGGTTGCCACACTCTAAGAAACACTTAAGAATCTTTCTCACCAACTCTTTGTTGGGATGAACTCTACCAAGCCCTTTCAAACCATTAGTAAGATTAGTAAATCGAGTAAACATACAACTAATGGTTTCATCTTTATCTATACAAAATAATTCATATTCATGGATAAACATGCTCAATTTATTTCTTTTTAAATTGGTTATTGCCCTCATGTGTAATTTCAAATAATTTCCAAATATCATATGCACTATCACCAACTTGAATTCTGTTAAATTCATCTCTATTCAAGACACAATATAAAGTATTAATGAGTTTAGCATTCACACTCAATTTTCGTTTATCTATATCATTATATTCCCTATATGCTTTTGGAACTTTTATACAATTTTCAAATTTATACGGAATAAAATGCCCAATTTTAATAACGTTTCAAAGATCATTATCCAAATATTGAATATATATTTTCATTCTAGATTTCTAATAAGCATAATCACTTCCATCGAAAAATGGAGGTCTAAGTAACGATTGCACTTTAACATGTATATTGAATGTCATAACAATATATATCAACGAAGAATTCAACCAAAATTATCCAAACAATTTTCTAACATAAAATTTAATCCAATCGATGCAATTCAAACAAATTCAAACCAATAAGTACAATATTACACAAAAATTTAATTACCTCACTCTAATACCAATTGTGGGATCGGTGCACGCCTATAGAGGGGGACGGAGGGAGTGGAATTAGGTGTACTAACTTTTTCGTACGATAATTTAATTTCTATTCCCTAAGTGATTTATTAATAATTTATATGCAAGTAATCACAAATATAAGAGAGCTAAGGGAAAGAGAGTTGACATCGATGTGTTTACGCGTTCGGCAACCCTGGCCTACATCCGTACTCCAAGTTTCCGACTTTGAGATCCTTGATCACCTAACTTTTCTGATTGGTAATGATTGACTTTTCAAGTGTCAACCAAACATTTTACAAACTATGCTCAGGGCGCGTCACCCTTTGGATTGATCTTCACAAGCATCAATATTTCATGGTTTGAGTATAATAAAATAGAAATTAAAGATTCTTAACTCTCTCAAATGTAAATCTCAAGTTTGGGAGTATAAAGAGTTAAGATTTACACTCTTTGAATAATGAGAAATCCTGAAATGATTTTGGTAAAGTTTCACTTTGATTTTCGCTTGGTTAGTTTGAGCTTTAGAGTGTCTTCTATTTATAGATTCTGCTTGAGCGGTCGACAATTTTCTTTTTGGTCTACCACATCCGACTGTTGGGATGTTATCGTTATGCTTTTGGTCGTCCATTTTTGCGCAGGTATAACAAATTAGTCAACCACTTTCTATTCGGGCGACCACTTCTTCATAGCTCAGAACATTCGGTCGATCAGCAATTCGGCTACTCGACCCCCTGCTCGACCACTTCCTAAATCGCATAAACTGGCTCAAATCTGTTTTATTTTGTGATTGACCATTTCTTCGCTACTCAACCGCGTCCTCGGCCGCTAAACTGCATAGCCTTCTGCCTTTTAAAATCAGTCGACCATTTCTTAGCTGGTCGACCGCGTCTTCTGTTCTTCACAAAATTGGTCAACATTTTCTATGCCTTAGTTGATATCTTCTTCACGTTTTGCATTTCTTGAATTTTCTAAGTCCTAATAATTTACCTATAGGCTTCATGGACTTAGATAAATACGTTAGATAATATAAATACCTGTATTAAAAGTATTTCCAATGAATATAAATAACATATTCACAAACATCAAAAAATACAAATTAAACAACTTAATTATACAATTAATATTGTCATCATAAAAACAAATAAGCTTAATGACATTTAGGCCAACAAAATCGACGAGAGTATTTTGAGTATAGCTGTCTATGTATACAATAATAATACCTACGATATCTCGTCAGGGACTTCAAGGCTAGTTTTTCCTTAAAAAGGATGTAAATGTTTTTTTTATAAACTGTTTGATAAAAGTGCATAACTTCATAAATCATGGTTTTGATAGAAAGAGGTAAAACAAGTTTTACATACGCATCGCAGTGAGTATAAGTTTCCTACTCACCCTAATGACCCATTCCCTTCAAGTAGAGACAAGAGTACTTAGGGTGTGAGCATCCTACTTGAGGAGTCCAACTGACTATTACTTTCTGCTTATTTGTATTTTCCCTTCTGTATGGACTATTGCGTAATTGTAATATATTGTGGTTAAAATTCTAGATGTATGGATTATATTCACAGTTTAGTTGGATTTAATTTATATTACTATACTATAACTCTTGCGATCACTATGTCGACCGTGACCCATCACAAGTGGGTTACAGCTATAAAATTTATATAAGTTTTTTTGCTAATTTTAACAAGCCTTGGGCTGAGTGACCAGGCTCTCTCCGAAAATTAGGTCGTTTGGCCCAAAGTTTCTCTCATGCCCGCCTCCAGGTCATGACAAGCAACATACATGGATTATACAAAAGAAGGTTGTATTTTTAGTCTACAAGCTCTATTGATCAATAACAAAATTATATAACATCATCTAATGAGGATTCTTGAGGGTCTTCTATGATCAATATTTGTTCTTGAAACTAAATCTAGAGATAATACTTTAATGGTGGGAGGTATGTACTTTCCACATTTGATCTGTGAAACCTGCAAGTTTTATATTGCAACAGGGAATTTTTGATTTAGTGGAAGTGGGTTATTTGAACCATGGTTATTTGAAATTAATGTAAAACACATTTTAATTGAACAATAGGTTACATGATGGATGGCTTGACCTGATGGGCACTCACTTGGTTGTCATGACCTGACGGCATACATAGGTAGATTCGCTGTGTCAAACAACTAAATCCTCATAAATTACTTGATCGTCTAGCTCCAAACATGGTCTATACTTTGCAGCGGAAAACTTCAAACCAATTTTAAAACCATAGCTCACATGATATGGGTCAAAATCTAATTATAAAGATAGTACAATATCGTAAGGGAGACATTTTTTTTTTGGGAAAATGACAAATCAACCATTGTGGTTTCAAGTCAATGACAAGTCAACTATTGTGGTTTAATTTTTAACAAGGTAACCACTAACGTATGTCTAAATGACAAAACAACCATCGCAGTTACGGTCGCTGTTAACTAGCACGCCGTCGCGGTGTCCCACCGCGCGCCGGCAGCGGCCCGTGTTGCGAAGGATAACAGGCACAAGTGTTGCCTGGACGTCGCGACTAGTCGCCACGCCGCCGCCGCGTCCCAGAGCGTCGCGCCAGTGTCCTAAGACGCCGCCGCTGCGGTGTCCTAGGACACCACTGCGGTTTCCCAGACCGGCAATTTATATAAACAGAGAGCTAACTCCTCTTGACAGTAAGAGGCATTTGATCAGCGATTAGCGAACCCTAGAGAAGTACGAGAGCTGAAGAGAAAGGAATTTTGGCCAAGTTGAAGAATTTTTTTACAAGCAAATGGAGTCATGGACTGAGGAAGAATCTGTTATTAACCGTCAATGTGACGTGGGGCCACAGAGACATTGTTGGCCAATCAGAACGAGGTATGTGGAATTGGACATGAAGTTGCAATTGTCTTGCATTCTGTCTCAGCAAATTTAAACGAAGAGGATGATGAGGACCTCCGATCAGCATGCCAATGCAGTAGCGATGAAGACATGGACATGGCTGAGAGTAGGCTCCCACGCCAACCAAAAGCACAATGCACATTTGTTGGTATTAGCATTGGCAAAAAATACAGTTTGTTGAATAAAATTAGAGAAGAAATTGTCGATCATGCTTTGAAGAATGGGTATGGGATTAAATTCACCCATAGCGATGCGACTCGGTTGAGGGCCAAATGCGAAGAAGGGTGCACGTGGCAGCTGCACGCCTCAAAATTTCAAAATGAAATGACCTTTCAAATAAAGTCCTACAATGACGTTCACACTTGCTCTAGAAAGATGGAAAGTCGCCATGCCACTGTGAAATGGGTGGCAACGCATTACTTAGATAGATTTAAAAGTCAGCCCGACTGGGACATATCTTCCATAATTGAGACAGTCAGGAAGGACATCAATGTTAACATAACAGGCAGCCTTGCTAGAAGGGCAAGAAATGCCGCCAAGAAAATGAACGAAGGGGATGGCAATAAGCAATACAAGCTCATATGGTCCTATGCTGAGGAGATTCGGAGGTCGAATCCTGGAAGTTCACTGTGTGTTGACCTTGATATGAGTGTATTTAAAAGGATATACATGTGCTTGGATGCATGCAAGAGGGTTGTGGTGAACTGTGGTAGACCGGTGATTTGTTTAGATGGTTGCCACTTGAAGGGAGTGACTCCGGGACAGCTGCTGACCGCTGTGACCATCGACGGGAATGATGGTATGTATCCGATTGCTGTAGCAGCCGTTGAAGCAGAAAATAGAGCTTCATGGAAATGGTTTCTAGAATTGTTGTTGGACGATCTAAACACCCTATCTGGCAATGGATGGACATTCATTTCAGATCGACAAAAGGTGCGGTTCATTGCTTGTTTCATTATGTGTGTATGTTATACATTTTTTTACCAATGTCCCTCTCTTATTATGAATCTTTGCATGGACTAGTGCCAGCGGTCAGAGAGGTGGCATAGCAAGCAGACCATCGGTTTTGCATCCGACACCTGTATGCCAATTTTCAAAAACAATTTAAAGGCAGGTTGTTCAAGGATGTAATGTGGGCTGCATCAAGAGCCACAAAAAGGAGGCAATTTGACAAGGAGATGGCCAAGTTATTTGTCTTTGACCCGGCGACCCACG
Source organism: Begonia loranthoides (assembly GCA_022433065.1). Lineage (NCBI taxonomy): Eukaryota > Viridiplantae > Streptophyta > Magnoliopsida > Cucurbitales > Begoniaceae > Begonia > Begonia loranthoides. The sequence goes on from CM039482.1 coordinate 14,738,429, forward strand.
ACTATTTAGCAGCAATAGATGTAAGATGTTGGGCCAAACATGCCTTCTCTTCCATCCCAATGTGCGACATAAGCCTCAACAACCTCAGCGAGTCCTTCAATGCCTGCATCCTACCCGCCCGGGACAAACCAATTCTAAGTATGTTCGAGATTATTCGAAAAGGAATCATGGGTAGGATCGTTAAACAAAAAAAAAAAAAAGATGGCTCGCTTGACAGAATGGTTGTGTCCAATGATTAGCAGCCGCCTCGCCAAAGTACAACATGCTAGTAGAAATTGGAGCCCCCATTTTGCAGGCCGTGCCCAGTTTGAGGTCAGCAACAGTACCGACATGTACTCTGTCGATTTGGACAAGTGTATGTGTACATGTTACTGGTGGGAATTGACCGGCATCCCCTGTGTCCATGCAATCCCGTGCATTCAGTTCATGAGGAGATCTCCGGAAGAATTTGTGGATGCGTGCTATCATCGGGAAACATACATGGCAATGTACTCCCACTTTCTCAGCCCCTTCAATGGGTCAATCGAGTGGCCTCCTGTGATGAATCTTGATCTAATTACCCCACCGCCATTTAAAAGGCTTCTACGAAGGCCACGCGTACATAGAGTACGGGATGTGGAAGAGGCCCAAGCCGGACGGTGCTAACCAGAAGACAGCTAAACGTCACTTGTGGGCGGTGTGGTCGTGTGGGGCACAATTCCAGCACTTGCGATGGGGCAGGAGAGTCAAGTGCTGGGCCATGCAGGGGGAGCGCTCGAGGCAGCGGTAGAGGCAGAGGTGGCAGAGGCAGAGGAAGGTCGGAGGGCACTTTTATGGGGTTCAGAGTCCCCGAGTTAGCCCCCTCCCTAGTCCCCGAGACAGATCCTGACAGAGTCCCTACGACACAGGTGAGCCCCTGATGCTGTTCACGTTTTCAAGTGTTATTTGATAAATGCTAATTTCATTTGCAATTTGTTTTGCAGGAGTCGGTTGCGCACGTTCCACAAACACAAACGTACCGGACGGTGGACCTTAACCTTCAGTGATACAAGTGTTTGCTACATATTGTTGTAATTGTGACTAAATTTAAATATCTGACTTCTTGTATCAAGTTCACCGCAATTGTTCAATGTAAAAATGTTTTGGTTTTGTGTATCACTCAATTTATATCCACCAGTGTGCACGGCTAAGGAAAAGAGGCGACTAAGTTATAACCGAAATCTTGCATACATACGGCATCCCGGGAAGCCGTCGCAGCGTCCCGGGAAGCAGCAGCGGCGTCCCAAGAAGTCGCAAGAATGGCGGCGCAAGTACATAAGCCAGGCAGCACCTCGACCTCGACCTCCACCCCCCTCAGAGCCTCAGCAGGCAACCCCCGGGTATGAAGAGCAGCCTCCTCCTCAGTCATCGCACTTCACTCCAATGCCTGAGGAGACGACCGACTGGAGGTTCATAATGGATATGAGAATGCAAATGATGGAGGAGCACCTCCAAATGCAACAAATCCAACTACGCAGATTGGAAAACCTCGCAGTCGAGAGACATCAAATGGCCAAAGAGTGGAATTTGCAAGCAGCCGCCCTCGCCGAAGAGAGGCACCGAATGCAACAAGACTAGAATATGCAAGCAGTAGCCCTTGTGGAAGAGAGGCATTGCATTGCACAAGAGCGCCATTTGCAAGCAACAGATTGGCACCGTGATATGATGGCAGCACTTGAGCGACATGAGAGGCGATCAGCTCGTGTGTCATCGTCGTCATCAACAGCAGCATCAGCCTCACATCGCGTGTAAGTGATTGACTTCATACGCAAGGTCGAGTATCTACTTTATTAATGTTTGACGGAATGTCATGGGGTTCATTTGTAGGCCCAGTGCTGGAAGCGACCAACATGCCGAGAACATAGAGGACGAACGAGAATCGGCTGCTTAGAAGGGTGCACGCGGTACGTCTGTGAGTTGGTTATATGTGTGTGTTGCTTATATGTGTGTGTTGGTTCATGTTAATGTTTTGTTACTCTAACGACATTTGACATTTTTCTTGCAGGCTGCAAATTTGATGACCGTGTTTGAGAAATATGTGCAGAGAAGTACTCGAATGAACAAAGAGACGTGCGCAGTTCTTGGGGAAAGGCGGACGGGGGATCATTACGAAGTCACTAATCTCATCTTCCCCGAGCAATAGGGGACGCCAGATACGGTGAGAAGCCTTCTTTGTATGTTAATTTATAAGATTTGATCGTAGTACTCATCTGAATGTATATGCAGTCCTGTGCTGAAAACGAGGCAGCCATATTGGCGTATCATCACGAGCACAATCTAATCTCATTAGGGTGGATTCACGTAAGTAATCATCTCGCTTCTCTGGGTTGTTGTTCATGTTAACTGGGATCATCTAATGCGTTGTTTTCCTTGCAGACACACCCGAAGCATCGATGTTTTAGGTCGTCCGTTGACCTCCACACTCAGCATGGTTACCAGCAATTGTTGCTGGAAGCTATCTCAATGATCTGTGCTCCCACTGACAAAGACACGTATGTATTTTCCCTTATGTAAATTCTTAATATTGGTTACTGCATATTCTCGCTTATTTTCCTTTTGTATTGCAGCCCATACGCCAGCTTCCGATGTACGAGTGTGGGGATGAGCGTGCTCGTAAATGCAACATTGACGAACTATTTCACGAGCACGAACTAGCCATCTTTGAGTATGAGGGACTGTTGTGGGAGAAAGCACAACATGTAGTCATGGTCCCGAACTTATCTTTTGCGGTCAAAGATCTGCGGCCGGGCAAGACAAAGAAGTTGTAAAAGTTGTAAAATGTTTATGTACATTTTGTGTAATTTGTTTACATTTCAAAGTTGTAATGGATGTTAACTTGAATGTGTGCTGAATAAAGTTCATGTTTTGTTCGGATTTCGTGTCATTTGTTTATACTTCGAAGTTGCATGAGCTTGGTTGTCTGGTGTTGTTTATGTACTGTGGATGATTCTGGAACTACTTGCAATTTATGTGCAGGATGTATGAGATTAGCTTTCAGGGAGTAAAGCAACAAGAACAACTATGGCAATTTTTTTTTCAATTCGGGAGTTAAAGTACGTGGTTTAAACTCAGGACGCCGCGGCGGTGTCCCAGGGGAGCAGCTGGGGCGTCTCGGAGAGCTGCTGGGGCGTCTCGGGACGCCGCGGCGGCGTGGCGATTAGTCGTAACGTCCAGGCAACACTTGTGCCTGTTATCCTTCGCAACACGGGCCGTCGGAGCGCGGTGGGAGACCGCGGCGGCCGCTAGGTAACGGCGACCGTAATTGCGATGGTTGATTTGTCATTTAAATGTACGTTAGTGGTTATTTTGTTAAAACTTAAACCACAATGATTGACTTGTCATTGATTTGAAACTACAATGGTTGATTTGTCATTTTCCCTATTTTTTTTTTTAATGTTTTCATTTATTTTGTTCTCTATTTTCTTGCTGCTGTTCCGGTTCTGTAAATCAATAGAAGGGGAAGGATTTTATGTTGGTTGGCCCGTGTTTGCTGAAGAATCGAGAGAGAGGAGAGGCGACAGGGGAGAGGGATAACTCGGGAGGAGGTCTCGGGCGATCTTCTCTCGCGACGCGAAGAGGAATGGGACGCGGGTGGCACGGTCCCGGCGAGTGGACGGTGACGACGCGAGGAACGGGAACGATGAGTCACGGGCTAGGGCTCGGGATTGGAGCTCCTGGCGGTGCGTCAGATGTCTCGGCCGTGGTAAGTCTGGATGTCGATTTGCTCTGTAAATTCTCTTCCTCCTGTGTTCTGCTGATGGGTGGTCGTCGTTTTCGTGTTGGCGAGGGATGGCAGCACCCGACGCGAAGGAATGGCAGGGGCAGTGGGCGACTGTAGAATGCTCCCAGTGTGTTGTCCGACTGATGAAATATATTGTGTGTAGCTGCTTGCCTTCAAACTTGGAAGGAGCTGTCCAGCAATCAGGTCAAGCTGCTGCTTCATTTGTATCTTCAGGAGGAATGAGAGCAATAGTACGTTCTCAAATGAAGCTTTTGATTTTGATCCATATTCTCTTTATCTTGTTTTGGATTGACTTGATATTCAAAGATTGCTTGTATTCAATTGAAACCGTAAGACAGTCAAATTTCGCAAATACTGAAATCGAATGCCAAAGCTCAAAAAGACAAGGAGTGTTCTGGTTGTGTATGCATTTTTAAAAAGTATTTCTGTTTCAACCTAATAAACCTAAATATATGATCAAAGTCTTGTGAAAACTTGATTGGGGTCATTTGAATATTACATTAGATGAAAGGTTTCTCTTTCCTCTTCTTTTGATTGTCAAATCTCTTCTTCCTAGGTCGAGCTCCTCATCCCCCAACTACAGTTTCTTGATGATGAAGGTGCACAAGCTGAGCTCTGGGAGTTGTCTAGGGTTTTCATCGAAACACTAGCGGAGGAAACAAAATGTCAAGTAAGTATAGGTCGCTTCAAGTCTAGAATTCTTTGAGGAATATAAGGTTTTCAATCCTTAATTCGTATTATTAATCAATAATTTCTTCGAATCGATTGTTAGAAAATTAAAGCCGTGTTTCCAGATGCTGTTGCTGCTGCACTTCTAAAATATCGATGGAAAGACGCTACTTTTGGATTTTCCAGGTAGGTTTTGTTTTATGGATAAAATCTTCTTAATATCGTCTGTGATCGTCCTCCATCAAACAGCTCTCAGTATCACCAACTTCTTTTAAGTTTATTTTACTCTTTTTATTACCAGTCTTGTATTGTGCATGGTTTTTAGTGTTTGTATTGAGAATTTCCACTAAATTAACCAAACTTGGTGAAAATGGAAAAACAATCTCCAAGTTGATATATTCTATACATATCTTGGTCATCTCAAATAGCTGTGCGGGTGGTTTGTGCCGTTGCCAAAAAGTATTCCAACCACGAACTCGTTCATCAACAACTTTGATATTTTAGCGAGCGTAGTTTTTGTATTACTCGTGGGTGTTGAGGGAAAGAAAGTAATTCTCCAAGTTGATATATACTATAAATGCTGTATCAATTCAATTATACCCATCAATTTTTTTTTAAAATAAAAGGACCAGTAATAAATTTCTGTAGACTGCTCTTGGCTTGCATTCTTTGGTCATATTTTTCGCATTTGATTCAGTTTAAGTGATCGGAAGCCGGTAGAGGGAGAAGATGAGATTGTGGTTATGGTTGTTCCTGATTACCAGATGTTGGAATTTGTGGAAAGAATTGCAGCTGAGCTCTCAGATGATCCAGTATTAACCTAATCTCTTTTAATGCCCCCTTCAACATGGTTACTCATTTATGCTCTTGACACAAATTTTCAAAACAAACAGCTATTATCCATTAAGTCGGTGCAATTCTCTATCTTTTTACACTAGATGATGTTGGTTTTCAAATAAAACTTTGCAGCCAAGGCCTCTTATCATGTGGAATCCCTCTCTCACAAGCAAAGACGTCGGTGTTGGATTAATGTCTGGAAGTTGAGGACATACTTTTTAAGGTATTTTGTATTCAAACGTTTAAATACATAATCCAAATGTTAATCGGTTGCTGGTGAAAAGGCCATGGATGAGTCGATTTGATGATCTGGATTATGTTCTTTGCTGCAGCACATTCACAACAGCGTACTCGATGAGACCCCTACCATCTGGGGCTCTTTTCAGATGTTATCCATGGTAAGGTCAATGAATTAATGCCAGTTTTATACATTCTTATTGATTTTTTCATCAAAATTCTCATGAAAAAGTGCCGGCATTTACAAGTATGCAAATGAACCATTCATTAAATCTGGAATTTGTTTCAGACTAAATTAGAAAATTCATTAACTTGTAAGTTGGTTTGTTTGATAGAATGTGGAAGGTATTCTACGATGACAACGGTAGGCCGGGACGATACTTGCTGGCAAAACAACTTATAAGCTCGCCCAATGCTGAAGACCTTGAGGTTAGTAAAGTGTAGTTTAGTTGGGTTTAACTGGATAAAAACATCTATTTGGTCCGTCAAACCCCCGCACTATTTTCTAATTGCGTAAACTCGGTTAAGACAAAGGATTGTGTTTAGTTGGCGGGCATAGTGAATGGATGAAGCACATGGATTTGGCCGGAAATAAATTCTCAAACCAAATGATGTAGGACTGTAGGGTTCAGTGAGATGCTTGCGGAGTGAAATATATATATATATATATATATATATATAGAGTTTTAGATGTGATTTATAGATATGATTCATAATTTTGCAGATTATATTTGGAAATGTAGAAGACAAGTTGGAACAGGGGCCTTCTTTGACAAAGCAGCAGGAGTTTTTTCATCTTTTAGCAGATTCATGAAAACCATATCAAAATAACTCTCTCTCTTTCTCTCTCTCTCGCTCTCTCTCCTTCATTGATCTCAATTGTAAGGCCATGTCTTAATAGATTGAATCTTCTGTGTTCATAAATTAGTTGCAAAAGGTTTTACTACGTTTCATCATAACTCAAATATTCTACCGAAAACATGAAAAAGGTAAAACTGACAGTTGTTTCGGAAAAGATTATCGCATAAGACTGCTACAATTTGTAGCCGTCAAAATGTCCATCATCTTAACTAGCAGCAAATTCTTAATAACATTAGAGGTGTTATTTTACAAGGAACATAAAATTGTCAAACATTGGCAACACGAGAGTTTCAACCATTGCCAAAAATCATTCTATTATTAAAAGGGCGATATTTTCTTTGAATGTTTTCATTTATTTTATTCTCTATTTTCTTTTACTGCTGCTTGTCCAGTTCTGAAAATTAAGAAAAGGGGAAGGATTTTATGTTAGTTGGCCTGTGTTTGCTGAAGAACCGAGAGACAGAAGAGGCGACAGAGGAGAGGGAGAACTCGGGAGGAGGTCTCAGGCGATCTTCTCTTGCGACGCGAAGAGGAATGCGACGCGGGTGGCGCGGTCTCGACGAGTGGACGGTGACGACGCGAGGAATGAGAACGATGAGTCACGGGGTAGGGCTCAGGATTGGAGCTCCCGACAGTGCGTCGGATGTCTCGGTCGTGGTAAGTCTGGATGTCAATTTGTTCTATAAATCCTCTTCCTTCTGTGTTTTGCTGATGGGTGGTCATCGTTTTCTTGTTGGCAAGGGATGGCAGCACTCAACGCGAAGGAATGGCAAGGGCGGTTGGCGACTGTAGAATGCTCCCGGTGTGTTGTCCAGTCTCGTGCTGAACCCGGTTCGTGATGGAGTATGTTCTACCGAGAAGAAAATGGAAATCCCAAGTCGGTTGAGTTTATAATTCTTCCACGTATGTTTTCTTTACAGATGACAAATTATAGAGATAGTTAGTTGAGATTATCTGGGGATTATTGCAAGGTTTATATGTGAAGCCTTCGGATGAAGAATGCAGAGAAGTGTTATGTGATTGGGAGAATTTGAAGTCACCTGTGACTATGATGGAGAGTTTGAGTTCATTACTAGATGTCAGTACGCTAATTGTACTACTCTTGAATGTTTTTATATTATAATTATTTATTTTTGTTAGAGATCAAACGATAATCGGAAAAAGAAAATACGATGTGAAACAACTAGATTTACGTGAAAAAATCCTTTCGGGAAAAAACCACGAGCAGAGGAATAATCTACTATGAAGATCGAAATACAACCGCGAGTTTTGTGACTTTAGCTTACATCAATTTATAGAGAAAACAAGGTGCTATCTTTATTTTTCTGCATCAGTTTATCTTTTTATTGATCCTTACGATCAACCTTCAAAATATCAAAAAAACAAATATTGTTTTCTCTTCATCTATCAAAAAGTTTGATCCTTACGATCATCCAACAAAAAAAAAAACAGTTGTTGCTTTCGATTTTCTTCTACAAAAAAATAAGTGCGATTTTTAGTAAAAAAAAAATGTGAGATTTTTTTTAATCTCAAAATTTTGAAATTAAATAAAAAAAAAAAGAAGGAGAAGTCTTTCAAATTTCAAAAATACCTTCTTGGATTCATCTCCAAGAGTACATTTCAAATATCTAATCTCCGGTTTATTTCTGTAAGTTTTCAGAAATTTTTTGAGAAAAGTTACCTTTTTGGGAAAGTTCTATAATACCTTATTCCAAATTCAAGGTATTTGCTTCTTAGACTACTTAATCACAATAAGTAGTTTGAGTAGCTTGGTTTTAATCAAACTTGAAGGACATTTGAATTTAAAGTTTGAGAAAAGTTTGATTTTTCAAAGTTTTTACTTGATTGAAAAATCATTTCTTTTCTTTGATTGAGTTGTGGGTAAAGAACTCAAAAGGGAAGGAATAGTGGAAAAAGGCAGAGTATGAGCTTATCTTGAAAAAAAATTCATTTGAGTGCAAACACGAGTGAAGTGATCTATTATTTGAGTGAAACACATGAGCGAGTGGAAATGTCCAAACTTTATTTTTATATTACTAACCTTTTCTTGTTTTTGTTTGATTCTTTTATTCGAAAACATGAGTGGAAGTATAAACGAAGCACACGATGATATAATGATTTTGAGGGATATACAAGATCAAATCAAAGCTCTAAATTCAAGGTTAGATCGTGTTGAAAGGCCAACTCCAATACATGGTCGAGAAAGGAGACGTTTCAAAAAAGATGAGTTTGAGGAGGAAACGGTAAACAACCAAAGGAGAGGTTTTGAAAGAGATTTCCGTATGGATAGGAGAGATGGAAATTTTAGCCATAAAAAGGAAAAGTTACCACTTTTTGAAGGAAAAAGTGATCTGAAAGCTTACATAGAGTGGGAGCAACAAGTCGACCTTATCTTTGAGTGTCAAAAATACACTGAGGAAAAGAAAATCAGATTGGTTACCATGGCATTCCTGGAATACGCAAACGTTTGGTGGACACAAGAACTAAAGGATCAAAGGAGGTATGGAGAACCACTAATTCGAACTTGGAAAGGCATGAAGGCCATCATGAGATATACGTATGTTCCTTCACACTATGTTAGAGAATTACATAAAAAATTTCAGCTCTTAAATCAAGATTTGATGAGTGTGGAAGAATATTATAAGGAGTTTAAAGTTTGCATGGCAAGAGCAAATATTAAAGAGGATTCTATAGCCACCAAGAAACAATTTACAAGGTATGAACTTTGAAATAGCAAATGTGGTAAAGATGCAACATTACATATATTTAGAGGATAAGGTACAAAATGCAATCAAGGTTCAAAGGGATATCAAGCAAAAAGGAGTAAACTTGATAAAAGAAAAGGCTTTATGTTCTTCATCGACATGGAAATTCAAAGTTGACAAAAAGGAGCATAAAGTTGAACAATTTGATTTTGAAAAGCTTTACGCGTCTTGCTTAAAGAAGAAGCCAATCACCACAGCCCCATTGAACTCTAAAGAGGCGAATGAAGATTCGAATGAAGTAATTCAAGGAATTGAGTTCATCAAGGAAGATAAGTTGTTAGAAAAGAAAGAACTTAAGAAAAAACAAGATGTTCATGATGCTAAAGGAAAAGAGTGTGATGAAGTAGAGCAACAAATTGAAAGAGGTACACAAGAGGAAAAGTTTGAAATTGGAGATGTTAAGAGTGTAAGTTCAAGTGACAATGAATTACCACCACTTGAGGAATCTAGCAATGTGAAACTAGAAGACTCAATACAAGAAGATTTGTTGGTCACAAACAGAGTTTTAGATGTGCAAGTCGAAGAAACTAGTAAAGATCAAGAAGAGATTACCAAGGATGTACAAAGTTGCACCAAAATGGAAGAAAATTAGATTTTGGAAGAGTTGAACAAAATTTGGAAGTTGAAGAAATAAAAAGAATTGAAAAGGAAAAAGGCAAAAGTGAAAAAGGAGACAAAAGAGCCATAGAGAGAAGAGCCGAAATTCAAGTGAGTGAAAAAGGCAATGAGGAAGAAAAGAAATTGGGGGATGAGAAAAGAAAACCCGAGAGAGAGAAGGAGAAAAAAATAGTAGGAGAGGAGGTAAAATCCGAGGGAGAAAAGGAAATGAAAGGAATTGGAGTGTTTCAAAAGAGTGAGGACATTAAGGAATTGAGTTTATTTTTATGTCCAAATATTTGTTTTACTTTCCGTAAACTAACCCCTCTATTTTTAGTGGATGTTTCATTTGTTTTGCAAGGTTATAAAGACATACATCTAAAGGAGTCACTCAAGGAATTACCAAAGGACATAATACCACTAAGGAGGAGTGAATATCCTTGGAGGGAGTACATCAACATGTGTCCATATGTCATCAACAAAGGTAAGGACATTGTGGTTGCCAAACCAATGTCCAAAAGGTTTGTAATTTCTCTTCAAACTAAGTTATTTAAATATGAATTTATTAAGATTTTACTTGTGAATAATTTAGTTTTGGAAGATATTGAAAGGATTGTGAAATTGATGCATGTGAAAATCTTTATGAAAAATTGTGGAAATTTTGTGGTAAAATCGCATACATAGATATTTTTAAAACTTTTTTGGATTATGGATAGTAATAAAGATCCATGTGATAATTTTTAAAGAAAATTTTGGATTATTTGTGACCAAAATGCATGTGCCTTTTTATGGTCATAAAGGATTATTATTCAAGAAAAATATATGGTTTGTTCCTAAGTTTTATCTTTATGAATTACCAACTATCAATTATATGAAAAACTATATTTTGATGGCTTTAGTTGGTATCTTTGTGAATTGTGAAGCATGTTTGATTTCTAGGATTTGTTTGAAAGATGATTATTGGAAATTTGTGTTTGAAATTAAATATGGAGCATGCATGTTATTCAAGAATGATTTGAAAAATAGTCCTTATCAAATTCAACTTAAAAAAAAAAGTGATAGTTGGAACATTGTGTTTAAAATTAAACTTGAACATGGATGGTTGATTATGCTATATGAAGTAATCATTGATTCTAGTATTTCTATGCAATTAATGAAATATGTGCTTAATTCTTTTGTTGGAAAATTTGGTGTTGAAATTTGGAGTCATGTGATTAAATCTGATATTGGGAAAATTGTTATTATATGTTTTGACGAAGATTTGGAATATGATAAGATTGTAGAATCATATGATGAGCACTTTGATTTAAATTTTGTTATTTTAAGAGAGATTTGATTATGTGATAATTTGATGAAATGCTTACTAAATGTTGAATTTGCATGTGTCTTAATTATTCATTATAATACATGTTACTTACCATTTGACATTTTTAATGAAAAACACAAGTTGTCATTCAATGAAGTTGTTAGAAAATACATGTGTTCTAAGTTTGATTTGAAGAAGTGTTTACCACATGATGAGTTTATATATAAAAAGATTGTCCATTCTATCATATCTTACTCACCTTTTGAAATTTTTTATAGATTTAATCTTTTGATTCCATTAGAGTTATTACCTTTATCTACTAATGAGTTTGCTAATCTTCATGGAAAAGAAAAGGTCGAAATTGTTTGGAATTTACGAGTAAGACTTCTATTCGAGCCCAAAAATTGGGTATGGATTCACTTGAAGAATGGAAGGATTTTCCATTTAACGAAACTACAAGTTGCATCTAAGAGGAGATAGTTTCTTCCAAGTCATGGAGCACATCAATGACAAAACTTATAAAAACTTGCTACCAAGCAAATATGGTAATGAAAGTGTTTTTTCTAATATTATTAACTTGTCTTTACATGATGCAGGCGATTTGAGGACGAATCTTCTTGAAGAAAGGGGGAATGATGTGATCCAGAAAACCTACATAGACAAGGATTTATTAGGAGGCATTGGATGCCGAAAGATCAAACTTTTGATAGCTTTGGTTATAGCCGATAGGTTTGGTTAGGGTCAAGCTCCTCTTCGGAATACTCCGGTTCTAGTCGACAAGTTTGGCTAGGGTCGTAGTTCCACCACGTTGACCTTGTTTCGTGAGACGATCCGTTATTTTTTCCCGTATGTTGTTGGGTCTAGGGTTCGTATACCCTAGGTTCACATCACACACTACTTTGGAGAACTCCAAATAGAGATGAAAAATGAGACATTTGTTTTTTATGGCAGCTAAACCAAGATGAATGGCAAGGGGAACAACTTTCCTGTTCCATTTTTTTTCTTTTTTCCAAAAATTGTAATTTTCTCAAAGATTACACAAACCTTGTTCGATGCGGAACAACAGGAGTGAATTTTTTTCTCCACACTTGGAAACTCGAACTCCCGAAACCAAAGCTCTGATACCATTTGCTAGAGATCAAACGATAACCGGAAAAAGAAAATACGATGTGGGATACCAAATTTACGTGAAAAAACCCTAACAAGAAAAAAACCACGGGCAGTGGAATAATCTACTATGAATATCAAAATACAACCGTGAGTTCTACGACTCTAGCTCACATCAATTTATAGAGAAAACAAAACCCTAACTGATATCTACAATGAGGGCCCACCGGTCTGGCCTAATAGAATTCGAGTCACACCGAAATCTAACAATTTTTTTTCAATTTCTTACTCTTTTTCTTGATTTGTTTAGAAGAAAATGCGTAAACAGAAGAATAAAGACAGCCACACGAATGATAAGATACTTTTAAACCTAATAAATGACATTGATTAGTACTTTTGAAAATTGATTTTATTCTCTGACATTAATGGACGTAGGTAGAACTCAAATGCAAACTCCAACTTCAGCTAAGTGGTTTTCATCAAAATTTTCGAAAAATGTATGACAACATTTTCCCTCTTTATTTTCTGAATTTTTTTGCCTCTCATTATCTAAATATTTAATTGTTCACTTCTAACTGCCAATCTTAGGTCAACAATCTTAATCATCAATCTTGACTTATATTTTAATTTTTATCAGATACTAATTTCCTTTGTTACGTCAATCATTGATGGATTGAAGAGGTTGTATATTAAGAAGCTCAAGCCATTAGAAACCGCCTATCATTTTAATGATTTTTCGTCTCCATTTCTGGTATAAGAGCACCATCCATATTTGTATAACCTTAGTTTTTATGACATTTATTTATTGAGATCGTAAAATTTTAGTTTGCATTGTTGTGAGCCTTACCTTCTCTATTTTAAAAGTTAAAACTTACTTTAATTTTTTCTTAATCATTCTTGTAGACGAATAGCGATTTTGATATGCTCTTAGGTCAATATTCTACTGAAAAAACTACATTTATTAAGCATTTGCTCCAAAGTAGTTATGCAGGCATGCTCTCTCTCTCTCTCTCTATACACATATACGAGCATGAATGACATCTCATTTTTTTAAAAATTGCAAACAGGATCGCACATTGGACCGAAGCCCACAACAGATAGATTTGTTGTTGTTATAGTAACAACCAATTTTACTGTACTCTTATGTTGCTATTGATTAAAAGTTGGACTTAGGAAATATAAGCATAATCTCCTTATTGTTCCATCACAGTCTTAAGACTATGCAGTATCTTTCAAGTTCCAATTTCAAAATTATCTAGAGATTGCATATGTTAAAGCTATAGGCAAACAATCCTAATGATTGACCATTTTTTGTTTTTTTATTTATTTATTGTTTTGTTTCTTTTTCCCTTCACTAAAAACTTTAATATTTATATTTCTTTCACCCAAATTTTTCCTTTGCAGTTTGGACAGGATGAAAGAAGGATTCCTCGCAATACTATTGCAGTCCAAGCAGATATGCCATTCAATGGTCTGACTACTTTTGGAACTTCATTTCTGTCAAAATTTGAGTGCCCTCAAATTCCACATTCAGTACATTGTTGAGCTAAAATGAACTTTCAAATAGAGGTTTTTTTCCCACTCAACCTAACTCCTTTTCTACACGTCTAAAGCTTATGGAGCACATATCATTTGTTGACACTCTTGGAGTTTTAGCTGGAGAAAAACAACGAACACAAATGGCTTATGATTTCACAGAAGTAACGTCCTCGTTTGCTTCTAAGTGTGATCTCATCTTACTTTTGTTTGACCCATTCAAACTCAATATCAGTGACAAGTTCAAGTTGTGATATCATCCTTGAGTGGTCAAGATGACAAGAATAGAGTGGTCTTAAATAAGGCAGACCAAGTTGATACACATCAAGTAAAATATCTGCTAAGTTAATTTTTTTTCAATTTTTATTTTGATGAATAGAAACTAAATTCTCTATATCTTGACCACATTTTTCAGTTGATGAGGGTCTATGGAGCTTTAATGTGGTCGCTTGGAAAAGTACTAAACACTCCTGAAGTTGTTCATGTTTATGTCGGGTGTGTTATCTGCTTCTTATATTTATTTGTTGATTTTAAATATTTGATTTTGCTTGTTGGGCATGTAATTAAATAGTTGAGTTGATGTTTCCTACCTGTGTTTCAGCTCTTTCAACAACATACCTATAAATGAAGTTGTTTTCGGTCCCATTGGAAAGGAGCTTTTTAAAAAAGAATAGGATGATCTTCTTTTTGATTTGAAAGACATTCCCAAGAAGGCTTGTGATCGACGAGTGAGTCATTTATATTTAATTATCATTAGTTCATTAAGCAAAAAGAAGACGAATAATGGGAATCTTTTGTTTAAACCCTTGTGCTTTATTGTTTTTTAAAAAGTGGTATAACTTTATCATCTCAATCAGTTTCATAAAGTTAGGTTCTTACTTTCAGGCAGTCATTCGATGATATTTGAAACTTGAAATTTGTTTTTGCTGCAGATAAATGAATTTGTGAAGTGCGCTTGGGCCGTAAAAATACACATGCATATCATTGGCCATCTTAAAAAAGAGATGCCATCAATGATAGGCAAAACAAAAACCCAGCAGCGCCTCATCGACAATTTAGATGATGAATTTGTGAACGTCTTCATATCTCTCCACAAATCTCATATTCTCTCAAATCTCATATTGCTAGAAAAGATGGTGTGAGTAAGACAGATTTGTTTGGCTAGAATGCCAGATCTTCCTCTACTGATTTGCTTTAGCAAAAACTAAGATATTTGCTCATACTAAAAAATCTCTTGACAAAACTAGAGTTGATATAGCAACATTAGAACAATTTGTTCATGGAAAATCTGATTTTTTGCATAGGTAGTCTTGGAAAGTTCAGTGGTTTCAAAAAAATCATTCTCTCTACAACAAAAAATTTGTTGTTTGTAAACATTCTCTTTTTGTTATCGATACAAGATTTTTGAATGATGTATTGTTAGTTCATAAATCTTTCTGATCTATTTGGTTATTTTCACTTCATGTATCATGAATATTTATGTAATCAGCCACGTCTTTTTTGGACAAATATCAAGTGCATGTTATAATAAAAACATATGAAATGGCTGCTCCCTATTATTTAAATGTGCATAGCGTAAATATGTAGATATGATGCTGATCTTCTATTTGAAAAAGAAATCATGGAAATGTTGACAAATGTAAAAAAAGAGAACGAGTAAATAATAAATTAGTGGTTCCTATTATTGTTTTGATATATTTTTTTAGATTGCTTTATCAGGTTTTGTTTCCAGATATCATCTAAAGTTCATGCAATCTTTAAGAATTTGATATCCAACAGGTTTAGGTAAATTTTTTGCTATTAATTTTTATATTTCGTAGAGAGTAGTCGTCTTTGGCAAAACAACTTCAATTTTTAATCAAGTTAGATACTATCGTGATTTTGCACTTCATGACATAAGTTTAGAAGTTCTATTTGAAAAATAAATTACGAAAAAGTTAGTAACTGGTAAAAAAAAAAAAACAATAAAGTTGTAACTTTGATATTATTTTATTGATATATTACTTTTTAATGTTATATCATGTTCTGTTTCTAAATATCATCCAAAGCTCATGCTGCTTCTAAAGGTTTGACACACAAAAAATATGAGTAAATTTATTGTTGTTCGCTTTTATATTTGATATAGAATAGTCATTCTTGAAAAAATAGCTTGAATCTTTAATTGAGTTAAATATTATCGTAATTTTTCACTTCTTAAAATATCTTTTGAAGTTGTTGGCATGTATTCTCTTTGTCGTTCATTTTTCCCTTCTATTCCGTCTCCTTTCATCTTTTGTGTTGTCTTCATTTAACTATTTGTCTATTACTTTCTCTTTTTTTTTTTCATTACATATAACTTGCTCATTACAAACTTATTAAATTTGTCACTAATTATTCCAATAGTGTATATTTTTTTACGTCAAATTAGGATTTTCATGAGTGTTGTCGAATATGAATTCGCATGAATATTTAGATGGTACATGTCTATCACCCCTCTTTTCTTTTTCTTTTAATATTGATAGCACTTTTACTTTAATTACATTGCATTTGAGTTAATAATAATAAAAATTTTTATGTTCTTTAACAACAAAACTAATTTTCCTTTATCTATGTCATCGCAACACTTCTCCCCATTTAAGGTATACAATTATAAATAAAATATTGAAATATCTTATATATATTTCATTCTTCATAACAATATTATAAGCAAAATAATATAATATATATTATTATAATTAATTTTTTTATTTCAATTATGAAATATTATCTCTTATAAATTATGCAAAAAAAATATATATATATGTCCAATTTCACGCGTATGTGCGTAGCACGTACCAAAAACTAGTAATACATAAAAGGAAGTACTATGCAAAAAAAAAGAAGAAAAAGATCAAACACCCAATATAATTATATAAATTAGAAAAAAAATATCCAAGTACTCACCAAATAAAATAAACAGTACAATGTGAAATATAGGAGAGGATATGAACTCCACGAACATTTACTCCATATCACCTCGGTTCTTTCTAGGAAAAAATATAGTCTTTTGGGGTGAGTTTAAAACTATACCCAATGTATAAGAAAATAAATTTTATCTTTTATTAGTGAAAAACCATGAACTAGTGAAGAAAAATTCAAATATGGATTTACTTTCAATTTTTTTTATCATTTTAAAATAAGCTCCAAGAGCCATTGGTGGAGCGAATTTTGAAAATTATTGCTACATACTAAATCATAAATATATAAAAAATAATGTCTTTACCGTTTTCTACATAAACGGTTCAATGAAAATAAGGTCACTCACAAATTGTTGCACAATAAATGCTAGAAGGCATGCAAGAAAAAGGGAAGAGAGTCTAGAAACTAGTAATGCGTAATGAAAACACCCTAGGTAAGTTTAAGAATTTGCACTCATGGAGACAATATCGTAGTTGCGCCACTACAATATCACACGTACAAACATATACCTCAATACATTAGAAGGTGTGAATTACACAAATGACGAAAAATAGCAAATTGACAAAAAATTTACATATTTTTGAATGATAACGATTTAGAAAAATTTGAGTCAACTCGAATCAACTTGACCTCAAAAAACATGAAAACTTTACTTGGGAATTTTATTAATTAAACATTGGCAGATTTTACAATGGTAGGAAATAGTTTAGTATAAAAAACATCCTTTTCCCCCTAAATATATCCTTTGATCATTGGTAAAGGTTGGTGATGGCTGTATTGAGAGAAGTGTCCTGAAGCCAATTTTTTGCATATCCCAACCACAAATAGAGAATTTTGAGGCATCGAACTCCAAAATTATCAAAGGATGTTCGAGGTATATCAAATTTGTGTTAGATTATTCTAATAATCTATTAAAGTGGTCCATATTAATTAAAGTGACATTGACTTAATATTAATGTGATGATTGTTAAGCATCAAGGATATTAAGTTAATTGAGTTTTAATTCCCTCTCCTTAACCTTATTAAAGTGTATAAAGTATAGTTGAAGAGGTATGAATGAAGAGACATGATTGAAAGGGTATGTATGGAAGGATACTTTTGTAAGGATGTCATCTTCATCACCAAGAGAGAGAGATTACAGAATTGACACTTACTCTCGGATACTCTATGAAATTATAGTATATGTACTCGGTTTTCTTGATCATCAAAGAGACAATTAAAGTGAAAGGATTAAGGCGATAAAAGGAATCGATATCTTAATCTTCAACAAAAGCTTTTATCATGGACCAAGGTTGGTAAAAGAAATTCTTTATCCGCATTTATAGAAAAGAAAATGGTTGAATCAACAACGTTAAATATGGGACATAAGGATTGTAAGTATAAAATTTACTAACAATTGGTATCAGAGCAAAGTTTTTAAACATATTAATTTACCATATATATTGAATGGATTTCGATTGAAATAAATGTTTTATGCATGACAGGAAATGTTAGGCTTTCTGTAGTGTTATGAATGACGGGAATTGATCGATGAAATTGTCGTTTGATCACTTAAAATATTCCAGAGAAAATTGATTCTAGAAGAATCTGTGACAGTTTCGACATGCGGTAGCATAGCAGTCGCCTAACGGTCGATACGAGGTTGACACAGATTCTAATCTACAATAAAATCTATAGTTTTTGGTCGACTATAGGTCGAGCATAATACGAATTTGTAGTTGTGGTCGACTAGCGGTCGCTAGCGGTTGAGTGCAGTTGACAACATTTTGAATCTATAATATTTTCATACATATTTGGTCGACTGGCGGTCCATGGCGGTCGAATGCGGTTGACATTGTTATGAATCTGTACTATTTTCATACGTTTTTGGTCGACTAGCAGTCCCTCTGGTCACGTGCAGTCGACATTGATTTCAATCTGTAATTTTTTGTTGCAATTTCGGTCGACTAGCGGTCGCATGTTCCTCGACCGAAACTCGACCGCAAGGCAGAAAATTAATGTGATAATTTTGTTATTAATTAAAGTTCACTCAATTAAATATTATTGTATAGAAACTTAGTAGTCACCAAAAGTGACATAGTTTGAAATGATCAATATTCAATTATATAATTTTATACGTTTAGTTATTGTGATGTTATAGAAAAGAAATTATTGATTATAAAACTATAAGGTTACCCAAAGGTGGACCAATGTTTATAGTTAATAATATTAAAGTGACATGTTTATATGTTTGATTAATATGATTAAATATTCAACGATATTGAGCATGTTGCATTGAATATGTTTATGAGTCTATTAAAGTTTATGGTATAACATCAATGATTGTTTATTTCCTTAAGGATTACCCAAAGGTGAACTTAAAAAAATAAAATTATGTTTATCTGAATTCTGTTTGGTTGTTCAAAATATTAATGTATGAGCATGTATTATATTTTGCATGTATTATATTTTGCCGCTATTATTAATTTATTCACCTCTGGCAATACTTTACTCAAGTTCAATGGGTTGAACTATGCTGATCGGTCCGAACAAAGCCAGCTTCAATTGAGTGTAATGGATTTGGACTTAGAATTAGTTTGTGATAGACCACTAGCTATTAATACGATTAGTACCGAAGCTGACAAGTCTAATAATGAGGCTTGAGAGTGGTCTAATAGGCTGTGTATGAGCTTGATGAAGATGACGATGTCTAATAATGTTAAGCCATCGATGCGAAAGATGAATGATGCAAAGGACTTCATGTCGAGAATAGAAGCATACTCCTAATTGGACATTATGGATAAGTCCATTGTAGGGAGTTTGATGAGTGAGTTGACGACCAAGAAATTTGATTGTTCACAACCCATTTATGATCTTGTAACAGGCATGGCTAATTTGGCAGCAAAGCTGAAAACGTTGGGTATGGATGTAAGTGAATCATTCTTGGTTCAATTTATCGTCAACTCTCTTCCTTTTGAATTCGGCCAGTTCTAGGTGAATTATAACACATTAAAGAAAAATGGAACTTTTAAGAAATAAAGGTCATGTTAATTCAAGAAGAAGGGAAGTTGAAAAAAATGAAAGACCATACCATTTATATAACGTTTTAGAAAGAAGACAATAGTAGCAAAGGAAAGCCAAATAAAAAGAACAAAAAGAAGGGAAAATGCCCATTAAATGCATAGGAAGGGCAAATCCAAAACGACCTTAAATGGTACTTCTATAACAAAGTTGGACACATCAACAAAGATTGTCCGAAAAGAAAAGCTTCGTTCGAAAAGAAAGGTACTCGATTTATTTCAGTATGTTTTAAATCAAATATTATAGAAGTACCTAATAATATTTGGTGGTTAGATTTTGGAGCTACTACTCATGTGTCACATGTTATACAGGGATTTCTTTCGATCCAGCCCATAAACGGAACTGAAAAGTTCTTGTATATGGGGAACAGAATGAAGGCATGAATAGAAGGAATTGTGACGTATAGATTGATCCTGGACACTGGATGTCATCTGGATCTAGAAGAGTGTCTTTATGTTTTCAAATGTGCTAGAAATTTGGTTTCTGTTGCAAAGTTGGAAGATGTAGGTTTTAATGCTAAGATTGGTGATTGTGTATTGTTCTTATACAAACATAAATATTATTATGGTTGTAGTATTTTGAAAGATAGTTTGTATTGCTTCAATCTTGATATTAAATATGTTGAATCTCTATTTAATGTTGATCGTGCTATTAGAATTAAATGTAGTGCAACAAATGAAAGTTCTACTTTCTTATGACATCAACATCTAGGTCATATATCTAAAGAAAGGATGTTGAGGTTAATAAAAAATAAAATTTTACCACAATTAGATTTTAATGACTGGGACGTGTGTATAGATTACATTAAAGGAAATCAAACTAAACTCACATCAAAGTATCATGCCATAAGAAGTAGTGAACTTTTAGAATTGATACACACTGATATATGTGGTCCATTCAACAATCCTTCATGGAGTGGTGAAAGGTATTTTATCACTTTTGTAGACTACTTCTCACGATATGGTTATTTATATCTACTGCATGAAAAGTCTCAAGCGGTGAACGTTATAGAAGTGTTCATCAATTAAGTGGAAATGCAGTTAGATAGAAAAGTAAAGGTGGTGTGGTCTGATAAAGGTGGTGAAAACTATGGAAAATTCGATGAAAATGGAAAAAAAAAGGTTCATTTGCAAGGTTTTCGAAAGTCAAGGTATTTGTGCATAATATACAATGCTAAAAACTCCACAACAAAATGGTGTAGCTTAAAGGCAGAATCGTACTCTCATCGAAATAGATAGGAGTATGATGAATTATAGTAACGTACCTCTATTGCTGTGGATGCACTGTTTAAAGACTGCTGCGTATTTGCTGAATAGGGTTCCTAGTAAGGCAGTTCCTAAGACACCTTATGAACTGTGGACGGGAAGAAAACCTAGTTTGAGACACCTACATGTTTGGGGTTGTCCAGTAGAAGTAAGAATTTATAATCTACATGAAAAGAAGCTCAATGCAAGAACCATCAGTGGTTACTTCATCAGCTATCCGAAAAAGTCAAAAGGATACATATTTTACTATCCAAATCATAGTACAAAAATAGTGGAATCTGGAAATGCTCGATTCATTGAGAACAACAAGTTCAGTGGGAGTGATGAATAATGAAAGGTGAATATTCAAGAGAATCGGGTGGAGGAAACAACGCCTCGAATTTCTCATCAAGTTGTTGTTCCTTTTGTTGTATCACAGTCAAACAACATACCAAAACGACATATGAATATTCAAACCATACAAGATGAACATGTCAATGATGAGCCCATTAATGGTGCTCAAGTCATAAGTGAACAATCTCAAGAAACAGAATTGCGAAGGTCTGTAAGGCAGAAAAGACTGGCAATTTTTTATGATTATGTGACATATTCACTTGAAGATTAAATAATAGCTAACTAACATGCTTGGAATTTAACTAAGTAATAGTTAACATGCTTAAAGGTTAATTGATAGTTAATTAACATGCTTGGGGTTGAACGAGTAATGGGTACTTAACATGCTTGAAGACTCAACAAGTAATAGTTAACATGATTGAAGATTAAACAATAATTAATTTACATGCTTGAGGATTAACAGGGAATGGTTAATTAACATGCTTGACAAGTAATGGCTACTTAACATACTCGAGGATTAAACATGCTCAGCGATGACATAAAAGCTTATACATAGAATTAATAATTAAACGGAAACATGCTTGATAATTAGCTAATGGAAACGTGCTTAATAAATGATTCATGGGAATATGCTTCATTTATGACTACAAGACATCAAGCTAGACTAATTATGCATACTCATCTACACAAAACAGAACATAAATATGCTCAACAAACAATAGAAAACAGTAACACGCTTAATAATCGAATACAATTGAAATATGTTAACAAATTGAGACAAACTAATAACAAAAATATGCTTACTACATAATTTAAGGAAACATACTTAACAATTAATTCATAGAAACATTCTTAACAATCAGTTAATAGAACAATAGAACGTGTTCAATAAATCACTAATAGAAACATGATTGCTATTTTGATACTATTAGAAGCATGCTCGATAAATTGATCCTAACTAAAGTCATAATCAATTATAAATGGAAGAACTAACAAATCTCATATGTTTGAAAGTAACAATCATGCTTCTTACAATGACAATATCGTGCTAACAATGTACATGCTGTTATGCTCAATGAAATTATACAACAACAAGTATGGACAACTAATCATGCTGGGGATCATGCTCAGAAACTAGCTAATAAAAACACGTTTAATAGATTGTATGGAGGTCTACTTAACGAGTGACAGTTGGAAACATGCTGGATGGTTTAGTATGACAAGAAACGTACTAAACAAATTAATGCTAATTAAAACAAGGTATTTATACCTCCTAACCAGAACCAACAATTAACAGCAGTTATAATCTAAGTCTACTATCTGACATGTAATATAAGAAGCAAAATAGAGTTAATTTTCCGAAAACCTACTAAAGATTTATGCATACATATCATTTCCTTTAGACAGCTTTAATTCATCACTTCAAGTCACAAACCTATCTCATAGCAGTTCATTATCCACTTTCCATCACATAAGTCATATAGAAGTTATCACAATAAGAGGAATTACAATAATGAAGTTCATAGAGGTTATAAAAAGCTAGAGAAACTACAGCGAAGTTAGAAATAACTACAACACTGCAAAGCGAAGTTAGAAACCGTTGCAGCAAAGCAAAACAATGCAACGTATAGGACCAAATCATTCAGAGAGAACTTCCTAGCTCATTCATGTTCATTCGTGCACCATTCTTTACTACAACACTTAACATCCATCATGCACCCATTAAACACTCATCACATAATCTTCAATAAAGTAAAGCATTTAAAACAAATAGAGTTGAAAGGAATTAAAAGCAAAGAGTTCAATATGCAGTATAGAAAATATTGCAGGGATTATCTAAAGCATAACAACAAGGAAAAATCAACACAACTCACACACGCTTTACTTGTGGGTAGTGGCCAAGACACACCCAAAACCTTACCTAGCTGAAGAAATCTACTCACGGACAGGCAAGCCCTTACTCCCAAGACCACACTTTGCGCAGGAATTTCCCCCCAGAATAGAAGAACTGAGCTGGAAGAAGAAGGAGAGACGCAGGAGAGGAAGCCTGGCTGAAACTAAATAGAAGGGCTTACCTCCTGGAGACAGGCCGTATGCTTAGCAGGGAGGATGTAGGGGGACAGCTCCTGCTGGTTGGGACCTGGAGGAGTGAGATTCTGTGTTGAGGGCTACATTTTTATTGGCTACGCGTTGATTTTCTCTGATTTTAAATCGTTCTTTATCGCAGATATGGGATATTTCAGACCAGTGCAGACGTGTTGGTCTCGTCCGCATGCGTTCGAATCTGTACTGTTGCTGCTACCACCACGAATTGGAATGAGAATTTGAGTCATAACCCTTCAAATTTCCATCCATAAGTGACATTTGGACGTGGTATGGTGTCTGCATAATGCATCCGCATTGTCCGAAGGTGTCTAAAAATTGGACAGATTCAATGCGGACGCACCCCGTCCTCGTCTGCATCATCCGCGTTTCGTTTGAATGTGTCTAGAAATTGGACAGATTCAATGCGTATGCACCCCATCCTCGTTTACATCGTCTGCAGAGAGACAGGGTCAGTTCAAGACGCGAGGATCCGTCCTGTATCCCTCCCCAAGCGATCTGAGCATGTACGGATGCCAAACCTCATCCCCATGGCGTCTGCAGGCATCCACATGAGTCAAATTTCCATTTTCTTCAAAATTTTTCTACTAAAATTTTATCCTATAACATTTTCCCCATAAATACATGTCATAATTCAACAAGTACAAATACGCAATTTAATATATAATTTTTCTCGAACATTGATTACATCGCGTATACGAGGAAAATAGTGTTGAGGTATTATATTAACAAAGTGACACCATCAATTGATTTTAAAAAATACTACAACTTAGCATAAAATAAATAAAAAAAATCTCAAATAATCTTCCAAATCTTGACTTGTACAAATAAACCACATGATTATCCTTAAGGTCTTTCTTCAAGTGGATTTGGCTTCAACCACAAGTAAGTAAAATTGGCTTCCCAAGTAAGCACATGCTTCGGCATGCCTTCATCTTTAAGGTTAGGGGTGGGGGTCCTCCAAACTCTCTTGTATAATTTTCCCCACCAAATAGAGAGAACTCTAAAAATTGGTTAGCCTTCTTGCTTGTGACCTTGTGATAGGTTCGTGTAGCACATCATCTTCTGGGGTGAAAGATAATTTGACCTCAAATCTATGGGGTCTTCTATATCTTCTTTTTCCCTAAGATAAGGAGAATGATCTTGAACATTAAAAAGAGCTGAAACTCTAAATTCTCCAGGGAGCTCCAGTTTGTAAGCATTATCATTGAACTTCGTAAGAATATTGAAAGGTCCATTAGCTCTTGGCATGACTTTAAGCTTTCTTTGCTTGTGGAACCTTTCCTTCCTCAAGTGTAACCACACAAGGTCTCCTTCTTTGAATACCATTTCCTTTCTTCCTTTATTAGCTACCTTGGCATATATATCATTCTTTTTTTGGATTGATTTGCTCACTAGCTCATTCATGGCTTTGACTTGCTTGGCCTTTTTTCTCCATCAGCATTAACCATTCCATCACAAGATAAAGGAATAAGATCCATAGGAGTGATGGGATTAAACCCATAGACCCCCTGAAATGGAGTCTTTTGAGTAGTGCCATGGACACTATGGTTATAAGCAAGCTCCACATAAGGAAGTTGTAAGTCCCAATCCTTTAGCTGCTTTCGAACAAGAGTTCTCAATAAGGTGTCCATGGTTCTATTCACCACCTCAATTTAGGGGTGGAAGGCAGTAAACATCAACTTGATCCCCAACATCTTCCAAAGAGTCTTCCAAAAAGTGCTCAAGAACTTTGTGTTTCTATCCGATACAATAGATCGAGGCACTTAATGCAATCTCACAACTTTCTTGAAAAATAGCTCAATAATATACAAGAATCATTTGTTTTTGTGAAAGCTATGAGGTGAGCCATCTTGGACAATCTATCCATCACCACAATGATAGCTTCATTCTTTCTTGCTATACGGGGCAAACCCAAAACAAAATCTATACTCAACTTCATCCATGGATGACTCGGAACTGGTAAAGACATGTATAAACATGGGGCTGTATTCGGCTCTTAGCCCTCTTGTAAATAATGCATTTCTCTACAATTTTGTAAACTAACTTCAACATGTGTGGCCAAAAAATAGTTCTTTGATAGCCTCATAAGTTTTCTTTTTCTAAAAATGACTTGCAAGCTTTTATTTGACCACATTAGATTCCCCTTTTTTGTACTTTATCACTAATTACAGCCATGATTGTGCTAAAGTTGCTAACAAACCTCTAATAAAAAGATACTAGCCCTTGGAAACCCCTCACATCCGAAATGCTAATTGGAATCAACCACTTCTTGATTGCTACTACTTTAGGTTCATTCACCTCTATGCCGTGGTGTGATAGCATAAAACCAAGGAAGTTAACCTTTCTTGCACAAAGAAGCACTTTTTGAGATTGCCATAGAGCTTGGCCTCCCTTAGAGTCTCAAAACGTTGTTGAAGATGACCCAAATATAGGTTCAAGTTTGCGCTGTACACTAAGATGTCATCAAAATGTTAGCCTAAGTGCCATTAGGCTTATATTTTTTGATTATGTAAGTTTTAATTATAATTATAAGTTGTTTATTGATTGATAATGTTTAATGTGTTAATCCTCGTAATTATATTGTTCTTTATTGAAAATACCCTTGATAGAGGTATTAAGGTGTTCTAACATGTTCATCTAAGTCCATGTAGCCTAGAGGATAATTATTGGGACTTAGGAGATTGAGAAAGTGAAAAACAAGGAAAAGAGGTCTATTGTAGCAGTGAGGAGGTCGATCAAAATTGCTAAAATCTGAAAAGGTGGTTGGTCAGCATGGACGAGGAGATCGATCACTGAAATGATAGATTACCCACCTGCTGAAACTATAAAGAAATTGGTCGACCATATGGAAGGCGGTCGACCAGAAAAATGGACAGTGGGCTTATTGTTTTTGCAACTGAGGAAGCGGTCAAGCAGGCGGATGAGGTGATTGACTATGAAATGGACAGAGTTGGTGAAGGACTAAAATGTGAAGAAAACAGTCGACCAAAATGAAGAAAGCAGTCGATTGATAATTCTGTACAACGTAACTGCTAGTTCCAATGATCGAAAGGCTGTCGACCAAAATGAAAATGGTCAATCGCTCAAACAGTGACTATATATAGAATACACTCCAAAGCTCAAAGGAATAAAGTAAGAATCGAAGCAAAGCTTTGCCAAAATCATTCCTCAATTTCTCATTATTTAAAGAGTGTAAATCTTAACTCTCCCTACTCCCAACCTTGAGATTTATTGTAATACCCCGAATTTTTTATATCGAAATTTATTAAGAATAATTGAAAATTAATCAGTGGTATTTGGAATTATCGAATATTTATTGAGGTATTACCAATGGCGTAACCGTTAGGTTATAATTTAAGAGAAATTATTGGGGATTTAATTGATAGAAATCCATTTGGGAAATGGAATTAGGAAATTTAAATTGGACATCTAGTAATCTTTTAACGATATTTGGATTAAGTCGAGAGTTACAAATTGGGTCACTAATATTCAACAACTAAATGTGTTTCTTTTTAATATCAGTTAATTAATGTTAAAATGAGAAAAATTAAGGTAATTAGGATAAATACTAATTTAATAAAATAAATATTAATTAAATCAAATTATAATATACATGTGATTAATTGGATTAATATTTATGAGTGAGATTTGTTGTTAAATAATTGAACCCATTCAGCACTTCTCATTTTGTCTGGCCTTCGGCCATTTAACGAAATGAAAAGGGAGAATATTAAGATTAAATTGGATTATTAGGGATTTAAAAATGAAAAGGGAGTAAATTGATTAAATATGGTTAAAGAAAAACTAAGTGGAGATGTGTAAAGACATGAACCGGTTCTGCCCGAACAGGTTCACGCCCTTATGAACCGGTTCACTTAGGGAAAATAAGAATGGCTGCCCTGCCATTCTTCGGGAGAAAGAAAGCTAGGGTTGCCGAGGAGAGAAATCGCGGGAGAGAGAGAGGCGATCGGCGAGGGGCGAAGAGCGACTGTGAGAGGGGAGGCGACGATGCGCTTGGATCTGTTCTGGCAGACTCGGGTGCGTGACGACCGGCGTGTGGCAAGCAACTTCGGGCTTTGCGAGTTGCGACTGTGTTTGCGGGTCTGAACGGTGAAGCGACGGCGGCTCGGCGACGGCCGACTAATGACGATGGAGCAGCGACGGCGAGTGGTTGACGACGGCAACGAGCTGGACAACGTCTGGATGGCAGGGGAGCTCTCTGGTGTAGAGGACCGAGCCGTGAAGGGTGGAGTGGTGGCCTCTTTTCCAGTTGGTTGTCCACTACCAATTGTGGAGGTATGGTCGAGCAATTTTTTTAATGGCTGTGAATGGAGTGGTATGCTGTGTGTTCTGATTTTGGCAGTGAAGGTCGAGGTGCTGCTTCGGAGAGGGATGGCCTAGAACTGTGAAGGAGAGAAAGGGAGGAGAGGGCTATCAGATTAAATGACTGAGAGCATACACTCTCTGCCCTCCTGGTTGGCAGAGAGTGTTGTCTTTCAGTGTGCTGCGGACCAGAGGTTTGGTGAGGACTGAATGATTCTCTAGGTGTGCATTAAGCCATGGGTGAACTGGGATTGGTGTTGGAATTGTTGACCGAGTAGTTGGAGCTGTTACTCTCGAGTCTCCTAGAATATTCAGGTAAAGAGGTCTCCTCCATTGTGTTTATGGATTTAAAATGAGAATGAAGCATTTGGATTAGTCTTCTGTTATGGTTGTTCAAGTATTGATATGTTGAGATGATTTTAGTTGTTGTAAATGAGTTATCATCACATTGTGCTATTATGTACTGTCGAATGAATTGCTAACTCTATCTC
Source organism: Begonia loranthoides (assembly GCA_022433065.1). NCBI lineage: Eukaryota > Viridiplantae > Streptophyta > Magnoliopsida > Cucurbitales > Begoniaceae > Begonia > Begonia loranthoides. The sequence continues at coordinate 14,766,619 of CM039482.1, forward strand.
TACATTATTGTTGGTCTGGAGCATGTTAAGCTTAAAATTCTGAATGAATTGTTGGACGTGGAAACACGTTGAATTGGTTCACTGGATTGGCTGTTGAATGTCTACTGCTGTGGTTGATTTCGGATTTGCTTCTGGTTGTTTGTCTGGGATGATTTAACTACTGTGTTGTTGGGACAAAGAGAATGAAATGCATTTTATTGTAAATATGTTGTGTTGGGTTGGCCATTATAATAATATGTGGATTATTCTGCGAAGCACGTGGTTAATCTGCATGTTAGGAGGATTTATTCGTTGCCCTATTATTTGGATAAAAGATAACTGAATAGTATGTTCTATTAGCTATTCCCGAAGCATGAATAGGTTTAAGTTAGTGTGGTTGCGGATTTACACTTTGTTGTGGTTTGTGGAATTCTGTAAATGTTTGTTGGTGGGATTATTATCAATAAGTAAATGTTTTAATTATGAAGGCATTGGAAGAGGAAAAGGAAGGAAAGCGATTACGTGCAATACACGATAAATCTCAAGGTAAGGATTTGGGTGTGTCTTAGCCATTTGGAGGTCCTACACCGCAAGTAGAGTGTGTGGGTTATGCATTTAGTTTTCTATAAGTTCCTTATGCTATATTGCAATTGCAAGTAGATAAGTTGATAAAAGTGACGTTTTTAGTGGCTATTAGTCTCTTGAATGATTTACTGTCATTATTTCCTTGTTGACTTCCTCACTATGTTATTTCCTTGTTGGTAGTGTAGATTGTTTGATATCCAGTAGATATTACTCCTTTGATAGCTTGTTCTTGTTGTTAGTCTTGTTTAGTTTTGTTATGCATGTTTCACTTGATAAACTCATGATAAATGATTAAAGGAGTTAATGATCTAAAAAGTATGAACGAATGATGTTTAGAACTAGACCTTCGAGCATGATCCTATTTTTCATAGTTCACAATTTCATTATTATAATATCTTGCAGAAATTAGTTTAACCCTTTGCGTACAGTTCCTCATTTCACGCATGAATATTATTCTGTTATGTGTGTCTTTGTTTGTTTAATCGCTAATAACCCCTGAGCATGTTAACCAAGACATTTAATCAAAGCATGTAAACTACTAAATCGATATTTGTAATCTTCCGAACATGTAAATCAATTAGTTGTTCGACTTCTTTAATTCTAGGATGTTTAATTGCTAATTAGTATTGATGGGCATGTTAATTAGCTTAACTAAATTAGACAACTTGAGCATGATAACCTGATCATTACTAAGAGTTCATCGTCTATATGAGTTTATTAACCACCGAGCATTAGATGTTAAACATCTCATAATCAACTCTTAAAATTTTCTTCCATTAACCTCTAGTAAATTGTCTTGTCCAATCTAATCACAGCCATTAAAACATTTAGCTAATGTTCATATCCAAAAGAGTTTTACTTCATTTTATTCATCATCCTTTGATGAGAATACTCATTCAAAAATTTAATCAACATACTTAACTCTTATTAAAATTGGCCTTAAAATATTGCAAAAAAAAATCAACTTTTTAGACACGAAGCTGAACTTGTATGGCAAAAAACAAGTAGTTTTGAAGTCTTCAATGCATTCTGAATTTATAGCTCTATCAATTGTTATTTATCACCTTAATATCATATGTCAATTCCACAACATGGCCTGAGCACTTAGAAATTGAGAACTCTTCATACATAAAATCATAATTCCTACCAATTAAGGTATACTTACATCTCATGTCACACTAAACTTTTCTTTCAATTCTATTAATTAATTCTTTCAATTACATAATCAACTCTTAAGAATTTTCCATCTTTATCAAAAAAGAAAAGGCTTTGGTGCCAATTCTGTGCTCTGCCCTCTTGACATTGACTATTAAATTATTTACAATCTTTTTCTAAGTGGTTTTGAAACAAGGTATGATTGGGAAAATCTCTGTTGAAGTCATCCTTTCACTAGAACTACTCCACTCCTTAGTTCAAATATTCTCAACTACCTATATAGAAACTTACACTAACGCCGAATCATACAATACAAAGACCAATTCAGAAATCTTTACTAGTAGTTTTCAAACTAAAGTTTACAAATGTAAAGTTTTAACTCAGACTAACGAAATCCAAACAGGACAAGACAAATTTTGGAATATTTCTTTTAAGGGAATTGAGACTTTGGACTTCCTCTTAAGATAGATTTCTTAAGTTCAAACTTTATAGACCCACACATAACCCAGAAGAATTCACAAACTGATATATTCAGAAAGGTTTTCTTCTAACTATTTATAAAGCGTACTCTCTACTACTTCTAACTAAAATTTTAATCCACCTAAAATTATACATGTACAGATAGAAAAATTTCATCATCCTCTAGTGGACGATCTCGAGATGCCTTCCTAGTAGTACCCTAACTCAAATTAGTTTTAGGACTTTGTCCTTAGGCACAATAATTTCAACTATTGTTTATCACTACAATATTTATCTTATTAATGTCATTTTTCAAGATGTCAACCTGACTTTCATACCAAAAATTTTGTCACGCCCCAAAGGGACCCAAAAAAAAAAAGGGAGTGACCTGGCCCAAAAAACAAATTTAATCGCCTTCCCCTTAAATTTAATTACTTAATGAGCAATATAAGACTTAAAAGAAATAAGATTTTCTAAAGCCCAAACCAAATGGCTAAAACCAACAGTCCATTAATAACATCAAAGACATTGTAATAATTTAATTTCATAATAATATAATGTACCAAAAAGTATAGAGAAAACAAAATTAAAGTGAATATACAATTTAACAATGTCAAATATTACAAGTAAACCCTCATAATGAAATTATTAACATTAGGGATAACAACACACCAAGGCTGCTCCTACGTCGACAACTCCGGATCTTGTAAACTAAGTCTTGAAAATGGAGGGAGTCGTTTGGTGTGAGTCGACTAAACTCAATAGGGATAGAGTTTTACATTCAGCATAATTATTTTTTTTAAAAAGTATGTGAGCACGTCATGAATAAAAACTTTTAAATAAAACCAAGTAGAAAATGACTAGTAGGGCAATGTCAAAAACTCCCACTATAATGTGGTACATAAAAAAAATTAGGCCACTACTGTCAAACGATAAAAGTTTAGTGAAAATAGAGCCACTCACGGACTCCGAATGTAACGACCTGGTTTTTCTTTTCCCTTTAAAATTCAAAATTTTTTTATTAAAACCTTTTAAAGATAATATCATAGTGCAAAATCGGACCGTCAAAACCTTTTTCGTTAAAACATAGCGGAAGCACTTGTAAAATCTTTTATGAAAATATAACGGATTTATTAAAACATAACGAAAGCGTAAATTGTTTGAGATATGAAAACTAGACAATTAAATACTACGTTTGAGAAATGAAAATTAGACAACTAAATAGCTCTTGTTTGTAATGGAGGGGCACAAATTTTTTTGCATTAAAGTTTTCATGGTCTTCCAACTCTTTACATCATCATAACCATCTCTTCTCCTTTGTGCTTTTAAATTTTCGCACCAAAGAATTGCATACCCAAATAATTCTAAGGTGACCATTTGTAGTTTCAACTTCTCGGTAAAGTCATAGCACTCAAATACACGATCTACTTTATCCATCCATTTTAAGAAGTCACTATCATTACTAGAACCTTTTAAGAGTGGTGTTGTTGCCTTGACATGGGAGGTGGCGAGGTAGAGTTTGGCATGGTCCATTTACTATGGTGATAATTAGCACCACTTCTTGTACTCATTCTTTCCACAAAGTGAACTCACAAAATCAAACAAATGTGCCAAACAGGCTCTGATACCAGATGATGGTCCCCCAAATCACAAGAATGCCAAAAAGGGTGATAGGGCAATCAGCTTTCACAAATTCTGAGCAACGAAATTGAATCGGCTAAAACTCAAAGTGCATACAGTCTTTTAATCCCAAATTTTAATAACAATTAGCAAACACTTGGCAAAATATCTCCTCAAAATTCCGTGCTCATACTCGTCGTCTACATGGAGTTATGCACAAAACAAATAGGGTGCTCGGACTAATTGGACTAACTAAAAAACAGATTGCGGTCGTCAACAATTCAAGCACTCTTCCGTAAAATGACCACAAATATTCAACCAGCAACCAAGTAATCCAATGAGCATTCAAGAACAACCAATTACATGACTTCACATGCCAAATAGCACAAAAAAAGGGAAGAACAAAAACAGATCACCAACAAGGTCTGCAACATCTCAACCAACCGAGATGAGCGACTAGTTTGAACCCCTCAAAGAAAGGCCACTCCTTCTTGGTTGTTGCTCGATCTTTTAGTTCTCCACACCTCGTATACCTCCTAAGGGAAAATGCTGGGAGAACTAACTCAAACCTCCTGTAATATCTCAAAATTTTGTTATGTTAAGCATATGACTCAAGTGATAATTTTGAGGATGATAGGAGCTGAGTTGGACAATTAAGGTATTGGTCAAGAAAAACATATTTGGAAGAAGTGAATTATGATACCCCAAATTATGTTCATATTAAGCTTAGGAGGATGATTTAGGATTTAATGGAATTAACTTGGATAATTTAAGATGTTAGTCAAGTGAAACATATTTGAAAATTTAGGGTTGAATAGTTTAAAGGATTGATTTATTAAGGATATAGATATTTGGAGAAGAAGTAATATATATATATATAGAAGAAGTAATATATATAATTGGAGAAAAAACATGGGTGGCCGATGATAGATTGAGTGGAGGTTGATCTAGTGGTTGATTGCAATCAACCTGGTGATCAACCTCTAGGAAAAATATGGGTATTGAATTGGAGGTTGATCATGGAGGTTGATCACAATCAAATCAACCTGTGTGATCAACCTCTAGGAAAAATGTGGGTATGGATGGGTGTTGAAATGTTAGTTGATCATGGACGTTAAAGAATGTTTCGATTTTCATGCTCTCTATAAGGATAAGTGGTTATTGGATTAATGGTTGGGTTTTATATCACTAAGTTGAGGAGGATACGATATTGTAGGCGATGTCATGTTAAGTAATAGTTATGGGATTATATAATCCTTAAAGTGTTAGATTTGTAACTTTGCGAATAGAGGATAATTTTTAGAGAATTATTATTGATATGGAAATATTATCTAATTATGGATAGGTATTGAAGAGAAGAAACTTTAAGAGCTAACCCATTAAGCTAAGGATTCCAGGTAAGTGGTACTGCATGTGTTTTGTCCGAAAGGGCCTACATCACGGGAATTAGGGGGTGTTTATTGTTTATTTAATTGCTTGTTATGAATTATGTGTTTATTAGATTTAAGTTCAGTTCCTTAGTTAGGATGAATTGCGTTTTAAAGATACTATCGAGGAACACGTTAGATAGGATTGTATGTGCACGACAATGTGAATATTTGAATCCTAAAGCACACAAAAATGAAATGAACGTAAATAGCCGTTTTTGTGGTCCAATTGGTTACGCTTGGCACAGAAACTAAAGATAAGAAAACAGATGTTTTATGCAGTCTGGTTGGATACGCCCGGCGCATAAACGAATTAAGTAATAGTAAAAGACAGAAACAGTAATAGGCAACAGAATTAAATAGTCATATACGTAAATAGTTATTTTTGTAGACCGGTTGGTTACACCAGGCGTAGAAACCAAAGATAAGTAAGTGTTTTTTTTGTGGACTGGTTGGATACATCCGGCACAAAAACAGAATAAATAACAGTAAAAGACATGAATAGTACCAGATAATCAAAACTGAAAAATGTATACAATGTTACAAAAACTATATGTGTATTCATGCTTTACGTTTATACTACTTACTGAGCTTTAGGCTCATAGTTAGGTCTCATTGATGTAGGTAAGGAGCTGATGATTGAATAAAGCTGTTAAAGGATGTAGCTGATGAAGTATTGCCGGGTTGGGCCTTTGTGCTGTTGGCGACATTGACCTTGGGTTATGACTCACGAAAATGAAATAAATGTATTTAAAAGTTTTAAAAGTTTTTAAGTGTTTTATGACTACTTATATTTTAAGTTAATGTGTTTATTTAAATTATTGATTTGTGGTATTTAAATGTAAAAGACTTCCATTGTATGTTTACTCTGAGACTTCCGCTGTATGTTTATTACTCTGGTTTTCTATCATGCAAATGATTTAAAGAATTTTTTTTTTTTTTTTATAGAGAAACAAAAATTTTTATAGAGAAAATTTTGGTGAAGAGTTCTACGGGTAGCAAGACCCGAGTACAGAGAATGGTTGGGAGAGAACTCCACTCATGAGTTATAGCAGCAAAATTAGAGTTTCAAAAACTGCATTAAGGTTTCATTAGGGAAGGCTAAATACTTCCTTAATGAAATTAAAAAATATTACAAAATTGCCCTTGAGTTCAGAAATTTTGGGCATGAGAGCTCGGCTAACATGCTAGCCGAGCAACTCAAAACAAAATAATTTCAAACAACCTAATCCAAACTAAAATATAATCCATCCAATAGCAATCAATCAAGCATAGTCTAATTCAACATATCAAAATAGAAAAATAACATATCTCCATCTAATAGGCGTCATTGGACTCGGAAGTTGGATATGCATCAAGGCCATGGGAGGAGGATCCTAGCCGATTGGAAGTTGTTTGATTCCAAGTGAGTCCATGTCAAAACGCTTCTTTATCATCATGCATTAGTTCATTTTCAAGTTCTATTAGCTTAGTATTACCTGCAAAATAGTAATTTGTTAAGTAAGCAATGAGCTTCTTGGCTCGAGATTGGGTGATGGAATCTTGGGGTGCATCACTTCTGTTTCGCCCAGTGACTCTGGCAGCGACTCAAACTATCTTGAGGCGCGATGAAGACCAATTTGCTCTGTGGACCAAATTGTTTTGGGCCACGACCCAGGTCATTTTGGGTTGAGGGCCTGTAAAGATCTAGTTTTTTTTTTACATTTGAAAACTATAAAATTTAAAACTTTTTCTTTTACAAAACAGCGTAAGACATTTCATTTCAAAATCATTTAAAGACGATAAATAAAATCTTTAAGCATTTTATAAAACACATCGGAAGATTTAAAATAAAACAAAACATTTAAGGAATACAATTCTTTTCTTTTACATTTATAAATCACTTTACAAAATCTTTTACAATTATTTTCCTGTAAATGTCTTTAGCTTAGCCAGCTACAAGATGCGCGCGTGCAAATCTTTTATCAACTGCTCTTTAATCTGTTCTTTTGTTCTCGTGCATTTACCTACATTGTAAGACATAAATTAATGAGCCTAACACTCAGTAAGTGATATAAATAAAATATCTGAATGCACATGCTATGCCATGTTAAAATCTGTATACAGTTTTTATTTTCATTTTTCCTTTATCTTTTATCTTTTATGTTTTAATCTTCATCTTTCTATTTTCTATTTTCTGACCCGACACCTTTGGGGTAGTAGCTCTAGCTACGACCGAAAGCTCTGCTAGCTACTGTACGCTACAATGCACAACATTTGGCTCTGGCTACAACCTCCGCCTACTAGTAGCCCTGTGCACCAAACACTAAAACGTCCTCACTAACCATTGGTCAGTTCGTCAATATACCTGACCTGACACCTCTGGTATAGCAGCTCCGGCTACAACCGAAAGCTCTGCTAGCTGCTACACGCTACGATGCTCAACATGCAGCTTGGGCTACGACCTCCGCCTACTAGCGTCTCTACACTACAATGCTTAACAGCCTCGCTAATAGTTGGTCGGTCCATCCCGTCTCCAACCGAGGACTCACTAGGTGATAAAGGCTCGACTCTGATCTAACCGCACATTAGCTACTATGTACACAGATACACAGCGACCCAACCTCAGGGGTGAGTAGCTCTAGCTTACGACCGAAAGCTCTGCTTGTTGCTGAACGCTACAACGTACACTCGAGCTACGACCTCCGCCTACTAGCGGCTATGCACACTAAGCACTGAAACAGCCTCACCCACCCGTTGGCCGGCTAGTCCCGGCACCGTCCGAGGACCAACTAACAAACCCACATCTCAATCATCTCTTTTACATTTATTCTGTTTAATTCATTTACGTTCTGTTTCTATTTTCTTTTCAAAACCATGCATGAAAACTATTTTTGTATTTTTTTAAAAACCATGATGTGTGATGTTCGTGAATGCATACATTCTATCATATTAGTAGTATACTCTCTATGCTTGCTCATCTATTAAACATATAATTAAAAAAACTTAATTCTAATAAGCACCCAGCAAGCAGCAATAAAATTTGTGAAACATGCTTAATATCTGACTATTCTAATAAAGCAGTAGACATGCCCAATATCTTACTACTCTAACAAATCAGTAAACAATCCGCATACAATTCCTAACTCTTGCGATGTAGGGCCCAAGAGACAAAAACACATGTTTATCACTTACCTCAAAGTTTTAGCGTATATCAGCACTTAATTGTTATCCATCATCCCCTTTTCAATACCTTCAAAATCCATAATATTAAATCATTGATAATCACTGATTATTAATTTCAACATTGTCTATACCATTATTCCATTATATAAACCAACTGATTTCATTCTCAAAACTTTCTTCCTCTTTACAGTTTACCATTTTCGTATATAACAGACAACATAATTCTTCAACCAACAGGGCATATTTACCAAAGTTATAAATGCACAGAGACTCATTTCCCTGCAACAGAACACATCCCTATTTACCAACGTCCAACAATAATATCCAAACTAGGTTTACAGATTATTAACTACATTGGAGAAAATATCCAACTTTAATAGAGCATAAACCCGAGCCTTAATCCACCATACATAATATTTTCGCTTCCTAAAACCAAGTAGTAAACACAGAGAATTATCCAATAACAAAGCATACATTCATTAATCCTTCAAAGTAGTAAACCAAGGAAATTCATTTTTTATCTACTACATTTATCCATATTCATCACTTAAATCCATAAAACAAATGAGGAAGCTATACCTTTCTTGAAGACATAAGCTCACCCGAGGACTCGAGAGCAGGGACCTCCCACAAGCTCACTATCCTGCCTTGTTTTTTTCTCTCTTCCCTATTTCGGTCTTCAACATGGATAATAACGTAACTTAAATCATTGAGAATATTAATCTTATCACATTTCATAGAGCAACAACAAACAAAGACTTATCTAAGAAGACTTCATCACAAAACATACACGCGGCTCCCCACTGCTCTCTCTTACCTTCTCTGTCTTCATTGAAATCTCTCACCAGAGAGCATTCTCCTTTCTCACAACCTTTCTCCCTCACTTTCTTTTCTCATAGTTTGACACCATAATTCCTCTAGAGAATTTCTCTTCTCCCCTCGCACGCACTTTGTCTTTCTTTCTTTCTTTCACATAGAAGACTTCCTATATAAGTTCCATTAATCCCAAGCACTGCAACAAACACCCATCACAAAAATGTCATCTGTAAAGGTAAGAGATGTGGCGGAATTACAGATGATAAACAATTCTTGAGATCTTCAATTTATCTTCTCGGGCTGCTAACCACGTGGGAGTGGATGGTGGGTTAACATTTCCATTGCTACAAGGGACGTTCATTTTTCTCATATGCAGCATTTGTTATTCCATTTTTTAACGTCCGTTAGCATCTTCACTGCAAGAGACGTCCGATCCACAACAAGGGGCTTCCATTGCCTTCATATTTTAGACGTCCGTCAACCTCTAAGAGACATTTGTCAACTTCTTTACCATGAGGAACGTCCGTTCTTCAATGAGGGACGTCCGTTCCTTCCTAAAAGACTTTCCTTCTTCGTTTCCAAACAATGTCGTCCCACTTAATATTAATATTGTTCCCTTTACTTCAATTTCAGACATCCTTTGTCCATAAATGACGTCCATCGCTTCCTAAAATGACTCCTTCATTCTAAATGATGTCACTCCACTTATACTTTTATTTTAGACGTCCTTTGTCCATAAAGGATGTCTCTCGCTTCCTTAAATGACGTCGTTCCCTTTTCACTCCAAACATCCGTCATCCATAAAGAAAGTCTGCCCCATTATGAAGGGAGCCCATTTCACTACAACACACGTCTGTCTCTCTATAAAGGACATCCGTTCACTTAATTTGCACATACATCCGTCATCCATAAAGAAAGTCCATTCACTATGAAGGATGTCTGTCCCACTACAAAGACGTTCATCATTCCTAATTTCCTTAGTTCTCCATTTACTATTAACTCCTTCAGCGTATAATAATTACGCTAACGCTATTATCATCCAACTTAGCTCCAAATACCCCATTACACCAATTAATTTTCCGATTATCTTTACTTAATTCCACTATAGGAAATTGGGGTATTAGAGGGTCAGACCTTGTTTCGGGCCTAATTTAGTTTTACCCCAAGTTTTGGACTTAATCGTTCTTGGATAGTTTCGAGGACCATTTTTGTTTATGAATTTTGATTTGGTGTAAACATTATGATTATGTTCCAAAACTTAGGAGGTTGTTGGATTTGTTTGCTATTAAGCTTCATATGGCATTTTTATGTTGAGCTTTGGTATTGGTTGACCCAAATTCGAGGTAAGGGTTATTTTATATTCAACATACGTTAACAATTAAAAACTGAGATTTTACACATTCTCGTATTAAATGGAGTGTCCCATTTGGCACGTCGGATTTTTTTTTAAATGTAAGACTTTTTTGTTAAACATGTTTAGTTTAATATTTAGTTCATTTATATTTACAGTTGTGCACTATTATTGTTAACTAGAATAATGAGACAGTTATATGTGTCGTGTCATTGTTAACTAGAATAATGAGACAGTTATATGTGTCGTGTCCCTAGGCACAAACCTGATCAAGGTCATTTTTTTTGCTGTTGCGATTCCTTGAGTATCGCCATTGTTTAATTTTGTTTCTTGCTCTGTACTTGTCTTATTTAACTCGTTCATATTTTGTGTTGGTTTTAAATATATTATTGCCATGCACTCGTACTTTTATAATTTCAAATATCGATCATAAAATCTAATTTTTACTGAATTTAGTTAACTCACCCCTTATTTAACTCATTCTTTTAGGAAATAATCAAAGTGATTTGTTATTGCCACGTCAAGATTAGGTTCTGAGAATTTCCTGAATAAACTAATTTTATTTTTTTCCGTTTTTAAGAGTCTTAGAGTATTTTATTTGAGAGGTGTACCTTAGTGTTATTTTTATCATTTTTTTATTTTATTGCTGCATAGTTTTAGACCTTGTCCTTTTTATAGTATCTTATTAATGTCACTAATGGACCTTTAATTGGGCCTATTTTGTAAACTAAATTTTCAAGTTTTCCACTACTAATTAAGAGTTTAAAATAACGATCAAACATTTTTGTCTGTTTCGGGCTGGGTATTTCTTGTTCTGTCTTGGGTCCCTTTTGGGGCGTGACAGATAGCAAATGAAGGACAAGTCCAAGAAACATTGAGTTACCCTATTAGTCCAACAATAGCATCTACGTAGCATAATAATATAATTTTATTATATAAACTATGTGAAATAAAGAATAACATATTAAACCATACTAAAGAGAAAATGCTAATAAAAGAGTCATATCTCACCAACAACAAACTCAAAGAGAATGAAACAGTTAAAGAAATGAAAAATACTGATCAATCCTACGTCGACTTCTAATGGTATTCCTAACTATAACCTGAAAAGGGATGTTGTTAGAATGAGTCGACTATATTTAGTAGGAATTCAAATGTTATATATAGTGTTTTAAAATAATAAATGATGGACATGCCATAACAAAAATCATAAATAAAACTGAGGAAAACCATCAGTAGGGCTAAGGTTAGAAATATCGCACTATACTTTGGTATGTAATAAAAATAGGCCACTACTGTAAACAATAAAACCCTAGTGAAAATAGAATCACACATGAATCTCTAGCACACTACGCCCAAGGCATGAGGGGAAATGCCATACTTGATGATCGTAATAACATAATAATTCTGATAGGGTTTAGGATTTCACCCCTAGGGACAACACAGTAAATTGTCTAATTACTCTATTTACATAATAGAAACAACTTCTCAAACACTTGAAGATGTGTTTCAAACAAGAAATCTCACTTGGGTTAATCAAACTCGGTACACTTGTCGAGTTGATCAATAGTTCAAAAAGACGTACGCATGGAGAAATAAACGTAGCATTGAAAATCATATATATAGTATAATACTGACATGTCATAAAGACATGACATATCATAAAATAAGATAACATGTTTCAAAATAAATTTGATAAAAACTATGCATGCACTATTGAATATAATAAATAAACATCTACCTTTACTAGGTATACCACTAGCAAAACCGACTATCCAAGAAATTCAATGAAAGAATTAAGTATCAATACCTATCAATATACTATCATTAGTACTACTCTAAAACTCTCATAATCATATTTGGAACTCAAATTCTTAATTAGAAACAACTCGAGTTTCACATGGGCTAAAAATCCAACTAAGCCCAGAAAAGGAAAAAACAATGTAATATACATAACCAAATGCCATGACGTAAATAACACTGCAACATCTCAAAGGATAAGGCCATGGCAGCACATACAACAACATTAGGATACATGTCCCCGCCAACACCACAACATCGGCCTCGCCAACACCAGGGCATGACACATGTTAGTTTTCTGGACAACCTGAGAAACCGCCAAGTGCTGCAACATTATTCCATGGCCTAAATTGCAAGATTTGATCTTTGTGTTTCCTCACAATGCCTAGGCATGCGGCACAAAATGCCTCGACGTCTAAGAAATGCAAATGAAATATTACTAAAATCTAATCGGTTTTGGTATTACCACCCTTCGATCGACATATTAAAAATTCCATACTATTACCCCTAAGATTTCTTACATAATTTACTTGGTTTCGATTCCTAACCTTTTGTTTTAGAACCACTCTTCCTCTAGAATTACAAAAAAAAATTGAATAAAACAAAAAGGCGGGTTAGAATTCGACATACCTTTCTGGCACTTCCGATTTCTGGCAAAATTAGACCCGTACTTTCAATAACTCAACACCGAGTAAAATGATTTCCAATCTAAATGGTTCTTAAAGTTAAGAAAATTCCAACTTCTTTGCAAAAGTTTTCAAATTTCTAAACGATATGATTTCTTACCTATTTTTTCTTTTGATTCTTTTGCAAATTTGAACTCTGTTAAACCCAATTAAGAGGTCTTCCAATCAATCTCAATATCTTGAATACAATCCAAGTAAGAATCTTAATCTTTGAGAGAAAAATTGTACAACATTAAAGAAATGGTCCTACCTAAATTCCTTGCACTAAAGACACCAAAATTCTATATTTTTGCATAGGGAATTGATTGATCTTTGAGACTCAGCACTCTCATGGTCCCCCCATTGAAAATAGACTAGAAAAATTAGGTATTTGATGGATGTGTATCTATATATAACCCTTTCGGCCCATCAAGCAAAAGCCTGCCATTTAATTCAAATTGTATTTGAAAAACTTTAATTAAATTGAAATCAAATTTGGAATTGGTCAAATTTGGAAATTTGGATTAAAAGTTTGAAAATTTTTGAATTTTTTTTTGTTTATGCTTGTTAGAATATTTCTTTCTTTGATTAAGTGGTTACGTAAAGATCTAAACGTGTGGAATGAAGGGTAAAAGGCAAGAGTGTGAGCTTATTTTTTATAAAAGCCTTATTCAAGTGCAAACAGGAGTTGGAGTGATCCCTATTCGAGTGAAACACGTGAGAGAGAGAGAGAGAGATAAAGGTCCATTATTATTTTCTTCTTACACATCATTTAATTTATCACATTTCATTTTAGCGCTTTTATTTTATCGCTTCAATTACATTCCTTCACTTATTACTTTTGATACTGTTTGATTATATTATTGTAATTTTCCTTCTCTTTACATCTACTTGTTTGTAATTGTTGATCTAAAGTCATGAGTGGAAGTAGAGAAGAGGCAAAAGTCGATTTAAGGATATTTATGAGGGCTATGCAAGACCAATTCCAAGCCCTAGCCCTAAGAATGGACCGTTTGGAAACACCAAACCCACCACATGGCCGAGAAAGGAGGAATTTTGAAATAGATGAGTTTGATGAGGAAGATGTGAATAACCAAAGGAGAAGAGATTTTCAAATGGATAGGGAAGATGGTAATTTAAGCAACATCAAGGTAAATATGTAACATCTCATTTCCGTTTGACTTTCCAATAAAATTTTTCTTTTTAAAACTTTATTTAAAAACGCTTGAAGGAAAACATAAGAGTAAATAAGCGCAGAAAAACATGAAATTTTTCATTAAAAACAAAACAACATGGTCAACATATCTTAGAATCAAACTATCTCAAAGTCTTGGACATAATCAAACACTTTTATTTCATCTGTGAACCATAACCCTTAAGTCATCACGTGCCAGGTAACACAAGCACTCATCGTATCATACTTCCTCCATGTACACATCATTTGGATCACAATTGTTACCTACATCACAGGAGAGATAATGAACCTAATGTCTAGTAAAAGATATAAATGAAATGCAAAATGCTTATGCTGACTCTATGCACATGTTTGTCATGTCAGAAGGGAACCTATCCCTTCTGTTTCACTTAATGTCTCACTTTAAATCAGAATGTTGGAGATATTTCCCAAAGAGAGATAGATACATCCTCAGGATCTAGCTTAGGCAGAACTGGTCACCCAATCCCTACGTGAGAAGAGATACATCATCTCGCAAATTCTCCCAAGCATCATCGTCACTAAACTCCCCAACCTCCAACGTTTATTTACACACATTACATTCATTATTATCTTGTGCAATGCATGATATGCAACCCTAACTGACATGTCAATATGATGTCACACAACAGTTCATAGAATTACTAGAAAATAATACAATTCAACAACCATTGATGCATGAATCATGAAGCAAAGCAACTGTAATCAATCTTATGCATGTTGTAACTATCATATTAATAATACAGAAATTCTACATGATCATCATTACCACCGACGGTTTTATTTACACAATGCTAGGTTCTTGAACATGCTGCAAACTAACATCCTAACATGGTAATATGACTCACGTACATGTTGTAAACAAACATCCTAACATAGTATTATTCTAGCACTTTAACATTCATAGGTTATCATCTCAAGATATATCAACAGGGAATAATCACCAACAGAGTACTACTGGGCAATAGGCTCATTATTCCTTCTGTGATATAGGAATTGAATGTGATCCTTGTGAAGTGGACGTGGAAGAAGTGCGATGCGATGTAAGTTTGTGTTACCAAGCGCGGATCGACCTTAGGGGTTATGGCTCATGAAAAAATGTTTAATTTCATTTAACGACTTTATAATATGGTTTTTAAATGTTTTAAACTGGTTGGTTGATGATGTTGTTTTCAAGACCAATTTAAAGCTTTAATTATGTGTTGTAATTATTTCTCATATGTTTACTTTTATAATTTCCTTGAAGTGTTTTCGAAAGAGTTTTAAAGGAGAAAAATTTTTATTAGAATGGGAAACGGAATTGGGATGTTACATGAATTGTACCTAGCATGAGCAGAGAATTTATTCATTCTAAATGCAAAATTTCTAATACGATGAAAGAGTACTCCAATATCAATTAAAACATATAACCACTTCATAACATAATTTGTACCAGATACAACTGCAGGTTGATCATTTTCTTCATCTTTCCCATATAGAAAGAAAACACTTGGAGCTACCATTTCTTGTCCTCCATTAATAGTTTGGCAGAATTTAGCAATACGTCAAGGCTCTCCACACTTGAAGCAATGTATAGATCCTTCCTTGCACTCTCCGTTATGGCTCATCTTGCATTTTGGACAAAAGTTTTGCTGATACGTTCTACCATTAGGGGGAGCAATAATTGTTTTAGTCATAAGGCATTTGTCCCTCCTTTGTAGCACTTAATTCTCTGTCGGTCTTTTTATTCCTTGGTTTGCAGGTGGAACACCCCATTGCTGTTGGTTCTGATTATTCCTCCAGAACTTCTGGTTTATTTCCCACTTCCTTGCTTCCATCATTTTAGCATCCTCCACTTCAAGCGCTTTGGAAACAATTTTTGCATACGAGACATCTTGAGTGCCAGGGATCTTGATTCCTCAGAAATTTTCTACATTCAATCCTTGAACGAACTGATAGATCTTGTGTTCATTGTTCACCACTAGGTGTGATGCAAATCGAGATAGCACTTCAAATTTCTTTATATACTCATATACAGTTCCATTTTAGCACAACTGCATGAATTCCACCAATTTCTTTGATCGGATTTTCTGGTTGAAATACTTTTCATAGAAGAGCTCCTTAAATTAGTCCCTTATCAGAGCTCGAACATCTTGAGTTGCCTTAACAGTATCCCACCAGAACTTTGTGTCTTGAACTAGGAGGTACGTAGCACATGCAACTTTCTTGATGTCTTAAATCCTCGCATACTTGAACATATCCTACAGAGGCTGAATCCATTCCTCAGCTCATATGGCATCAGCAACATTTCGTTGAAGGATGGAGGCTTTAGTGTCCTAAACTTTTCCCAACCTGCTTCCTTGGGAACCACTACTTGGCGTTGATTTCCATTCTCATTCTCCCTCTCCATAATACGTTCCATGAGCTAGAATTGGAAATCCACTATAGTAGTCAAGCGACCAAAAACTTCATCCCTACCATTCTGTTGAACACCATGCTCTTGGCCCACAACATTTCCTTGACTAGCAACTTTGTCCCTTACATTATCGACTCCGACAACTTTGTTCCTTATATTATTAGCTTGCATGTTTCTTCTAATTCCTCTCACTATCCTATTATTCTACAATAATTTTATATTATTTAGCATTAACTATACAAAAACATTAGACTAGTTATTCTATAGAAAACGTATATTAGGAAGCATTAACTTGTTATTCTTAGAGGAAATTATAAAACATTAAACTAACAATGAAATTTAAACTAACAAAACAATTTAATAAATCACTTATAGTTGAAGGAGTGTGCTGCGATAAGTCTTGTGTTACCAGCAGTCTACAAAACCGCGTTAGACATGGTTATGCTCTGATACCATAACTGTGACATCCCGTTTCCATTTGAGTGTCCAAAAAATAATTTCTTTTTAAAACTTTATTTAAAAATTCTTAAAGAAAAATATCAGAGTAAATAAGCGTGGAAAAACATGAAATTGTTCTTTAAAAACAAAACAACATGGTCAACATATCTTAAAACCAAACTATCTCAAAGTCTTGGACATAATTAAACACTTTTATTCCATCTGTGAGCCCTAATCCCCAGGTCATCACGCTCTGGGTAACACAAACCCTCATCGTATCATACTTCCTCCACGTACACATCATTTGGATCACAATCATTACCTACATCACAGGAGAGATAATGAGTCTGATGCCCAGTAAGAGATATAAATGAAATGCAAAATGCTTATGCTAACTCTATGCGCATGTCTGTCACGTCAAAAGGGAACCTATCTCTTCTGTTTCATTTAACGTCTCACTTTCAATCAGAATGTTGGAGATATTTCCCACAGAGAGATAGATACATCCTTGGGATCTAGTCTAGAAGAACAGGTCACCAAATGCTACATGGGAAGAGATACATCATCTCGCAGTTCTCTAAGCATCACCATCACTAAACTTCCAAATCTTCAATGTCTATTTACATACATTAAATTCATTATTATCCCGTACAATGCATGATATGCAACCCTAACGGAAATGCCTATATGATGTCACACAGTAGTTCATATAATACTAGAAAACAATACAATTCAACAATCATTGAAGCATGAATCATGAAGCAAAGCAACTGTAATCAATCTTATGCATGCTGTAACTATCATATTAATAATACAAAAATTCTATTACCACCCACAGTTTTATTTACACAATGCTAAGTACTTGAACATGCTTCAAACTAACATCCTAGTATGGTACTATGACTCACGTACATGTTGTAAACAAACATCCTAACATAGTATTATTCTAGCACCTTAACATTCACAAGTTATCATCTCAAGATATATCAACAGGTAATAATCACCAATAGAGTACTATTTTTAATCATAAAGCAATATCAACATGAAGGTTCTCAATCAAGCCTCTAGTATATGTTATGTTATCCCAAACAGAAAATGGATAATTAAATCTACCAAACAATCATGCTTTATCGAACTCAACAAGATATTCAAACTCTATAGAACATCATTATCAACAAGTCGTCATCTATAAATTACGGTAGCATGGAATGAACACAATATCGTGTCATCAGTAAGTTTTCTATCCAACATAGCAAAGAACCGACTTAACATATCTCCCCTATTCATTACTAAACACAGAAGGCAGATATACTCTATAAACACCAACAAGAAATAGGCAAGTTCTATGATTTATTAACAGGGAAGGAACAAGCAGTCTTTTCCCATCAAAGTAGAGAACTTTTTCATCAACAAAAAACACACAAATCTAAACATATGATGTAGGCCTTTTCGGGCAAAGTGCACACAAATCTCTTATCTTCCTCTTAGATAAAAACCTTTTTCAAGAATTTTCTCCAGCCAAGAACTCTTCTCCTTTAGCAATAAACTCCAAACTCACTCAGCACACTGAACCCAAAAAAACTAGAAGAAGAAATATCGAGAGGAAATTCTAGAGAAAGTGCAGAAGATGTTTTTCTCCTCATTCAGCCAATCTTCTCCTATTTATACACTAAAATCCTCAGAGGGTGACGAGGAGGCGTGACCCAGTTTCCAAGCGATTCAATAACCCACTAGACGTCGGTTACCCTTTTTTCGTAACCTACAAATTGCGTATTGGTCGATCACCTCTTTACTGTGATCGACCGTGTATCAATATTTTCACAATTTGCTTTGGTGCCGGTCGATGAACCTTCTTCATGTGATCAACTGAAATTCACCAAAGAACAAATTTTCTCAATTTCTGTCGATCATAACCTTAGTTGATGATCAACTGCCACTCAACATTCTTAAGTTTGCTCGTCACTGCCATTTTTACGATTGACCCCATGGTTAACCGTTTCTAACTATTGCTGCACTCCAAATGTTTTATTTTTCCATTACCATTTTTGCGGTCGACCACGTTTCTAACTACGCGAAGCTCCTCAATGTTTCTCCTTCGATAGTGATTGACCACTCCACTCTTTATCACCCTTATTCCTCATTAAATTATTTATTCTCTTATTTATATAACCAAATTACACCCTTTATAAAAACTAATACAATATAATTCCACTATTCTTCCAAATATTAGCAACATCAATAATCTCAATGATATGAAAGATTCTGAATTACAATTTCACAATGTTCAAGCATCAAATTACACTTAATCAAAATTTTACATGTAGACACATTTTTTAGATATTACAAAATATCCCGCCTTTCCAAGGAAAAAATGATCCTGAGACATATATAGAATGGGGATGAAAGGTGGATCTAATTTTTGAATGCCTAAACTATTTGGAGGAAAAGAAAATCAAATTGGTTTCCATGGAATTCATTGACTACCCAAGCATTTGATGGGATCAAACAGTAAAGAATCAAAGGAGGTATGGAAAACCTTCAATGCACACTACTATAGAGATTTATGTCATAAGTTGTAGAATTTAAATCAAGGATTCAAGAGTGTGGAAGACTATTATAAGGATATGGAGATAGCCATGATCAAGGCTAATGTTCAAGAGGAAATGGAAGCCACCATGGCAAGATTTGTTGGAGGACTCAATAGAGATATAGCGGATATAGTCGATTTGCAGCAATATGTAGATATGGAGGAATTACTTCACAAGGCTGTCAAGATTGAACAATAATTGAAAGTAAAGAGAAGTTCCAAGATGCCATGGACTTCCAACAACATGTTTCAATCTAATTGGAGGAATGAAAAGCTGAACCTAAAAAGGAACAAAACGGAAAAATCATGGCATCAAACCTCATTCCACAATAAAGTAATGACTGAGGGTTCTACTTCAACTAGGAGTCAAGAAATCAAGTGTTTCAATAGCCCAGGATTAGGGCACATAACTTCAAATTGTCCGAACAAGAGAGCCATGATAGTGATGGATAATGGAGATGTAGAAAAAGTAAGTTCTAGCGATGATGAAATACCACCACTTGAGGATTGCACCGATGTTCAAAGTGGAGAGCAAAGGAGATTTATTGGTCACATGGAGAGCTTTAAACACTCAAATCGGAGAGGATCACGACAAGGTACAAAGAGAACACATATTCCACACCTACTGTCATGTTGAAAACAAAGTTTGTAGTTTAATCAGCGATAGTGGGAGTTGCACAACCATGATCACCACATTATTAGTTTAGAAGCTGGACTTGAAAACTACGAAGCATCCAAAATCATACAAGTTGCACTGGCTAAGTTGGAGAGATCAAAGTAACCAAGAAAGTGAAGATTGAATTATCCATTAAGAGATACAAAGATGAGATATTATGTGATTTGGTACCCATGCAAGCAACTCATATTCTCCTAGGAAGCCCTTGGCAGTATGACAAAAAATTCAACCACAATGAATACAAGAATAAATATTACTTGGTTTAGAATGGAAGAATTGTTGTGCTAACACCGTTGAAGCCATGGGAAGTTAGTAAAGATCAAAAGAGGAAAGTAAGAAGTTGATTTTACTTTTGTATAATGATATTTATTTTACCTCTCATGAACTAACTGATATTTATTTTACCTCTCATGAACTAACCTCTTTTCCAGTGGTTGTTCCATCTCTTTTGCAGGACTATAAATATATATTTTCAGAGGAATTACCCAAGGGAGTACCACCAATAAGAGGGATTGAACAACATATCGATTTCATGGCAAGAGCCACCATTCCCAATCGTCTAGCTTACTGTGAAAACCCAAAAGAGACTAAGGAAATTCAAAAGCAAGTCAATGGGATGAGAGAGACAAGATTGGTAAAGGAAAGTCTGAGCCCTGCTCCATGGCAATAATCTTAGTTTTGAAGAAAGATGGAATGTGGAGGATGCGTGTGGATTGCCTAACCATCAACAAAATAACGGTAAAGTATCGACATCCCACTCTTAGATTAGATGATATGTTAGATGAATTGTATGAAGCATACAAGTTTTCTAAGATTGACTTGAAAAAAAGGCTATCATCAAATTTGAATGAAAGATGGTGAGGAGTAGAAAACCGTGTTTAAAACTAAATATGGTATTTACGAGTGGTTAGTTATGTCTTTTGGATTATCTAATGCTCCTAGTACGTTTAAGAGATTGATGAACCATGTGCTTAGATCTTTTATTGGAAATTTTATTGTTGTGTACTTTGATGACATATTAGTTTATAGCAAGACATTAGAGAAACATTTAGATCATTTGAGAGCTATTTTTGATGTTTTACGATCTAATCAAATTTATGCTAATCTAAATAAGTGCACTTTTTGCATGGAGTTAGTTGTATTTCTTGGTTTTGTAGTGAGCTCAAGAGGAGTATCTGTTGATGAGGAAAAGATGAGAGCAATCAAGGAATGGCCTTAACCAAAGAACGCAAGTGAAGTCTGAAGCTTTCATGGATTTGCGAGTTTCTATTGGCAATTTGTGAGGGACTTCAGCAACATAGAAGCACCTATGAACTATTTGGTAAACAAGAATGCTAAATTCAAATGGACTGAGGTACATGATAAGTTTTTTTAACTTTATAAGAGAAATTGACAAATGCACATTTATTATCTTTACCAAGTTTTGATATAACTTTTGAAATTGAGTGTGATGTGTTGAGAAAGGAACTTGGAGGCGTTTTGATGCAAGAAATGAAGCCAATTGCTTATTTTAGCGAGAAGCTTAACGAAGCAACCTTAAATTATCCTACCTACGACAAGGAGCTATACGCCTTGGTGAGGACTTTGCAAACGTAGCAACACTGTTTCTGGCCAATGGAGTTTACCATTCACTCCGATCACGAGAGCTTAAAATACCTAAAGTCTCAAGGCAAATTACAAAAGTGACATGCTAAGTGGATGGAGTACATAGAGAGATTTCCATATGTCATCCACTACAAGAAAGGTAAGGAAAATGTGGTTGCTGATGCATTGTCGAGAAGGTATGTGCTTCTTACAACTCTTCAATCCAAGTTCTTACGATTTGAATACATTAAGGATTTATATGAAAGTGACTTGGATTTTAGGAAAATTTGGAATGCTTGTGCAAAGTTTGCTTTTCAAGATTTCTAGGCATGAAGCATTTTTATTTAAGAAAAATAAATTATGTGTTCCTAAATGTTCTATTCATGAATTGTTAGTAAGAGAAACTCATGGAGGCGGTTTAATGGGGCATTTTGATATTTCTAAAACATTAGATGTATTGAATGAAACTTTTTATTGGCCGAAAATGAAAATTGATGTTACATCTATTTGTGATAAGTGTATTGAATGTAGAAAGGTGAAATCAACAATTAAACCTCATGGAAAATATATGCCTTTACCTATTCCTAATCAACATTGGGTCAATATATATAACATTCCGTATTTTTAAAATGCGTAAAATTTAAAACTTTCTTTTTATAAAAACATCAAAGTCTTTTTCTTTTATCAACCCAGTCTTTAAACCCCTTTTTCTTTCACTTTGCTCAGTTTCCTTTTACCTTTATCAGTTTACTTTCAAAAACCATAACATTCTTTATAAGAAATGCAGCGGAACAAAACATTAAAGAATAAGTAATAAATTACAAAATTCTTTTTCAAATACTTTTCCTTTAACTCTTTAGCCCAGCCAGCCACAAGATCCACCCGTGCAAATCCTTCATCAACTGTCTTTAAGCTGTTCATTTGTTGCTCGTTTATACCTCCATCACAAGACCTAAACTAATGAGCCTAACGCTCAGTACGTGATAAAATGAAATGCAATGCAATGCATGACCATACAATGCAATTTAAATCAGGAGTACATACCTGACAAACACTGTGGGGCCATGAAGAAGAATCTGTCAATTCTCTATAAACATACGTATCGTGGTCTTCCTCATGCAGTGTGTACTCTTTTGTTATGAGAACGTTGGGGATTTCAGAACGAGAGACAATGAACACTCGATCCCATGTAACTCACTTACTTTCTTTTAAATTTTCTCTCTCTAAATATTCTCTCGTGCACTCTTCTTTTCCTGCCATGGGATGTCATTGTTTTCCCAAACCCCCCATGCCTATTTACATAGATTCTTATGACATGCAATATGGACATGAATTCTTACAATCCTATATGATAATAAAATGTCTAAGAAACATATCATTAAAAGAACCTAAATCTAGTAAACACACAGTATGCAATCCTAACTCTTGCGATGTAGGGTCCGAAGACTAAAATACAATCAATATCAACTTACCTGGCGTCCACAACGCGTTTCTGTTTCCTTACTATTGTTCGTTCCATCAAAACCATAACGACTATGCATTAATAACAATCACCTAAACCTTAACAAATATAATGGAATAGCAATAACCCACAATGTTTGATAGGCTCCAAGAAACAAATAGAGAGCCTTAAAGAAATCTGTTCCTGAAAACTGTAATCCATCGAATTAACAATAGTCAATCAATTTTAACTTCCAAAATATGCGTGAGCTTGAACTGAAACTTGACAGGGATGATCTCAATACAATCATAATAATCATGTCAAAATTCCATAAAGAAATCCATTCTGGTTCAAAAGTTATGCTCCGAATACAAAGGTTCCAATAATTAGGGTTTGACAGGGCAGATTTACCAACAATTATTCAAAATGAAATAACTCGAGTTACATACATAAAATGAAGCCCAAATTTGGAAGGTAGCTCCCTGACTCAATCCTGAATAAATCACCAGAAGACACCAAACAGAGAGGAACGACGCAAAGGCCTCAAACAGATACCATATTCAGTGAGAACAACAATCCAGCAAAAAAAACAGATTCAGCACTACAACAATAATCCAACAATAACCTTCTCCAATCAATAATCCACAAAAGATTTCTACAACAACTATTAAGCATTCAATCAACAGAACATTAGGGCGTCCAAGAACTAAGAAAAGAAAAAAGAAGACATTCAAGAATCAAGGGTAAGTTCAATGGAGTCCGCGGACCGCCTAATGAGAGGGGCGACTTTGTGGTTGGCCGAAGACCAACACTCTCCAAGGGTGGAATCTTCTTTTATCTCCACTCTACAATCCTTACCTCGAAGACAAGTGATTGGAAGAGACAATATCCCAAGGAATGCAAGGTTGAGAAGCTTCAAGAATCCCTTGCTTGGGTGATGGATGAGGACGGTGCAAGGGGGAGGGGAGGCCGCGGCAAGGTTTCTCCAAGAAACACAAAATTTTTTTCAATTCAAAAAACTGCCCTCCAATCTTCCAAGGGAGGGTACTTAACCCTAAGGTTTACAAAAAAAAGGTCGAAAGACCAAAATACCCTTAATGACGAAAATTCGGCATGAGGGTGCGGTTTTCATGCAAACCGCACACCTCTCTAGCATCTCACAACACAATAAAAGAAAACCAAATAAAATAAATCAAAACAAGACTTTAAATAACATTTGTAGTCTTCACGTCACCACACTTCATGGCTAATGTGGAATTCGGCTTAGGTTGGTGGAGCACCATCCCAAGAGATCAAATGAAAAGGAACTCCTTTATCGTCTTGTGATACATCTTTCAAAGAATCCCACATCTTGGTATTTCCTGCAAAATAGAAACTAGTTAGGAAAGCAATGAGTTTCTTGGCTCGACTCCGTGTGATAGGGCCTTGGGGCACATCAATGTTGCTCATTCCATCAATGTGACTTTACTTTATAAAACTGAATAGTTATTTATCATAAAACCATATTTTTTACCATAGAGTAGAGAACCAGTTAATGCGCCTACGTTAATACGAAATGACCAAGTGAATACTTTATAAAGTTGTCTTCACATAACCTTAAGCATTCAAGACTTAGAGCCAACAACGCCGTAACATACATATTCACTCTTCTTAGTTTAACCAATAAATCAAGTGGCAGAAACCAACATGAAACTATTACTTCACAATAAACAATCCCAACAAAAACCCATGATTCTTGACAAACTGTACATAAATTAATCAATCCAACTAGTCATTCTTAGCAATAAGCCATACAGAAGACAACTTCCCAAACAATTATTGGTTCTGCCACATCAATCAACGAAACAGAGCATTTATGCACTTTCCACCAAGCATTAGACTTTCTAAATTATCCCTCAACAATACTTACCCAATATTTACAACATTCCACTGTAATAAGACTAGATAGTGACCAAACAGAATAATAATACCTACACCATATAACAATAATTTTTCAAAGTATATCACTTGGCAGAAACCAACTAACGAACCAACCGAATAGTCAACCAAGGTAGAGAATCAAATTTTCCATTAACAAAGTACAATAATTCACCACTACAGAGTATAATCCAGAGAACAGAAAACTCAATTCTAAGGCTGAATTCAACATTCAAAATTAAAACCAATGAACTTACTGGGCACGGTAGTGGAGTAGCTCCCAACACCCGAGAGGAACTTCCAATTCTCATACTATGTCAACACAAAAAACACGTCCTTGTTTGCTGTCATTTATAGCCAGAGACGTACACCTCTACACTCACACACTTCACAAAGGAGAATGCCATGTGGAAGACTCGTATCCTGCCAGCCCAAAACACTGGACATGTCAGCTCATCGGTGAACCGACAGAACCGAACACCGAACAAGCCCCATAGAAATGGAAGCCCTCCTCCTCCATCGAATTCCACTGCCACCCATTTCGTCCATTCGTTGCCAAGCAACACTAAATAATTAAAATTGACCAAAAATCTCACCTTGGCGGAGTTCGTCGATCTATCCTGTGAGTTCGCCGGACCCCGTCGAACAACTCCGCCGGCCACAGTCACAACAGCAGCTCGCCTCGTCACCAACCACTAGTCATTCGCCGAGCGTCGCCTCGTCGCCGGAGTTCGTCGTCGCCCGTCACTCGCGTTGCCCGATCTCCCGCCCGCTCTCTCTGCCTTCTCGCTTCTTTCTCTCTCTCTCTCTCTCTCTCTCATTTAACTCAAATCGGCCGTTTAACTCAAATTAAACCATTAAATGGTTTTTGTTCCATTTAATTTACACCATTATCTTCAAATCCCACTCTTTTCTCTCTTAATAGAATTTATATCATTTATTTTAATTAATTTCCTTAATCTCTCATTTAATCTTTTCTCATATATTTCAATCCCACTTTAATATTTTTTTCATTTGTACATAAACCAAACCGAATTACTCCAATATTTCGGACCAAGCCAAACCAAAATTGGTTTATTCCATTGACGTCAATAGTAATATCCCGAAAATTTCTAATGTATTCGACTCATTCAAATACCCACAAATTATTTTTCAATTTATCATTTTTAAATTCTGATATAAAAATAAGGATATTATAATCCTCCCTCCTTATAGAAATTTCGTCCTCGAAATTTGCTCAACGTAATTATTCATTCGATTTAAATTCAATGTAATTTTTTGTAACCTATACTTACACGAAACATCCAAGGATTACATCACTTTTCACTTCTGTAGGGCACAAAATGCAGCAGAAATTCCTATGTCACATCTGAGTTATTAAATTATCAACTTCATCCGTCGTAAAAGAAATGCTTCCTTCCAAAATTTATTTTATATCAAACCATGTGCATACATTTACTGCATTTTGAAGATTCAAACCCTCCAAAATCTAGTCCCTATTCATAAAATTCCCTCTTTATCCGTATGCGTCCCATTAAAATATACCTTAGAGCAATAATTTCTAGTTTCATAAGTCACAACATGTCAATTTTTGACTCATACTTCATTTACAATATCGCTTTGAGCCAGTAAGACATCATTCAAAATGATTGACTTAGAACTTAGCACATGTGAATTGTCTCGAAATTCTCACTTGTTCTTTGACAAACATCCTATTTATAACTTGATCATAACCATCTCCTTCTACTTTGGTCGTTTAAAATCTTTTTGTACTCTAGATCTTTGGAAACCGTCAGCCCCTTGTTTCTTTGTTCTTCTCATTTCCCAATATATTCCATAATTTAAATCCGATAGTCCAATACTTACTCATTTCGTCTCTAGGATTTTCACTTTAACCTTAACTAACTCGTTCTTCACTAATCCAAACCCTACAGTAAACATATCACTATACTATGCCCAGTCCTAGTGTGCTCCAACCATTATTGTCGAGGGGATTAATATCTCTAGTCAGTTCAATCATTCCTCTAATTGAAGTTACTAGTAACAGATTTGAAACAGCAGCCGGATCCATCCCACAACTCTAAGTTAGTTTATTGATCGTTTCATATTCCATCACGTTTTTGTTTTCGAATTAGTATCTATTTCTGTTTCTGAACTCATCAGTTTACAAAAAAGTAAATTGAAATCCAAATTAGTTAGACTTTCCATCCATTTTCTAAATCACAAATATTATTATTATTATTGTTATTATTATTATTATTATTTTTTTTTTCACATCTTACACTAATACATCCTTGTTTCAAGTCCTTGTACAACCTAGCATAACTCGTGTTCATTACTACTCACACAATCCGAGGTAGGTTGCGATAACACTTTTAATTAACATACATACACCGTAACTATTCTCCTTACAGCCGAAACAGAGTAAGTCCTTATTATGTGAGTAATTATTGTGTGAGGAAGATCCTTGTCGTAATGGCTCTTTTCTAATTTTATTCGTATCCTTATCTCGTCTCTGGTTATTTTATTCGGATTCTAACCAGAATAATGAATTGACCAAACGTAATACAAACCTTATTATTCACTTTCTATCCTTTCTAAGTTACCTCAATTACCATAATATTATCTTCAATATCGCTTAGACTACAGGCTCCCATAATCTACCCTTAGGGCAATGATTTCTGGTTTCATATATCTCAAATTGACAATTGTTTCCTATGCGACCAATATAATTTACTAAATCTCCATCGATTGGTAAAAACCAAAATTAAATCCTGATTACATGAGGAAAAGAGACATTAGAGTTAAATGGGTTACTTAGACCATTTTAATCTTCTAGATGCAGTGTGTCGTCCGAAATCAATTTGGGACGAGAAAACGCGGGCTTAATCATTCGTTCGTACTGTTCGCAAACCCAATTCGGACGATATGAGGCGTCCGCATGATGCGTCCACAGTCATCCGAATGTGTTTATAATTAGGACAGATTCATTCGGACGCCATTTTCCCTCATCCGCAGTCATCCGTAAGCATCCGATTGTTCCCAGAATTTGTACAGATTCAAAGTGGACGGTTCTGCTGTTGTCCGCAGCGTCCGTAGGCGTCCACAATTCGACAACCAGGAATTTTGTACGTCAAAAAGTCGTCCCAAACTTCAAGTTAGGTGTTTTCTTTAACTTTTTCTACTACATTTCATTTGCTAGACCAACCCATATGGTTTTGATATAAATGAAATCCTATGTATCATAGTTAGTTGTATAAATAGATTATATTTCCAAATCTCCGGTCCATGACAAAATCTAACTTATCTAGGAATCAACACTCAATTTCTCGTTCAACCTAAAATAGTTCCTTATCCTAATTCCTTAACAACCAACCCGTTATCTAGTTCATGAAAAATTGTAAGTTCCACTTATCCCTTTTTTCCCAATTTATAAAAAATTTGGGCAGAGTCTGCCTTGTTTCTTTACTCCACCAAAGCTAATTCCTGCACTCAAAACCCAAACAGTTCTAGTATCGTCTATCGTTTATCATATCTATCAGTTTATTCTATCAAAAGAAAGCTACGATCACTTGCATTAATTACAACAATTCCAAATATCGTATAAATGAAATTACATTTCCCATACATTCTTCAAGTAACAAATTTTTTGTCCTCATCGCTTACAACTTTCCTGGCCATGATTCTTTTTCATCATGCAAGACAAAACAATTACTTAACAATGAGATAAAGAAAAACAACTAATTGGAATACTTACAGTCGATGAAGATTTCCACGTTGAAGCTTGTGCTGGTAGGCAGTCTACAAAATAAATTTTAAAACTCGGGATGCTCTGATACCAATTGTAACATCCCGTATTTTTAAAATGCGTAAAATTTAAAACTTTCTTTTTATAAAAGCATCAAAGTCTTTTTCTTTTATCAACCCAATCTTTAAACCCCTTTTTCTTTCACTTTTCTCAGTTTCCTTTTACCTTTATCAGTTTACTTTTAAAAGCCATAACATTCTTTATAAGAAATGCAGCAGAATAAAAACAAAACATTAAAGAATAAGAAATAAATTAAAAAATTCTTTTTCAAATACTTTTCCTTTAACTCTTTAGAGTAGCCAGCCACAAGATCCACCGTGCAAATCCTTCATCAACTGTCTTTAACCTGTTCATCTGTTGCTCGTTTATACCTACATCACAAGACCTAAACTAATGAGCTTAATGCTCAGTAAGTGATAAAATGAAATGCAATGCAATGCATGACCATACAATGCAATTTAAACCAGGAGTACATACATGATAAACACCGTGGGGCCATGAAGAAGAATATGTCAATTCTCTATAAACATACATATCGTGGTCTTCCTTATGCCGTATGTACTCTTTTGTTCTGAGAACGTTGGGGATTTCAGAACGGGAGACAATGAACACTCAATCGTTCCTTCAAAACCATAACGACCATGCATTAATAACAATCACCTAAACTTTAACAAATATAATAGAATAGCAATAACCCACAATGTTGCCCATTCCATCAATGTGACTTTACTTTACAAAACTGAATAGTTGTTTGTCATAAAACCATATTTCTCCCCGTAGAGTAGAGAACTGGTTAATGCGCCTACGATGACCAAGTGAATACTTTATAAAGTCGTCGTCACATAACCTTAAGCATTGAAGACTTAGAGCCAACGTAACGTACATTATTCACTCTTCTTAGTTTAACCAATAAATCAAGTGGCAGAAACCAACATGAGACTATTACTTCACAATAAACAATCCCAACAAAAACCCATGATTCTTGACAAACTATACATAAATTAATCAATCCAATTAGTCATTCTTAGCAATAAGCCATACAGAAGACAACTTCCCAAACAATTATTGGTTCTGCCATATCAATCAAAGTAACAGAGCATTTATGCACTTTCCACCAAGCATTAGATTTTCTAAATTATCCCTCAACAATACTTACCCAATATTTACAACATTCCACTGTAATAAGACTAGATAGTGACCAAACAGAATAATCATACCTACACCATATAACAATAATTTTTCAAAGTATATCACTTGGCAGAAACCAACTAACGAACCAACCGAATAGTCAACCAAGGTAGAGAATCAAATTTTCCATTAACAAAGTACAATAATTCACCATTACAGAGTATAATCCAAAGAACAGAAAACTCAATTCCAAGGCTGAATTCAACATTCGAAATTAAAACCAATGAACTTACTGGGCACGGTAGTGGAGTAGCTCCCAACACCCGAGAGGAACCTCCAATTCTCATACTCTGTCAACACAAAAAACACGTCCTTGTTTGCTATCATTTATAGCCAGAGACGTACACCTCTACACTCACACACTTCACAAAGGAGAATGCCATGTGGAAGGCTCGTATCCTGCAAGCCCAAAACATTGGACATGCCAGCTCATCGGTGAACCGACAGAACCGAACACCGAACAAGCCCCCTGGAAATCGAAGCCCTCCTCCTCCATCGAATTCCACTACCATCCATTTCGTCCATTCGTTGCCAAGCAACACTAAATAGTTAAAATTGACCAAAAATGTCACCTTGGCGGAGTTCGTTGTCGCCCGTCACTCGCGTCGGCCAATCTCCCGCCCGCTCTCTCTGCCTTCTCGCTTCTCTGTCTCTCTCTCATTTAACTCAAATCAGCCGTTTAACTCAAATTAAACCATTAAATGGTTTTTGTACCATTTAATTTACACCATTATCTTCAAATCCCACTCTTTTCTCTCTGAATAGAATTTATATAATTTATTTTGATTAATTTCCTTAATCTCTCATTTAATCTTTTCTCATATATTTCAATCCCACGTTAATATTTTCTTCATTTGTACGTAAACCAAACCGAATTACTCCAATATTTCGGACCAAGCCAAACCAAAATTGGTTCAGTCCATTGACGTCAATAGTAATATCCCGATAATTTATAATTTAGTCAACTCATTCAAATGCCCACAAATTATTTTCCAATTCATAATTTTTAAATTCTGATATAAAAATAAGGATATTACAATATATCTATGGATTTTGTGTTAGGATTGCCTAGAACTCAAGGAGATAAAGATAGCATTTTTGTGGTTGTTAATTGTTTTAGTAAAATGGCTCATTTTATTGCTTGTAATAAGACCAATGATGCTATGCATTTGAGGAACGTATTATTTAAAAAGGTAGTTCATTTGCATGGTATACCAAGGAATATTATAAGTTATAGGGACGTTAAATTTTTAAGTCATTTTTGGAGAACTTTGTGGAATAAACTTGGAAATAAAGTATTGTTTTCCACCATAGCACATCCCCAAATGGATGGGCAAACCAAAGTTGTTAATCGAACCCTGTCTACAATGTTAAGAGCAATCATATCTAAAATTTTGAAACAATGGGAAAAGTGTTTACCACATGTTGAGTTTGCTTATAACCGTTTTTTGCATTCTTCTACTTCATATTCACCTTTTGAAATTGTTTACGGGTTTAATCCACTTACTCTGCTTGATAATTTGCATTTGCCTACTAATGAATTTACTAATATGAAAGGTGAGAAAAGCTAAATTTGTTAGGGATTTAGATGCAAAGGTTAGGGAGAATATGATAGGCTCCAAGAAACACTTAGAAAGCCTTAGTGAAATCTGTCCCGAAAGGTTATCAATACTCGAACCAGCAGCAAGGAATTGAATCAAGCTCCAAATATACACATGAACTAGAGCTGTATTTTGGAGGACATAAACTTAATATATTCATGAAATTTGTGTCAAAATTCCAACCCAAAAAGCACTCTGGATTAGGAGAACTATCAATTTCAATTTTAACCAGAATTCTGTTTCCCAGCAGAACAGTTTTACCAGAGCAGCTTAAAAACGATATATCTCATGTTACATACACCAAACAAAGCTCAATTTTGGAGGGTATCTCACTGACTTAAACATGAACAATTCATTAGAAGGCCTCAAACTGAGATGAACGACGTGAGCGCTCCAAACAGGTAACACAATCAGAGGCAGTATTAATCCAAAAAATTCACAGATTCAGCAGCTCAACATTAATATGAAAATATCACCTTTCTTTCAAAAATTCCCAAAAGAGCTTCTTCAACAATTAACATGCATCAAGTCTCCATAACATAAACTATCAAACCAGCAAGAAAAGATCTTACAAGAATCACGAAATCAAGAAGAAAACAATGGAGTCCGCGGACCTCCTAAGTGAGAGGGGCGATTTTAGGGTTGGCTGAAACCAACACTCTCCAAGGTTGGAAAGTTCTCTTGCCTCCACACCACAATCCTACCTTAAAGATGAAGATTGGAAGAGGCAATATCCCAATGATGCAAGGTTGAGAAGCTTCAAGAGGAGCCTTGCTTGGGGGTGGAAGGAATCGGCGCAAAGGGAGGGGGGTGGCCGCGGCAAGGGTGTCTTCAAACACAACCAAATTCTTCAATCCAAAATTTCCTTTCATTCAGCAATGGAGGGCTTTTTAAAACCCTAAAAGTTCGTACACTAAAGGGAAAAAAAGACTAAAATAACCCTAATTAGAAAATGACCTAAACAGCCCTTTAACAATAACAAAACAATAAATCTGATTTTGAAAATCAGTCTCTGAAAAAGGGATATTAGATATAGTAAACCAAACCCAAATAAAACGCCAAATATGTCCTTGGAAAGCACTGTATGTTGGCTGCATTTGATATGAAGGACTAAAGTTGAAACAACGCCGTCTCGGTTGTCAAAATAGCCCTTGATCATCTGCTGCTCAGATTCTAGGCGGATTTGGACAGCTCCTAATTTTCTTCTATGATTGCATGATATGCACTAGTCCAAATACACCAAATCCTCTCTGTGACATTGAATAAAGCTTTCCTCCAAATTGGATAGAAAATTAAACACCTACAAAACAAATAAAAAGTTAGAAATAAAGGTGCCCCGGGCACGGCTCAGGCGATAGGAACTTGGGGCACATCAGAATATTAAGAAAAAGAATGAACATTATGCATGTCAAGCCAACAAGGGTCATAAGGAGGTTGTTTTTGAACCCACGGATTGGGTTTGGCTTCACCTACGTAAAGAGAGATTTGCAAAGCAAAGTAGCAACAAGCTACAACCATGGGGAGATGGACCTTTTCAAGTTTTGGAGCGCATTAATGACAACGCTTACAAAATCGATCTTTCAAGTGAATATGGTAATGTAAGTGCTTCATTTAATGTTAGTGACTTGTCTTTGTATGATGCAAGCAATTCAAGGACAAATCTTCTTGAAGAAGGAGGGAATGATATGATCTAGGTGGCACACAAAGACCAAGATCCTTTAAAAGACATCGGAGACCCAATGACTAGAGCAAGGACAAGGAAGATGAATGAGAGACTTCAACTTTTGGTAGAAGAAATCCAAGAGAAGGAGTCTACAATCCAAGAGCCGAGAACAATGAATTTGCTAAGCATTGGAGAAGAAGTAATAGAGGAAATATTAGTCAAAGAATGAAAAGAAATGTTGCTCATTCGAAGGTTCAAAAGTAGCACCTGCAGTGTGCGCAGCCAATCAGAGTGCCCAACACCCCACCAGCAGCACAACAGTGTGCACCAACCTCGTACAGCGTGCGAACCAAAAGCCCAAGCGCACCCAAAGCCTGTACGACCATGCGAACAACCGCCCTAGGGCATTTAACTTGTAGACTTGCACCCGCACATGTTGGAAGCCCGCATGCAATTACCCGCTAACACGCCTACATGCCGCACTCCTGTCTGAAACCCAGCACCTGCACGCCTCACTCACTGCCCACCAACCACGGCCTGCGTGCACATGCCACGTGCCATCACTCCTCGCCCATGGCCCATCTATTGCAGTCCATCTGTGTGCGTGTCCAGCACCAACTAGTCGAGCACCTCAATCTAGCTCGCAACTGCGCGCATCCTTTGGCCTATGAAGCCCATCAACACACTGCCTCCTCTATGCAACCCTAATCCAATTTTAACCTAATTTTCTTAGTTTATGATGGCCTATAAAAGGAGCTAGTGGTACCATACGAAATGCACTTCATTTTTTAATACAATTTATGGGTTTTTACTTGTCAGGTTTCTTCTTTTTTGTTCTTTGTGAAGAACTTGATCTGTTTTAAGTATTATTCTTAAAAGATCAAACTTTGATAGTTTTGGTTCAACCAACCAATTTGGTTAGGGTCAAGCTACTCTTCTTGATAACTCTAGTTCAACCAACGAGTTTTGTTAGGTCAAGTTACTCTATTTCATGATTTGTAAGACAATCTGTCAATATTCCTCGTTGTTGTAGGGTCTAGGGTTCTTTAATACCCTAGGTTCGTATCTGCTTAGTATTAATCTGCTGACAAGTCAATCATATAAATATGAACTTCACCACATCATGCTTCATACTGGTCCACCAATATTGACGCTTCAAGTCATGACACATCTTGGTGCTATCGGGATGAATGGCATGAACTTATGGACCTTTGCTAGAATTATCTCCCTCCAATCAGAATTACTGGGCACTACAACTCTGTGTGCGAAATAAGAATCCATCAATATTGATCTCCTAACCATCAAATCTCTCACCATCACAATCTGATTAAGCTTTTCTTTCAACTCATCATTAAGCTTCTACATATCTTTAACATGCTGCAAAAGAGTAAGAGTCACAACCAAATTAATCCTCGAATAGTAATACTACAAATCGAAGTCACTGATAGTCAAACACCTTTTTAAACAAGAGAGTGAACCCTAAGTATGATGCCTCAGGGCATCATTGGCTTTACTGGGAATGTATGCAAGAGAGAAATTGTAATCCTTAATACATTTCTCATCCATTTACGCTACCTGAGATTCAAATCACTATGAGTAAAAAAGGTACTTCAAACTCTTGTAATCAGAGAATACCTCAAATCTTGTACCATATAAATAACTTTGTCAAATCTTTAAGGCAAGATAATAACCATCAACTCCAAAACCGTGAATGGAAAAGTTCTGCTCATGCATCTTCAACTACTGAGATACATAAGCAATAACTCTATCTTGTTGTATCATAACATATCAAAGACAAATTCTTTATGCATCTATACAAACTACATAAGGTAAATTCTCATTGGGTACTACCGAAATTTGTGCAGTAGTAAATCTTTGCTTCAGTACCTCAAAAGTTTATTGGCACTTTCCATCCTAAATGCCTTCCCCAATCAACTGTGTCAAGGGAAAAGCGATATAAGAGAAATTCTTGACAAAACAACGCCAATAGCCAGCAAAACCCAAAAAACTACAAATCTTATTGACATTCTTGGATGGATTCCATTCCAATATGGCATCAACCTACGTGATATTTCATCAAGAGAAACACCATGACCAAAAAGTTTGCTTCTATCATCCAAAAGGTGTAGTGCTCTCTCTTTACATATAACTAGTGGTCACATATGATCTGTAAAACAATTCTTATGTGCTCCATATGCTCATCATGAATCTTACAATAGATTAGGATATTATCTATAAATAATATGACAAACTAACCATGATAAGACTTGAAGACTTGGTTTATTAAGTTCACAAATGCAATTGGTGCATTAGTCAAACCAAATGGAAGAACTAGGAATTCAAAATGTCTATACCGAGTTTCAAAAGCTATCTTAAAAATATCTATCTCAAGGATTTTCAACTAACGGTAAGCAGACATCAAGTTAATCTTGAAGAAATACATCAATCCTCCCTAGTGATCAAATAATTCACCAATCATCGGCAATAGATATTTGTTCCTAACTGTAACTTGATTCAACTTTCTATAGCCGATGCACAAATGAAATGAATCATCCTCCATCTTAGCAAATAAAATTGTTGAACCCAAGGTGACGTACTTGTAATATCCCAAATTTTATCATGTTAAGTATAAGATTATGTGATAATGATATTTGGTGATTAGGTACTAATTTGATTGAGTTATAATGGTGGAGATTGAATTATAGCTAAAAAGGGGTGTTGGATATTAAGGATGAATTGATGATGAAATAGAGATAGAGGTTAGATGTGAAGGATTAAGTTGATTTGCTCTCGGGTAAACTCGTGGTCGACCATAATTAGATTGGTTGTCGACCGGATGCAGGACAAATTATAAAATGTTGCTCTCGGGTTGTTTTGCAATCGTCCGACATTAAGGATGTGGTTGACCAGAATTGTGACAAAATGAAAGAGTTGAGTCTCGGGTAGGTTTGTGGTCAACCTGAACTGGAGAAGTGGTCAACTGGGCATGTGATAAGTCACTTGAAATAGCATACATGTCATGATTTAAGTAAGGATATGAGGTGATGACTTAGCAGTTATTTGGTGATAAAGTGACACTTCATGCTTGTATGGTTGTGGATGACAATTAAATATGAATTAAACATTTTTTTTCTTAAGAAACAAAGAGAAGAGAACCGTGGGAGTGAGAGGGAGAGAAGAGAGGGAATCCATGAGGAGAAATGGGAGGTGAAACATGAAGAAAGAGGAGGAAACTTTGAAGAGGAAGAAGGCTACAACTGTCTCTCAAGGTAGGTTGAGTTTTCTTTATAGTTTTATGGAATTAATTGAAGTTATAGATGATTTAAGTTATCAAAATTAGGCAAGACATGCAAAGGTGCACTGGCTAATTTATTTTTCAAAACATTAAATGCTCATTCATGCACATCTGTCCATTTAAACTCCACATTCTTTTTAACAAGGTGTAGCGACCTGTTTTCATACACTTTAAAACATTGAGATTTGAAACACTTTTCTTTACAAATTGCTTAGCAGAAGACTTTTCTTATTAAAAACAATCATTTGAGACTAAATAAAATAAAATGAAATACCACAGATAAAATTCTTTTCTTTAAATCCTTTACATTATGCAAATCAAGTTATGAATTGAAAACTATTTGCATTCTCTTCTTCCTTTATCCTTTAGCCTAGCCAGCCACAAGATCCACAATGCGTAAATCCTCTATTAGCTGCTCTTTTTCTTATTCTCACACTTTCCTACATCACAGGACTTAAACTATAAACCTAATGCTTAGTGAGAAAAAAAAATGCATTATGAATCATAAAATGTACTTTACATAAAACAATTCGATTTGGTTTCTTTTTCCCTTTTCTATTTATCATTGGAACTCAACACATAACCTTAATCATTGGAGGAAACCCTGCCAACGCCTTTAACAATGGGGACCACGTCCACGAAGCCTCTATGAATGCGTTAGGCATCCAAAGCTTCCCAATGGGGACTTATCCTTAAAGCCTCTAACTCATTGGGGGAGAATCCGACCAAAGCTTTTACATATCATTAGGTTCTTAATTTTCTTTACCTTTCTTTACTTGAAAACCATATGCATGACAGACCATTTTCTTTACATTTCTTATTGTGATGCATGAACATGAATGCATACAACTTAAAACATCATCAACATTTAAAATCCTCAACCAACAATCTGATCATTTAAACTCAATATCTATTAAGCATAAACATCAAACAACATGTTCTTAAACAACAACTTGATTAATAAACTTATATCTATCTAACATAGCCAATTCTCAAGCAACCATATGAGCAATTCATCTTAATAGCTATCAAACACAATATCAACCAACATATCCTCAAGTGAATAAACATCAACATATCTCTCGTGATATAGCCCAAAGAGCAAATACAAACAATCATTTATTACTTCCATTTCCTTGGAGAAGTTAGGAGATACATCTACCTTTAG
This sequence comes from Begonia loranthoides, assembly GCA_022433065.1. Classification (NCBI taxonomy): domain Eukaryota; kingdom Viridiplantae; phylum Streptophyta; class Magnoliopsida; order Cucurbitales; family Begoniaceae; genus Begonia; species Begonia loranthoides. The sequence continues at coordinate 14,804,615 of CM039482.1, forward strand.
GTTTTCTCTTCTTTAAATTGCCTCTCCTTCAAGCTTTCCTTTTCTTCTTCTTCGACAACCTCATCTCTTCCTCTCAAGTTCTTTTTCTCTCCTCTCACGGTTGCTCCCCCTTCCCTCAAACTTCCTTCTTAAATTAACTTAAATTTCCTTCTCCATCCATTCCCAAGCAGGAAGTGGCACCCTCTCAACAATAAGGTGGTGAGTAATCTACTTTTTATCCAATAAAAACATAACATTGTAGTATATTTTTGGTGACCTATCGCATTATCGGTCGACCGCCTTTCATTAGTTAATCAACCGCAAAAGAGCCCGAGACTAGACTCTATGTTTTCTCCATAAAACTAGTCGACCACCTTGCCTTCAGCTGATCGACTGCAAATCATAAATTTCACAATTTGTATAGATGTCGGTCATTCACCTATCGACCACAACTTTCTGATTTTTACAATATGTAAAGAAGCTGATCGACCACAAAAATGCTAGTCGACAGGTTACTCACCCAAAAGCTTTTAAATTTTTTTTCTATGCACAACTGGTCATTCAACTCCTATTTGAACTACCACACTCTCCATCATAAATTTCATAACCATTTAAATCTTCTTTCCTCCTTAAACCATAACAAAAAACTCCCACATTACATCATATATCACAATTCCAAACACATTACAACTAACAAACATTGTTATGACAAAATTTTATACTCACCACGATAAATCTAGGGTATTACACAAGGTCATTTAAAGGACCTACTATAAAAGTAAAGTCTTTTACAAATCTCCTATAAAAATTTACTAAACCATGAAAACTTCTAACTTTATTTACATTTTTAGGTGTTGGCCACTCTCTAATTGCTTTTACCTTATCATCATCAACAGTAATCCTATGTGCATTCACAATAAATCCAAGAAACACAAAAGATTCTATGCAAAATGTGCATTTCTTAAAATTAGCATACAACTTATTTTCTTTCAAAACATTAAAAAAAATTCTTGTAAAGGTCATGTTGAACCGCAATGTAGATTGATGGAGGTGCACTGTGAAGGGGAAAACGACGTCGTTGGATGGCTTGACCACAAGAGGAAAGGTTGGGAGAGGCAGATGAACTGTCAGTCATTGGATGAGAGGATTGGCGATGCGTCAACCGTTGGATCAGAGGAAAAGATGCTCTCGCAGAAGGAAAGATTCCTATAATGACCCCATTTTTTGTTCTCCTTTAAAAACCTGCTGAATATCGTAACTTTTGTTAAAAACCTTGTTAAGAGAATATTAGAGTGCAAGTCGGGCCATTAGAAACCTTTTTCTTCGTTAAAATTAGCGGAAGCAATTGTATGAAAACATAGCTGATTTATTGAAACGTAGGGGAAGCGGTTATAAAATCTTTTGTGAAAACATAACTGATTTGCAAACTTAAATCGTTTGTTTTGCTTATGAATACCAAACAAGTGAATACAATTAGATTACAACCCATTTATCTCTTACTTCTCATAGCTTGGCCAACCACAAGCTACGCGTGTGCAAATCCTTCATCCTTGTTTATAATCTGTACATTATCTTCGCTTGCGAGTACCTAAACCATAGTAAACTGTAAGCCTAATGGCTTAGTAAGGAAAAGGTTAATAGTAAAAAATAGAATTTAATTAACTAAACATGCTTGGAAAACTAAACATTTAATAAACAAGAATTTATGCTAAAACATGCTCAAATAGTTAACTAAACATCTACGACCTAGTTAAACATGCTTGCCTTCTAATTCGCTAACATACTCAATGAAATTCTAGTTAGTTAAGTGTGATTCCTATTAATTATTCTAGCTAATTAACATGCTCGCCTTCTAATTTATGAGTTGTGTAAATTAAACGTGCTGGATGTCAGTATAGAAATAGCAGGGAAATAACAACATAATATCGCATTTGCGAAAATTAAATTGTAGGAACTAACGTAGGGAAATTATGGCAGAAATCAACAACAACATATAAATTTGTAGAAATTAATAGCAGTAGAATCAACCAATACAAAGAAAGCTAACGATAGAAATCATCCAACCATAACTCAACTCATGCACACTACTTGTGGGTAGGGCTTAGACGGCCAGACACACCCAATCCTTACCACTAGTAAAGACACAACTCCAACTCACCACTCAGCTCACAGACGGCAGTAGCTCCAACTCACAAGTGGCACTCCAACACACAGCAACTCACTCCACATTCTCAATAGCTAACTCACAACTCTTTCACTCATCACACACTCACACAGATATCCCTCACTCACAGGTCTCTCTCTCGCTCTCTAGAACATAGCTCACGCAGGAGAGGAAGGACTGAATAGAATGAGAGGAAAGTCAGGGAAGAAATGGCTTATACCTAGAAGGAAGAGGGGACAACGTACACATAGGTGGTAGAGGGGAAGTCGGCTGGGCAGGGGGAAGTCGGCTTTACGTGGGTCTAGAGGGGGTTTGCTGTCAGGGAGGGATAATGATGGCTGAAAGGGACGAATTCTAATATGTTAAGCCCTTATTTTTCGCAGGTCTAGGCTATTTCGGACAAGTGCAGATGCACTGGTCTCGTCCGTATGAGTAAATTTCCTAAGGAAAAAATCGTGCTCTTGGACGAGAATTGGCGTCCTCGTCCAGTCTGTACCATCCGAAGATGCACTTAGACGCAATATGGCGTCCGCAAATAGGAGCTAGTCTTGTCTAGAGTCATCCGCACAGGCCATTCGGACGCGATTTGGCATCAACATGAAGCATCTGCACGCGTCCGAATCTGTCTAGAAATTGGAATGATTCAATTTGGACGAGGCCTCTCCACATCCGCACTCGTCCGCAAGCTCTGGAAGTCCAAGATACCAGTGAAGTCAGGACGCAGAATCACATCTTGAGTCATCCTAAGGTTTAGGGGCGACGTGCAATGCATGTTCGAACGATATACTTTGTCTGTCGCAGGCGTCCGGAAACGCCCAAAACAAAATTTCCTAACCTTTTTCCCACTTAACTCCTACCCTATAATACTTTTCCCCTAATTACATGTCATAAAATAACACGTAACCATACGAAATGTAATATCCTAATTACCCTATCCTTCAATTGCATCGCATGTATGAGGAAAACGTTACCGGGAATACCCCTCGACCTAACGCACCGAATACGTACTCAGTAATACCCCGAAAATTATCCAACTTAGAAAGTAAGGGTGTTACAATTACATTGGGAGGATGATTGGCCATTGGATTGAAAAATTGATGAGCCGATGAAACACCAACCTTTGGATAGAGTTTGCAGAATGAAATTCATCTGCAAATACAATTCTACGAAGTGGGTTGGATGTTGACCATCGTATGGAAGCATGATTAAATGCGGACTATAGGATGCGCGGAAAGATGCTTCAGTGGTGTCAAAAGATTCCTCACATAAGGGAAGCCGCGATCGTGCTATAAGTCAAACGATGTCGTTTGATTAAAGAAAATGCATGGATTGGACAGGATGTCATCATTTTGGCTTATGAATTTAAAGGAAAGGACACCATTCAAACTCAGATTGCAAGGAAAGACTCGGGTCGTGAACATACCTCTCCGTAGAAGAAAATGCTTCCGGAAATGGTAATTTTTGCACCCTAACTCGTGAGTATAAAATAAGGATTTCCGCAGGGATTAGGAACTATTGATTTTGGGTGGCTAAGATAGGTTTTTTTAGGATTTTTGAAGTGGCAGAGCGGTCTTGGTGTGAGTTGGTGAAGGCGTGTTGCCCGAAGCTCCAGCAAAGAGGTTAAGCTTTCGGAAGAAGAGGCTAACTAAGGGAGGATTATAGGCTAACTAAGGGAGGTTTATTACGCCATGGTTGGACAATTTCTCCATTTGAACTCACTATAAGTAATGTTTGCTTGTGGGTGGCCTCTTGGCTTACAATGCAAGGTGCTGGGATTGATGCTATGTTGGTTGTGTTTATTTTTTGCTCACTATTTTACTGATGGCTTGAGGATATGTAGTTAGATTCTGTGTTCATTTTTATGCATAGTAAGTGGAGAATGCGAAGCTCCATTGAGTATGATGAAAGTAGTTTGGGTTCAGCCTCTATGATTATGTGGACACTCTCAAAGACTTGATGATTTGCTTACTATTTAATGTCTATTTTCTAAAGATATGTTGCTCACTATTTTACTAATGAAATCTGTCTTAAGGATATGTTCTTTTGTTCCTATATTATGGTTGATGTTAGAAGTCCCACTATTGAAAATAGAGTTCTGTTATATTTTGATGATATGTTCTGTTGATGATGTGCCCCGTGGACCAATCACTCATTCCTTAGCTAAGAAGCTCATTTCTTTTCTAACTCGCTTTTATTTTGTAGGTCATAACAAGTTATGAGATTTTTCGGAGGAGATATCACACGAAGACAAAGGAGTTCCATTTCACGTCCTCACATGGAACCATGCAACGTCAATCGATTAACTCCTAGCTTTCCCACCTTGGAGATGCCACATTAAATCGAAGATTGGAAGGTTATTTGAGAATTTGTTACGCCAACTTTTATGTTTTAGATACTGGATAATGTTTTGGAATTTTATTTTGCGCTTTCTAGATTGTTGTTGGTGCGTTTTTTAGAGGTGCTCGTTTTGCATGCAAACCGAACCCTCATGCCATTTTTGTATTTCCAAGGACATATTTGTCTTTTTCCCCTTGTATGGTCATTAAGGGTACTTAATCCCTCCTAATGCAATTTGAAAGACAATTTTGAAGAACCCTAAAGATTGCTATCATGCATTTTGCGTGAAGGATCCGTGGAAACTCTCTTGGCCGACTTCATCTCTTACACTCGATTCACTTGTTCTTGCTAGATCTCAAGTGAGTCGAGTTTTACTGCCTCTTCCAGCTCCTCCTCCTTGTGTGGTGGTTCTTGTGGCGTGGAGGTAGAAGAATTAGCATCCCCCATTAGAGAGAGCCATCCTTTGTGTTGGCCGAACTAGTTGCCCCTCTCTTGTTGGAGGACTTGCGGACTCCTTTGGTTTGTCGCTACTTTTCATTCCATCTTTTAAGAAGGGCTTGTGTTTTCTTTGAGTTCTTTATCTTTATTTTATGCTACCCTGGATTTTGTGGGACTTTGTTGAGATTTGGATTTGGTAATCTTTGTTTTAAAAGGAAGGAAGCCATTGCCGAGAATCTATTTTTGTGCTGGACATATTCTGTTCCGTGTTAGTGAGTATTTTTGCCCTACTTATGCTTATTAGATGAAGCTCATATTTGGCAGAGTCGATTTTGGGATTGTTAAGTATTGACCCTCCAAATTTGAGGTTGATTTAGTGTATGCAAGTGGAGATCTCGCGATGTTAATTTTAGTTGCCAGAGTTTGTCCATAAAACCCTAATTTGAGGGTGAAATTCGTCAAAGCATATCTCCGTGTTTAGAACGATTTGGAAGATGAATTTTTGATATGTTTCTCTCTGGATTGTTGGTGTGATTCTCTGCAAATTTCAACTTCTAATTCCTTATGCTTCGAGAGATATATTTATTTGAAATCTGAAGACCGGGTTGACCTTCTTAAGCTTGGCCGATTGAAGTTGTTGACTACTAAAGGGTCTTGGAGTCTATCATTTGGTATCACAGCCTAGCTCACATTTTTGCTATTGTTATCGTGCCTATTAGTTGTCTACCATGAGTATAAGAAGTGGAGTGAACTACCAAAGGTGTAGGAGAACGGAGTCGAAAGAATCACCATCACCAGAGAGGGAGCTCACCCGATTTGAAAAAAATTTACAAGCTCAATATGAGGAGATGAGAGAGGCTTTTCAAAGATTGCAACAAGACCGTGAAGAGACCAATTATGAACATGTTAGAGAGCCAAGGACATTGGGTCCTAGACAATTGAGCACATCGAGAGAATCCCAAGGCAGTGTGGATAGTTTCGACGAGGAGGACAATAATACAACAAAGGCGGATTTCTCTTATCGTCCAAGGAGGAGATCTTCTTATTGTAATGAGATGAGACATATAAAGGCAACCTTTCCTCTATTTAAAGGCTTTAGCAATGGTAGTGACTTCCTCGAGTGCGTAGAGAAAGTGGATCGGATTTTTGATTGTCAGGAATTTTCCAAGAAGACCAAGCTTCAAATGGTCACATTAGAATTAACAGGTTATGCTATACTATGGTTGGAAGATACAAAAGCTCAATGGAGAAGAGATGGGTATGATGAAATTAGAAGATGGTCAACCATAAAAGAAGTGATGCAAAAATGTTTTGTGCCTCCCCATTACAAGCAAGAGTTTTTCCTTCAATTACAAAATTTAAGACAAGGGTTATCCTCGCTGGAAGACTATTTGACCGAATTTGATAGCCTTAAAATTTGATGTTCTAATGACAAGCCTAAGGAGCAAAGTATCGCGAGATTTATTAAAGGTTTACAATGGGATATTGGAGACCTAGTAGAGCTTCAACCTTATAACTCCATGAAGGATGTGGTACAACTTGCATTAAAGATTGAACGACAAAAGAAGAGGAGAATAAAGGAGACTACAAATCGTCCATTTCAAAAGTCCAATACCCCGCAAAAGCCGATTTCAAAATTTGATGATAAGGCTAATGCCATGAAGCCTAATGATGATAAAAAGGCTTTTAATGACACTACCAAACCAAGATCTCGGGATGTGAAATGTTTCAAGTGTTTGGGGTTTGGTCATATTGCTTCCCAATGTTCGAATAAAAGAGTAATGATTTTAAAGGGGGAAACTAATGAAGTGGTAAGTGAGGATGAAGAAGAAGGAGCCTCTTCCCTTATTGAAGAATTTGAGGAAGAAACTTTTTATGAACAAGAGGGTCCGTTACTTGTGGTAATGAAACAATCCATAGCCATTCAAAACCACGATGAGGAATTACAATGAGAAACTATTTTCCACACTCGTCGTCAAGTAAAAGGGAAGCTTTGCTCGTTGATTATTGATTGTGTAAGTTGTACGAATGTTGTATCCACAGACGTTATTGAAAAATTGGGGATCGAAACCACTCTCCATCCCAATCCTTACAAACTCAATTGGTTGAATGACAAGGACCCGATTAGGGTAACCAAACAAGTTCGGTTGACTTTTACAATCGGAGGCTATGAAGATGAGGCACTATTTGATGTGGTTCCATTGAATACAAGCCACTTACTGCTAGGGAGATGATGGCAATATAATAGAAAGATGATCCATGACGGTTTCACAAACTTCTATTCTCTCAAGTTCAAAGGGAAGACGATTAATTTGGTACCTCTTAGCCCGGAACAAATTGCCAAAGATTACTAAAGCATGAACAATGGAAGGGTCGAGACTTCCCTAATATTATCGAAAAAGGAACTTAAAATGTCCTTGCTGCAAGGTGGTCTGATAATTTTGATGTTATTCAGAGAGAGGATGGAGGAATTGGGATCTATTTCCAAATCGGTTTCGAAGTTACTTGGGGAATTTGAGGATGTATTTTTTGAAGAGTTACCTTAAGGATTACCACCTTTGAGGGGTATTGAGCATCAAATTGATCTTGTACCAGGGGCTATCTTACCAAATCAATCGTCATACAGGCTAAATCCTAAAGAATCAAAGGAGTTACACAGGCAAGTCACTGAATTACTTGATAAAGGATATATTAGAGAATCGCTGAGTCCATGTGCGGTTCCCTCGTTATTGGTTCCCAAGAATGATGGCTCTATATGTATGTGTGTTGATAGTAGAGCTATTAACCAAATCACCATCAAATACCGATTCCCTATTCCCCGCCTTGAAGACATGTTTGATGAACTCAGTGGTGCCACTATCTTTTCCAAAGTTGATCTTAAAAGTGGCTATCACCAAATCCGTATGCAAGAGGGCGATGAATGGAAAACAGCATTTAAAATAAAGTATGGCCTCTACGAATGGATGGTTATGCCTTTCAAATTATCCAATGCCCCGAGCACTTTCATGCGAGTAATGAACCACCTCCTCCGAGACTTTATGGGAAAGTTTATCGTCGTTTATTTCGACGATATTCTTGTTTACAGTTATGATCTTTTAGCTCATATTGATCACTTGCGATTATTGTTTGAGACTCTCTTATTGGATCAATTATTCGGTAATCTTAAAAAGTGCTCCTTTGCCCAAGATCAAGTGTACTTCTTGGGATTTATTATTACTAAAGAAGGCATGGAAGTGGATGAAACAAAGATTGAAGCAATTAAGGATTGGCCTATTCCAAAGAGTATCTCAGAGGTGCGCAGCTTTCACGATCTGGCTTCTTTTTAACGGCATTTTATTAAGGGATTTAGCACCATCATGGCCCCTATCACTGATTGTACAAAAAAGGGGAAAGAGTTTGTTTGGACTTCAGCTTGCCAAGAAAGTTTTGATTCAATCAAAGACAAGTTGTGTAATGCTCCTGTACTAGCACTTCCATATTTTGCTCAGGTGTTCGAAGTTGAATGTGATGCTTCAGAATTGGGTATTGGTGCGGTACTCATTAAGAGAGCAAGCCGATTGCTTACTTCAGTGAGAAATTAAAGGGAGCTACTTTAAATTACTTGACTTACGACAAAGAGTTCTTTGTTGTCATTAGAGGACTTGAAGTATGGCAGCACTATCTGTTATCGAGATAATTCAGTATACATTCAGATCATTAGGCTTTGAAGATCATTCGTAATCAAGGGAAATTAAACCGGTGGTATGGCAAGTGGGTAGAACTCTTAGAGCGCTACACGTACATCATCAAGTATAAAAAAGGTGAAATTAATCAAGTTGCTGATGCCCTCTCCAGACGGTTTATTTTATGGACTGAACTTAATGCCTGGCTCTTTGGGTTTAACTGGATAAAGGAGATGTATGCCAATGACTCAAAATTTGGAAGCATCTATTAGAATTGTTTGGTTAAGGCCAAAATGCCTTTTTATTTGGAGGACAGGTTTCTTTTCAAAGGAGGCAAGATATGCATCCCTATTTGTAGCCTTCAGGAAACTCTTATTGTGGAGGCTCATTGTGGAGGATTAGCAAGTCACTTCAGTTATAAAAAGATGATGAAGGCTATCCAAGAGCATTTCCATTGGCCTCATTTGCGGCGAGATGTCCAAAAAATTGTGGAGCGTTGCATTGTTTGTAAGAAAGCTAAAAGCCGCATCCTACCACAAGGCCTGTATATGCCTCTACCCATAGCTTCGCATCCATGGGTGGAAATCAACGTCGACTTTGTTTTGGGCATTCCTCGGACACCGAGATCCAGAGATTCTATCATGGTGGTAGTCGATCAATTTTCTAAGATGACCCATTTTATAGCTTGCAATAAAATGGATGTACTCACCATGTGGCAGACTTATTTTTTAAGGAGGTTATCCGTTTGCATGGAGTGCCCCGTTCTATAGTTTCTGATCGCGATACTAAGTTCTTAACTGCTTTTTGGAAGACGTTATAGCGGAAATTGGGTACTAAATTGCTTTTCAGTACATCTTTTCACCTTCAGACTGATGGGCAAACTGAGGTGGTGAATCGAACGTTGGGAGCATTACTCCGGACTATCCTTAGCAAGAGGTTAATAGATTGGGATCCACAATTGCCATACGTTGAGTTTGCATATAATCGGAGTGTGCATGGGTCCACGCAACATACTCCGTTTGAGATCATATATGGATTTAATTCCCTCACCCCAATGGATCTCATTCCCCTTTCGGTAGCAAATTATGTTAGTGAAGATGGAGTTACTAAGCTGCAAGAGTGAAGTCTTTACATGAGGAAGTGCGAAAGTGCATTGAGAAAAAGAATGCAGAATATGCTAGACTTGCTAATTGGGGACGTAAAGAAGTCATATTTGAAGTGGGTGACCTTGTATGGTTACATTTACGAAAAGAAAGATTCCCTCAACAAAGGAAGTGTAAGTTATTGCCAAGAGCCGATGGACCTTTCAAAGTTCTTGAACGAATCAACAATAATGCCTACCGCATTGAACTACCCGAAGACTATGGGGTATCATCGACTTTCAACATGCAAGATCTATCGCCATATCTTGGAGAGGACGAACAATCAACGGGGGACGTTATGGGGCAATCAATGGATTTGAGGCCAAATCCTCAATCACCCTGGGAGGATGATGTGCCCCGTGGACCGATCATTCGTTCCCGAGCTAAGAAGCTTATTTCTTTTCTAACTCGCTATTATGTTGCAAGTCATAACAAGTTATGGGATTTTTCGGAGGAGATATCACACGAAGGCAAAGGAGTTCCATTTCACGTCCTCACATGGAACCATGCAACGTCAATCAATTAACTCCTAGCTTTCCCGCCTTGGAGGTGCCACATTAAATTGAAAATTGGAAGGTTATTTGAGAATTTGTTACATTAACTTTTATGTTTTAGATACTTGATAATGTTTGGAGATTTTATTTTGCGTTTTCTAGATTGTTGTTGGTGTGTTTTTGAGAGGTGCTTGGTTTGCATGCAAACCGAGCCCTCATGCCCATTTTTGTATTTCCAAGGGCATTTTTGTCTTTTTTCTCTTGTAAGGTCATTAGGGGTACTTAATCCCTCCTAATGCAATTTGAAAGACAACTTTGAAGAACCCTAAAGATTGCTCTCAAGCATTTTGCGTGAAGGATCTGTGGAGATTCAATTGTTCTTGCTAGATCTCAAGTAAGTCTAGTTTTGCTGCCTTCTCCAACTCCTCCTCCTTGTGTGTTGGTTCTTGTGGAGTGGAGGTAGAAGAACTAGCATCCCCCATTGGAGAGAGCCATCCTTTGTGTTGGTCGAACTAGTTGCCCCTCTCTTGTTGGACTTGTGGACTTCTTTGGTGATGAGCTCCAAGGGCAACAAGGGCTTAATTTAAATAAATCGGCCAACAAGCTGTGAATTAAACTGGACCAGCAACAATAGACAGAGTAGTTCCCCAAATTCAAACGTGAACTTTGGCTATTTTTTTGGAGACATTGATTAAAACTTTCCTCCAAATTGGCTAGAAAAGAAACACTTACAAAAAAAATAAAAAAGTTAGAAAATAGAAGAGCCCTTGGTTCAAGCTCAAGTGACGGCACCTTGGGGCACATCATTTGGTTTATCACTACTTTTAATTCCATCTTTTGAGAAGGGCTTGTGTTTTCTTGGAGTTCTTTATCTGTATTTTATGTTTTTCAGGGTTTCATGGGACTTTGTTGAGATTTGGATTTGGTAATCTTTGTTTTGAAAGGAAGGAAGCCATTGCCGAGAATCTATTTTTGCGCTGGACAGATTCTGTTCCGTGTTGGTGATTATTTTTGCCTTGCTTATGCTTATTGGATGAAGCTCATATTTGGCAGAGTCAATTTTGGGATTGTTAAGTACTGACCCTCCAAATTTGAGGTTGATTTAGTGTATGCAAGTGGAGATCTTGAGATGTTAATTTTAGTTGCCAGAGTCTGTCCATAAAACCCTAATTCGAGGGTGAAATTCGTCAAAGCATATCTCCGTGTTTAGAACGATTTGGAAGATGAATTTTTGATATGTTTCTCTCTGGATTGTTGGTGTGATTCTCTACAAATTTCAACTTCTAATTCCTTATGCTTCGGGAGATATATTTATTTGAAATCTGAAGACTAGGTTGACCTTCTTAAGCTTGGCCGATTGAAGTTGTTGACTACTAAAGAGTCTTGGACTCCATCAGTTGATTTCTTCATCGTGTTTGTTATTTTGTTGTTCCATTAAGAGGATATGTATCTATTATTACTCTTGCTGATGCCTGATTTTGTTCCCTATCGCATGTGATGATGAGGATAGATTTTATGGTTCGGTCTTATATTGTTCTGTCCTTGAGGATTTGTTGTTGTTTTCTTTCTTTAATTGTGGCATATGTTGATGACATGTTTATACTGCATTGGGATGGCATATGGAGGATTTGTACAGTTGATGATGTGAGTATGTTTATGTTGCATTACGATTGTATGTTCATGCATGAGTCTAAAGAAAGATAAAAGAGGTTAAAACGTACGTAAATGGGTAAAGAGAACAAGTTGTCTCACAGGAGAGGACTAGTGAGGTACTAGCTCGTTAGCTTGCTACGATGAGGTTACGGCTGACTGGCATAGAGGGTTGCTAGGTCGCCATGCCTTAAATGGAATGGCAATTAATGGACTCCCATAGAGAGGATGTTTGTCTCCCACATGAGAGGAAGCCTCCCACATGAGAGGAGACCTCCCATAAGGATAACTGTCATGGTGTGTGCCCACCGTCGTGCCTACTCATACGAGAGAAGAGACAGAAATATATGAAAAGAAAGAAAAGAGAGAGAAAAGAAACAAAAACCAATGTCACAACATGTCATGTTCATGGTCACATCCATTACTTGCTAAATCTTAGACTTATAGATGAACCTTGTATTATAAGTATGGATATTATGGATGAAATGGCAAATGCAAAGTACACGTTGAGGAAGCCCACCATGATGAAGACTTGGAGGTTGTAAGTCTATTTGACCATGAGTTATGAGGTTTTAAATTAAAAGAATTTTAAGGGATTTTATATGATATACAGAGTTGTTCAATTTGTATGGTACTCTAGTTCTTTGTTTAAGTAATGGATTTTTTCTAATAATTGTAAAGGACTTTTAAACTTGGTTTTTGGCAAGAAATTATTTTCATTGACAAAGTCTTCCGCTGTAGTGATTTTGAAATGTATGGTTTAATTTTAAATGGTGCTCTTTAAGAAGAACAAAATATAAATAAATATATTACAAGAATTTGCTATAAAATTAAGGTTTATAAAAATGGGAGATACATGAAACACTTAACATCTTGTGACTTAGAAGGTGCTGTAGTTTCAGATCTACCTTTTAAGGAAGCAATTGCATCTTTCGCCCTCATATCTTCTTTCTGTTTTGAGGTTACTTTGTTATCCTTCCATTTGATCTCCATGAAGAGTTATAAGTTGAACAAGATTTGGATGCTCCCCTCAATTTCAGTTGTCTGTCCACTTTTATAACCTTATGCGACAATTCCTCTATTTTAATATAATATTGCAAATCCACCACATCTGCAATCTCCCTATTTAATCCACCAATAAATCTTGTAACGACTCGACTCATTTTCCAAAAAAAAAAAATTAAATTTCAAAATACAACGAAACAAAACGTAACAGAAAGCCTTCCTTGAAAACATTTGTTTTTCGAAAACAAGAAAACGTTTAAATATACATTTTTACTTATTAAAAACAGCACCCCCATTTACCGGTCATTACCACTTTGTTTAACTAGCACAATCTCACCGTCAAGTTCATCATCCATTGCTACTCTCCTTGATAAGTGCGTACCTACATCATAAGACAACCATGATCCTAATGCTCAGCAAGAAATGGAAATGCAGTATGATGCGTGCATATGTCTGATTATGTCAGAAAGGAATTGACCCAATCTGTCTTTATTCACAGTTTCATATAGCTAACTCATACATTGAGCTAGGACATTAGGAATATTTCCGAGAAGTAGAATAGTTCCTGGACGGAAACTAATCCTAAGCAGACAAGGCTTCCGCATCCCGACGAGGTAGGGTTTAACTTCGAGTCTGTCGGTTATATCTGAACTATCTCCTCAACCCCCAAGTCCTTTTACATTCATTTAATCTGGTCTCTTCCATGCAATACATGTGAATACCACTCCAGAACTATTATTCCTATTTATTTCTATCATCATGATGCATGTCACACAATACTTTAACAATCAAGAATTTATGCATTTAAATCCACTATATAAAAAAGGGAAAACATGTTAACTTGCAACAAAGTAGAGAACCATTTAAGTATTCATAGAGTCTCCAAAGTTCATTATTCTAACAACATAGTACTTATTCATTTAAAAGAAAATAGTGAACAACGTAAGACTAAGACCATAGTGAACTGTGTGCATCAGTAGATAGTGAACATAATACAACAGGGAGCAATTATAGAACAGAACAACCACTCTTAAATTTTAGTCTTTACAATAGGGAACAATTACATGACAGGGCAACTATTCCTAAACCTCTATAGCATCAGAAATCAACAGACAAGTCAACTAAGAATAACATTACCAATAATAACTAATCACCATTCTAATCTATCAGTTAACACACAATAGTAACCACAGAGCATTAATATTAACAGTTTTGAGCAAGAAATTCAAGAAACATAACACTTATACAAACAAACTCTAATCCCATGATGTAGGCCTCCACTAGCCGCACACATACACTATTTCTTACCATTTCTTGTTGTCTAACCTCTGGCATAAGGCTTAGGATGTTTCACTTCATAGCTCCTTCGGCACACCCATGCGAGAGCTCCTCCTATATTCTCTCTGTGTCACTTTACTTCTTTCTCTTTCTTGCCTTCCTCTTGCAGCTCTCTGTCCTCCAAAGAGTCTTTCTACAACTTTCGACTTTTCCTTTCACATAGACAGCTTATCCTTTATGTCTTTCTCTATGTATTTCACTCTTTGCCTTCTTTGTAAATCATCAGCAAAGGAGACTTCCTTTAGAAGCCCTTGCCGATGGACATTTACCAACCAAGCCTAAATGGCAATACACTCAAATGCCATATAGATAAAGTTATCGTTTTGGGAAAATCACTGTAAATCCATTGGTTAAAGCATAAAATGTCTGTTGGAGTAAAACATTTTTTTGCTGAACCGTGTAGGACGGTCAACATCCCTCTCATCCGCTACATCGATTGGTCCAATGGTAAACATTTTCTTCCACAAAACATAGTGGTATTGATCAACATGGTTGTTCATCGGCAATTCCCAGTTCACATGCACAGTCGACCAGTCCCACGCAGACTTCTCGTCTGCCACTCCAGCCGCTGCATCTACCCATCCCAAGAGACATCCAATTTTATTTGCCAACATTCCTCTTCTCTCTCCTCAACCTTATATCTTAATTAATTTCATAAAGCCCCTTTTCACTTAATACTAGTCTCTAATTAGCTTATATCCCCATTTCCCATAATTGTGGTATTAATGTATAATACATTGTTACGGAAGGCATTCCATTTTATCAAAGCGTATATTCCACGAAAACTCTTTACATTATATTTATAAGGGAATTTATCCAAGTATTACATTCTCCTGTCCTTAATAAAATTTCATCCTCGAAATTTAGACTAAAGTAGTCACTCCCCTTGATTCAAGATTCCAAAATGACCATTGACCTTCTTGGCATAGCAATACTCACACAACTTCAAGGTCAAGATTGCATAACACTTTTAATCCGCTTAACATCAGAGGACCCAACCTGTAACATCCCTCATTTTTAAAATCTGTAAAATTTAAAACTCTCTTTTCATAAAAACATCAAATCTTTTTCTTCTTAAAATTTGATCGATAAAACCTTTTACTTTTACATTTTTCCCATTGACTTTCATCTTTCTCAGCTTACTTTCGTCTTTCTCAGTTTACTTTCAAAAGCCATAACATTCTTTATAAGAAATGTAGCGGAATAAAAACAAAACATTAAAGAATAAGAAATAAGTTACAACACTCTTTTTCAAAAACTTTTTAACTCTTTACCCCAGCCAGCCACAAGATCCACCCGTGCAATACACCCATCAACTGTCTTTAACCTGTTCATCTGTTACTCGTTCATACCTACATCACAAGACCTAACTAATGAGCCTAATGCTCAGTAAATGATAAGATGAAATAAAATGCAATGCATGACCATACGATGCAATGTAAGCCAAAGTACATATATGACAAACACCGTGGGACATGAGGAAGCTGTGGGCAAGTAATTACATATAACATCTCATGTGCTTTCTCATGCTGTATGTACTTTTTGTTCCGAGAACATTGGGGATTTCGGTACGGGAGACAATGAACACTTATCCCCATGTCTTTAACCTAATTTCTATCTCATCGTTTCATTTATATTTCCTTTTCATTCATTGTAACTCATGGGGTATCCTTGCCATCCCGAACCCCTACACGCCCTTTACATATATTATTATGCCATACAATATGCACGTAGATTCATACAACCCTATATGCAATAATGTCTAATAAACATATCATTAAAAGAACCTCAATCTAATAAACACACAGCATACAATCCTAATTCTTGTAATGTAGGGTCCGAAGACCAAGACACAGTAAGTATCACTTACCTGGCGTCCATAACGCGTTTCTGTTTCTTTTCTTCTCTTCGTACCTTTAAAATCACAACAATGATGCATTAATAACAATCACCTAAACTTTAATGCTTAATTAATCCCATTTAATCCATATTTCCATAGCAAAGTAGAGAACCATTTAAGTAATTTTATCTAACGAATCCAAGCCGAAGACTAGAATTCACATCAACTAATCGACACTGTCTCAACCTATGAAATATATCAATCCAAGTAATGAAATCGGAGAAACTCATTCTTAAAACATATTCTTGGATCTCTATCAAAACCAAACACATTCACACAGCACCTCACTACTTAACATTAGCATTCTCGTGCCACAACTTGATCAATCATAGTTAAAAAATATCCAAACAACGACAACCCACTATCTTTAATATTTATACTTGACATACTCTAAACCAATATCAAGCAGAGAATTACCTCGTTATCGGAAGCATTGGGTACTATCATCCTCCAACAAGCTCGTTGTCCATTAAACAATTTGCAACGGCACACCAACAAGAAACAAGACAACTTGTCACAACCCAAAATCGATTAACAGAACAGGTTATCCAACACCTTAAACATTCAATAACCCATTAAGGCACAAGTCACATAAAGCATATCTCATAACCCAAGGCTGAAACTACTAGTGACAGAACAAATAGTCATCAAATCTCCAATCCAATCCAAATCGGCAGAATACATTTATTCAAATGACCATCAACAGAAAATAACAGAATTCTACCACACAGTACATATCCAATACATATCCATAAATCCAAGTAATACCTGAAGACAGAAGCTTGATTTTCTCCTCACCAATCCTTTACTCGACTCACAGTTCCAGAAGCATCACTCCAACCTCTCCTCAGTTCTTCCTCAAAGACAAAGAAGAATTCTCTGCCGAGCCCAAGAAGGCCGAGTACAGAGCCTTCCCTCCATTACCAATCGATTCCTTCACTGCTAAAATCCTCACGGCTGCAATACTCAGGATAGGAGTAGAGTGTTCATCCTGCTTCTCTTCATTTATAGCCAACACCGATAGGGAAAGACCACATGTAGCAATGGAGGAGCACCCGAGAGAACACAAAATAACCAGAACATCAAACACACGAGAAAACACCTGATACAGCTCTCTGTTACCTAGATTAATAGGTGAGCCGAGAGACGTGCACCGTTGGAGAAGAAGTGCACCGTTTACAGAAGAGTGGCCGCGTGGAAGCCACCTACCAGCCAAAAAAATTGGCTTAACCCATTTAGTTGTGAACCAACGAAACTAGTTCCAAACCAACACCACCGATTCAAAATCCTGTCACACCCATTCTCCCCTTCGGCCAACCTTGCCCCTGCCATTCATCGCCGAGCATCACTAACTAATCAAAAATCAACAGAAGAACTTATCTTGACGGAGCTCGGCCATTCATCCCGTGAGCTTGTAGGACCCATCGGACAACATTGCAGCCCGCATCGTCGCCGGCCACGGTTTGTTCGCCTGACACCGCATCAAGCTCGAGCCTCAGACGCCGTCGCCCAGTCCGTTGCGTCCGCTTGGTCCCAAAATCATTACAGAGTCATGTTGGACGCTTTGTTGCCATCCACCGCGTCCGCACCTGGACGATTCAGCATCCGCACTTGACAGATTAGTGTTGAGGACGCCAATTTGTCATCTATGCGTCCTAAACCTTCCGACTTTGCGTTTTATGAAACGTTTTACGCAATATTCCATTATCCACATGATATGAACAATATAGTACATTATCAAAAGTTATTACAACGTTATAAATGGACTTTACACGATATTTTTAATTTTTGGGATATTACAATCTACCCACCTTAAAAACAAATTTTGTCCCCAAAATTTAATTTCGAAATAACTCCGGATACCGCGTTTCCATATCATCTTGTCTTTCCCATGTGGCTTCTTCCTCATTTACTTGATTTTGCCATAACACCTTTATGAGAGGTACTTCTTTGTTTCTCAAACGTTTCGTACTGTAATCTAAAATATGAAGTGGTTTTTCTTCATAAGTCATATTGGTTTGCACCTGAATCTGTTCTCTGGGCCGAAAAAGAGGAGCATTACCAAGACATTTCCGCAACATGGATACATGGAAGACATCATGCACACCAGACATAGTCGCAGGTAGGCGTAAGCGATATGCTACAGGGCCAATTCGCTCTATAATTTTGAAAGGCCCAATATACCTTGGATTTAGTTTACCCTTACGCCCAAAGCGCATAATTCCCTTGAATGGTGATAATTTTAAGTAAACTCGATCGCCAACATCAAATTCTAAATCCCGTCGACGGATATCCGCGTAACTCTTTTGCCGATCTTGAGCTACTTTCATACGTTCATGAATGAGAGCTACAGTATCTGTTGTATATTGTACCATATCAGGACCATAGTATTTATTCTCCCCTACTTCACTCCATGCAATAGGGGTTCGACATCTTCTCCCATACAGTGCTTCATAAGGAGCCATACCAATAGTTGCTTGATAACTATTATTATAAGCAAATTCGGCTAAATGCAACATCTTTTCCCAACTCCCATGATACTCCAGAATACAAGCACGTAGCATGTCTTCCAATATCTGGATTGTCCGCTCACTTTGTCCATCAGTTTGAGGATGAAAAGTCGTACTCATTATTAAATCGGTACCCATAGCCCTATTTACACTCCTCCAAAACATTGACGTAAATCAAGGATCATGATCAGAAACAATAGATACAGGAGTACCATGAAGTCGTATAATTTCTTTTATATATAATTCTGCCAACTGTGTCATCGTAAACGTCATACGCACAGGTAAGAAATGAGCAACTTTCGTCAATCTGTCAACAATGACCCATATCGCATCATGACCTTTTACTGATTTCAGTAGTCCAGTAACGAAATCCATAGTAATATGCTCCCATTTCCATTGTGGTATAGGCAGCGGGTGAAGCACTCCTCCGGGCCTTTGATGTTCTGCCTTCACTTGTTGACAAATCTCACAATGAGTCACATAAAAAGCAATTGTCTGCTTCATTCTTGGCCAATAATAATGCTTCTTCAAGTCCTTATACATCTTATTACATCCAGGATGAATAGAATAACTAGATGAGTGCGCTTCTTTCATAATTGCTATTTGTAACAATATTTCTGGAACATAACATCTTCCTTTGTATTTTACAATGCCATTAGCTGATAAAGAATAATAACGAAATTCAGGCAAAGTTGGATTTAGTTTGAAATATTCACAAAGAGTATCTTGCATCTGGACTTCTTTTATCCTTTCTAACATAGTGGGTTGAAGAGTCAAAGCAGATAGCACATCAGTTAAATATTCTGGAATCAATTGTACATCCAGTTCTTGCATATCTTTCAATAACTCAGCTGGCATTTCTTTACAGGTTATGCTCATCACAGCAAGTTTACGACTTAAAGCATCTGCCACTACATTTGCCTTGCCAGGATGATACTTAATATCACAATCGTAATCTTTAACATATTCCAACCAACGTCGTTGTCTCATGTTTAACTCTTTCTGTGTAAAGATGTATTTTAAACTTTTATGATCACTATATATCTCATAGTGCTGCCCATATAGATAATGCCTCCAGAGTTTTAAGGTAAAGACCACCGCAGCAAGTTCCAGATCATGTGTCGGATAATTTTGTTCATGTGACTTGAGTTGTCTGGAAGCGTATGCGATCACCTTTCCTTGTAGCATTAACACTCCACCCAGTCCACGTTTGGATGCATCACAATATATAATAAAGTTTTCATTTTCCATAGGTAAAGTCAATACAGGTGCAGTTGTTAATTGACGTTTGAGTTCCTCAAAGCTGGTTTCACAGTCATCAGTCCATATAAATCGCACATTTTTCTTAGTTAAGCTTGTAAGAGGTATAGCAATCTTGGAAAACCCCTCTATAAAACGTCGATAATAGCCAGCCAAGCCAAGAAAACTGTGAACATCTCGCACATTTCTGGGTCGTTCCCATTCTACGATCGCTTGAATTTTCGCAGGATCCATTGCAATACCTGATTTTGATATTACATGACCAAGGAAACAGACTTCCTTTAACCAAAAGTCACATTTGGAAAATTTTGCATACAATTGATGTTGCTTGAGAATATTCAATGCGATCCTCAAATGTTCGACATGTTCTTCTTCCGATCTAGAATAGACTAGAATATCGTCGATGAAAACGATTATGAACGTATCCAAATATTCTTTAAATATACGGTGCATCAAATCCATAAAAGCCGCAGGGGCATTTGTTAAACCAAATGACATCACCATAAACTCATAATGGCCATATCTGGTTCGAAAAGCTGTCTTTGGTATATCTTCTGGTTTAATCCTCAATTGATAATATCCTGACCGTAGATCAATTTTTGAGAAAACACATGCACCATTGAGCTGATCGAATAAATCATCAATACGAGGCAGGGGATATTTATTCTTGATCGTTACTTTATTTAACTCCCGATAGTCCACGCACATGCGCAACGACCCATCTTTCTTCTTTGCAAATAATACTGGAGCTCCCCAAGGTGAGAAACTCGGACGAATAAATCCTTTTTGAACCAATTCTTCCAATTGCGTTTTTAACTCACGTAATTCTACAGGTGCCATACGATATGGATTCTTCGCAATTGGTTCCGCTCCAGGTTGCAAATCTATCATAAAATTAACTTCTCTAACAGGTGGTAGTCCGGGAAGATCATCCAAGAAAACTTCAGGGAATTCACGAACGACTCGTATAGCTTCAACTTTGGTATCTACTTTTAATGCCATATTTCTTATATAAGCGAGAAAACCCTCACACCCATGCTGTAATAATTGATCTGCTTTAAGGGTAGAGATAATGGGTAGCTTGGCCTTCTCTTTTATACCTCGGAATACATATGCTTCTCCACCAATTGGACAAAATGTGATTTCTTGTCGTGCACAGTTAATAATTGCACGATTATCCTTCAACCAATCCATACCTAATATGAGGTCAAATCCTTTCATATCGATCACAATAAGAGTAGCTTGAAACATATGATTGTTTACTTGAACTGCATAATTTTCAAGAATACCATTTGCACTCATATAACCTCTAGAAGGTGTAAGGACCCGATAACCTTTCTTTGCTATTTGGGGAAAACATTTTGCAATTAGGCAAAATGGTGTTGATATAAATGAGTGAGTGGTTCCCGTATCAAATAACGTATAGGCAGCTACATTATTAATATATGTTGTACCTATATTTTGTTTTTATTCATAGGAAGTTGTTCATATGATGTTACTACTAAAAACAACAAATCCATATACGAGTAGAGAAACATAAAAGTTCGTACCTGATATCACCACTGGCACTTCCTCCTCAGTTTCCTCCTCTCCATGTACTGCAAAGACCTGTGGGGCTATGCCACCCAGTAGGGTTTGACAACTCTTTGCCACATGTTCTGGTCGTCCACATTTATAACATACATTCGTCCCCACCCGACATGGTCCAGGATGAGTCTTCTTACACTTTGGACATGGTAATGGTACAGTAATCGGTGCAGTAGTAAATACTTCACTGGCAGGACGTTTCTCCCGTCCCTGCTGATTATCCTGTACAGAAGCCCTTCGAATTCCACGAGTGTTTACTATTTGACTTCGTTGTGGAAAAGTCTGGTTATTTCTTCCCGCTCTTTGAGAAAACTCTCGTTGTCTTGCGGCAATACTTTCCACATCTTCAGCTTCTAATGCCCTTGCCACTACTTGTGCATAAGGAACGCCACGAATGCCAGTCAGTCGAACTCCACAATGGATTTCTATCTTCAATCCTTGGACGAACTATTGCAGCTTCAATCCATTATTATTTGCTATATGAGGAGCAAATCGCGATAAGGCCTCAAATCGACAGATATATTCGGACACCGTCTTTCCGCGCCCGCCCAGTCCCCTGCGTCCGCTTGGCCCCAAAAACATTACAGAGTCATGTTGGACGGCTCTGTTGCCATCCGCCGCGTCCCTACCTGGACGATTCAGCGTCTGCACTTGACAGATTAGTGTTGAGGACGCCAATTTGTCATCCTATGCGTCCTAAACCTTCCGACTTTGCGTTTTATGAAACGTTTTACACAATATTCCATTATCCACATGATATGAACAATATAGTATATTATCAAAAGTTATTACAACGTTATAAATGGACTTTACACGATATTTTAAATTTTTGGGATATTACACAACCTCTTACATTTATAGCAACAATTTCTATTAACATAAAACATCTTGAGGTTTGCACAACTGCCAACAATTTCAACCTTTTAACTAGATTATAAACTCAGGTAGGAACTTGCCTTAATTGTCCAATTTCACAAGTCTAATTAGTAACCAAAATTCTCAACCAAATTGAGTACCTAACACCCTTGTGGTGTAGGGGATATCATTCATCCAAACAATTACGTGCCCTTACTCTGTTTTATAATTGACCCTAATGCTCCAATGCTTTCGTTAGCCCTCTAACCATTTCATCTAATCCTTCATAACATTGATAAATAACTTATTGTCCAAATTGCTTTCCTCCAATTTATTAAAAATTTGGGCAGAGTTTCCCATGTTTCTTCACTCCCCCAAAGCTAATTCATACATTCTGCAGTTTAAAATCCAAGCAGTTCTAGTATCTTCTAACCATCATCATATATATTACTCAATTTAATCCAAAAGAAACAAGGTATTTACATTCACACATCCAACCAAAACAAAACAAATTTCACTTGCATTTCAAAAATTATAGGGCGTTAAAATTAGATTACATATAATTTAAATATTATCCAAACAAATCATCTCTGTAAAAGCAGTGAAATTTTTAATGCTAAATTCCACGTATAAATTTTTCGCGTTGAAAATTGGTCATAGCGTTGAAGAAGTTGACTGAATTGTCGTGTAGCGGCCACGTACGCAAATTTGGTCAATTAGTCAAAGTCGATGAAATTAGAATTTTCTGAACAAAGAATTCAATTAAGAATCGAAATTGGACATTTAAATTGGAGACATAGCATCCTTATCGGATGTTAAGACTAAGTTGAAAATTTGAGCAGACTACATAATATATAATGTATATAATTGGTGTATATACACTTATATAAAATAGAAAGGAATTAGGGAATTTATTTGTATAAAAAGAGATGAATAAGTGGGATTAAAAGAAATAAAAGAAAGTTGGAAGGATTAAGAATGAAAAGTGAAGATGGAGAATAAAGGGGGAAAAATCCCGCCGATAATGTTGGTAATGGATAGTTTAGGGATGATTTTGTAAATGAAAAAAAAAAAAGAAAGAAGAAAAATCGGAGAAGAGGAATAGGGTTTCTCTTCCCCTGATTTTCTTCATCTCTGCATACAGCCGAGAGAGGGAGAGTGACGGCGAGAGGAGAATTGCCCGAGCGAACCGGCGAGAGGAGTTCCGGCGACTGGACGATGGCCACCGAGGTCGTCTGAAGCGTCTGAGCTGCGGTTTCTTGGACGCTGTCGAACACAGCTGAACCGAGCGCTCCTGAGCCGTGAGCAACGACACGACAACGTCCGACCAACAATTTTCGCGAGAGAGGTGACCGGCGAGCGTGAACGGGAGAGGAGCAGCGACGTCGGCCGAGGGCAGACGGTCGATGTCCTGAGCAGACGAAGGACAGGACTGGCAACGCTTTTGGACGGCGAGGACAAAGTCGAGGAGCTCCATTTCTCCGATTCCGGTTGAGGTAAGAAATCACGCCGGAAATTTCAATCACTCGGCCAAACTGATTTGCTTATGTTTTGGATGGATAATGCCTCTGTTTTCGGCTGATAATTTTGGTCTATATTCGATGCCAGTTCTGTGAGAAGGGGAGACTGTCTGGACGACGAATAACAAAATTGAGCAGAGCTGTATTCTGCTATCCTTCGGCCAGGGTGAGGTTTTGTGTTTTGGAACCTTCAGTTGCTCTATTTTGTTTGACTCTGCCCTTCATTTTGGTTGCAATGTTGGATGTTGTTATACTGTGGTGAAATGTCGCTGTTGTTAGAGATTGTAGTTGGTTTAGATTCTTTGTTGGTTTGGTTTCCATTGATGAAATGTTGGGAAATTTGTTGGGTTCTATTCTCTGCTTGTGCACGACATTGATAAAGATTGTTGAGGGTTCGCACATAATGGATTCCAAATTAGTTGAGTTCATTTGCTGTATTAGATTTCTGATTCTAGATTGATAAATTTGGTTCTAATTAAGTCGATGAGATTGAAATGAGGATAATTTATTCACTGTTTAGAGATGGCTTCCTGAGATTATGCTACTTTGATTTCTATGACTAATATGTTTGGAGGGCTAAGAAGTAGATATGGTTTTGTTACTGTTGTTCTTGTGTTGGATCCTACTTTGATAATGGTTTTTGAACAGTTGGGGATTGTTGGGTGGTAATGTTTCTATACTTTGTTTTACTTGATGGACTCTAGAAGACACAGTGATAATAAGTGGAATGTTGTTAGAAGTTTAGATTAATCTCGGTATAGAATACTTTTCACATGTTCTTTGGGATTTAATTTAAGAGGTTTTCCATATGTCTGATATGATATAGGCTCGGATGACTTCGAGGACTTCGAGTTGGTAACTACGGTTGCTGTTCTTTCGCATACGGGAAAGGACCGCCATCGAGGTAGGGACTTTATACTTAGTTGCTTGTATCGCATTGCATAGTTTTAAAAATAAAACCGTATTTTGTGGAATACCACACATGAAAAAGCTTACAGGGACTGTTCGACAGCACGTCAGCTTTTTATACTATATATACAAAAGTTTTACACGTTTACTTTTGTGCATTGGATTTCATGTTTTTATATGATGATTATAACCTGTTTGGGATGAATCCTCCTAACACTTTGAACGGTCGCGAACGTCAAAGTATCAAGGGGACACCCTCGATACATCTCCTGCTGCGTGGAGATGGTTTGATTGCGCGCTGTGTGAAATAGGAGACTTTGGGAAGGTGTTGACTGCTTCCGTGGGTTGCAAATCGCTAAACCTCATTAGGGTGTGTTTTATTACGGTCGTGTCGTAGCGAAATTTGCACGGAAACCCGGGTGACAGGCCCGGTCTACAGACCGCCATCATTTTTCTTCCTCCGGACTCATGAGGTGTTGCTTGCATGATATGGCCACCTTTTTGTGTATTTGTTCGGAGGAGTCCTTGAGTGACCTTCCTTTTTCACGGATCACGAGTTTGGACTAAAACATGACGAGAGTATTTTAACTTATAGTTGTCTATGTACACAACCATGTTTTCTTAAACCTCGTCGGAGGCTTTGGGCCTGATTTTCTTGAAACGAAAATGATTTCATGGTTTTCAAGAAAAGGTAAAATAAGTTTTACACATACATAGTATTTAGCATAAATTCCATACTGAGTTAGTCACTCATCCCAATCGACTTATTTTTCCCAGGTTAGAGTTTTGGTTGAAGGTTCCGTTCTACTTTCTTTATTTCATTTCCTTAACTGAACTTTATTTCCTGGTAAGCCACCTTGGATAATTGTAAAAATACTTAACTAGGTTATTGAATTTTCTGGATTTTATGCACAGTATTTATTTGGACTCTTAAGTTTATTATTTCTACAATATTAAATATTCTCGCAATCACTAAATGGACCGTGGCCCATCACATGTGGGTCACGGCTGGGTATTTATACAAGTCTTCCGCAACAATTTAACTAGCCTTGGGCTGGGCGACCGAGTCTTCTACGAAGACTGGGTCGTTTGGCCCGGCATTTCTGGCCGGCCCCCTTCTGGGTCTTGACAATCTCCACCAGGGAGGAGGCACATGAGAAGGGGGCGTATCATTGTCATTGTTGTCGTCATCTCTATCTGGATGAGGAAGAGGCGGTAGCCTTCCTAGTGGACCCAAAAGCTGGCTACCAGATGCTCCAGTACTAGCAAGACTAGTCTTTGCAATCCATCCCCAAATAGAACAGATATCAGTCCTCACAATATCATTGGCTATGTAATGCCTAATGACATTATCTTTCAGTCCCTGCACTTCCTTGTTTTTCTTTCTCATTTCCTCCTTCACCTCTGCTTTCATCCCTCATATTTCCTCATTCATCTCAGCATTCATCCTCGCACCTCAAAAGCTAGGCTCATCATTCCCACCAATAGGGAATGGAAATCTTCCTCTGGTATCAATATGTGGCGACTTGAGGAGTATACTAAAAAGGTCAAGATGGAGTAAACATGTTTGTATCCATGGGATCTTAAAATGTTGGAACTAGGGGTACATCATAAAGCGAAGGTACGGAAGTAGCCTTGGGATCAACAGTAGTCCCAGTAGCTTGTCTCCTATGACTGAAGTGCCACAATCCTCCTGATATTCTAATCCTCATTCTCATAAGTGTACTATGATCATATATGTCGGTACGTTTTTCCTTCTTACCACTTCATAATCGGGAATCTGAACTAGGAAGTTTCCAAGTATGGCCATGATCAACGCATTGTAGGGGAGACTTTTTGTTATTCAAGAGTAGACCTCAGTCATCACATTCAGAATAATGAAGCCAGGATCAAAATACCCATGACCTATGAGCTTTTCCATTACATATAAATATATGCAACTTATATGATCCTGATGCCCGTCCCTCGGTAGTAGCGTATAGGTCAAGATGTGATGAATCACTTGCCCCATTACCCCAAGGTCCTTTGCATTTGGCTTGTAATATCATGTAATACCAGGATTTTTATGGATTTGCCTCAGAAATTCAGTTTGCTCTCCAAGTTCAAACAAAGGCTGGATCACAGGAGGTAATATAATATTGTTCTGCATTAGCCGAGACATTGAAGCCAATTATCTAATTGATAACTTCAGGGGTAAGTTCAATCTCAGTCCCCAACACATAGGTCCTTCCCATTAGTGGTTGAGACCGAAATGTCATATTGGCATAAAACAACCTGACTAGCCTCTCATATGAAGTCCCTTGCAAAGAGTATAGCCTCGTCAAACCAGCATGCTCAAATAGCTCACCCAGCCCCAATGACAGGAAACTCCGAAAATGGACCCTTCTGGAATTAACCAATGACCTATCCTTAAGGTCATTATTGAACAGATTTTCTTCCCTCTGGTTTTTGAACTCTTTGGAAGGATATGTAGTCCCATGTCATTAGGAGCTACCTCGTCTAAAAACCCATTTTCCATTGCTTGCTTTTCTGCTTGGTCTCGAAGGCTTTGGAAATTTATTGTTAAAGGCACAACTGAACTCAATGAAATCTCCGCAATAGACAGTGGTAGGCCAACTCAACAATGGAGCAGAAATTCCCCAATGACCATGATGAGCAATATAGTACCCCCAGAAATAGATTATTGGTATCCAAATTTCTTTCTTGATCGATGATGAATTATCAAACTACCAAAACAACTCTTCAACTGGACTTTAAATAATATCTTCAGCTCATAGATTGCCCCACTCCACAATTACTTTTGGCCAATTTCAATAGAAGTGCAAAATCCTAAGATATCCCCATGCCACTTCCAAAACTCAAACTTTTCAATAAATAACTCAGTTTACCTCAAATTCAAATACCAAACAAAATTTAACTCAGCCAAATTGTCCCAACAACTTGGTTATAGAACGGACTTAACTGATCGGACCAATTTTCTCCAATTTCAATGGGTAAGAGTTTGACGGTATATATCAATTTTCCCCAAGCTCATTTTTCCAACTCAACTTTCTCTTGTAAGTTCTTTATTTGATTTTAGCAAGTAAAACACTTGCTAAAAAAAATCAATCTTGATAACAAAAAAAAAAAAAAATTCCAAATCAACAAGAAAAGCATAATCAAAGAGACAAAAAAGTAGGAAACAAATAAAAGGAAAACTGAAAAGTTAATGGAAAAATGAAATGGCCAAGAAAGTACAAAACAAGGAAGAGCAATTTTATAGTATAGTAAAATGAAAAAAAAAAAACTCCTTTTGGAACACAAATGGATTTCGTGCAAATCAAAAAACAATGGATTTTGTGTTGTAGAAATCCTTCTGTACAGATTAACACCATAACTATTTGTCTTCATCCATTTTTTGTTTTGGTTTTTACTTTTTTTCTTTCCCTTTCTTTTTTGTTTTTTTTTTTTTAATATATGAAGAACAAAACAACTCACAAAACAAAGAAAGAGAAAGAAGAAATCGCAGAAGCTAAAAAAAATGAACAACAATGAGAAAAAAAGGATAGATTAATTTATAAAGAAGCCAAAGCTATGATACCAAATGATAAGAACCCCATATATAGAAAACCTGAGACCAAACGACCAATGATGAAAAAGAACCCAAGAATTATCTTGAACAAGGAAACAAAACTTGACCTCAGCCAAAATTGTCAATTGGAACCAAATTTATCAAGATTGATCTCCCCAAGTTTTAACTTGAAAAAACCAGATTCAGTTCTTTCACAAAGAACTAAAATAAAGTTCTCACAAAGAACCTTTCAAAATAATTTTTCATTCATCCAAATCTTCCTTAAAGGAGTAGATACAAAGAGTTTAAATAGGCTGAGATGATTTGGCTTACAAAACAACGAAACAACCTAATAAAAATTTCTAAGGGAAATGAAATGACAATCAAGGGGAAACAAGACAAACTTGTCTAAAAAGTCTAATTTTCATACAACTACTTGAATGAGGTTTTAAATATCATTTAAAACCCTGAAATAATTAAACCCAAGCCCAAAGTGGTCAGCCCAAAAATAGACATAAGCCCAAGACTTCAAAAGGTTGTGTTTTCAATCCAAAAATACTTGAAAGGCTTCAATCTTCCATGTCCAATTCTAATTCCTCTCTATTTCTATGTAGAATATTAATTGGCTTAGAAGATGTGTTAGAAACTTGCTGGATAGCCTCCTTCTCTTGAATTTCTATGATTAATCGATACATAGCTTCCTTCATTCACTTTGTCCGTGCTCTTGTTATTGGACCTCCATGACTTAGTTGGCTTTTTAAGCTTTGATACAATCATATTTCCATCATCCTCCAACTAAATTGTCACTCTTCCGATAATAATAAATCTTAACCTAGTAAAAGTTCAATCAATCCATACCTAAAATCATATAAAACTAATTCATAGTTAACACTATCCAATACATTGGATATTCATGCTCACTAATAATGATAGCAGCAAACTGAACAACATGGTGCATCTCACAACTCTTGCTCAAGAGATTTCTTAATTTCAAGGGATTTTTTAACTTTTCTATCTTAGCACCCATATGAATTACAAATGCAAATGAATGTGTTGCCCTAGTGTCAAAAAACAGACGTGCAATAGTGTTAAAGAAGAGAACTGTACTGTCAATGATGGCTTAGCCAATTTAATCAAAAGCCTCTAATCCACTGATTGCATAGCCTAACTAGTCATCTTCTCTTATCCCTTTCAACTATTATCATAGCCACCTCTAGATGTACTAGAACATGATCTACAAATTTGCCTAGTAGATAAATTAGAAGTGAGGTTGGATACAAAACTCTATTGATATTTAGTAGACACCTGAAAATTAGAACCAGTAGATTGACATTGATGGGAGTAAGGTTATCGATAACCAGCTAACTCTAGTGATGAAAATGTTTGAGATCCAAAATAGTCGCACTAACTGCAACTAGAATATTATCTACCAGCTTAAAAACTAGGCCAAGCTATAACTATTAGAGTCAGTGCAAAATTAGTTGGGGTAGGTCTTTGATTCATGAGCAATATCTCCTCAAGTGTCTAGGTTGTCCATGTAACGACTTGACTTTTTAAACCCTTTTAAAAATACGTGAAATTTAAAATTTTGAAAATCTTTATCAGAGTGCACCTTAAAGTCGGACGCTACCAAACCTTTTCGTTAAATTCGTTGTATAAAATTCTTTATTTAATAAATATGCGGAAGCGTAATTAAATTTTTCTTTGAAACTTAGTGGAAGCATATATGATTTGTTTAAAACAAATAATAAAATATTACTTTAAAATTACAGCTCTTTCCTCTTTACTTTAATTTGCCAATCAGCTGCAAGTCTCGTTCGTGCAAATCCTTCATCAGCTGCTCCTTAATCTGTTCGTCATTTGTTCCCCCGTATTTGTACTTACATCGCAAGTAATATCCTATGAGCCTAAAGCTCAGTAAGTGATATTTACCTATCATGCTACTATATGCTCGTGTTGCGTATCTTTTAACTTATCGTTTCTTTTGTTTTCCTTACTTTCTTATCTTTTACGTTTTCATCATCATTTTTCTCTTTACATTTTATTCATTGTCTTCGTCTCTTATGCTTTATTCGTTGTCTTCATCTTTTACGTTTTACTCATTGTCTTTGTCTTTTATGCTTTATTCATCGTTTTTGTCTTTTACCTCAGATATAGCAGCGATGGCATAATCCAAAAGTCTACTAATCATTGGTTGTTACATCCTGGTAAATCCAAGGACCTTTGCAACCTCGTGTCATATTGTTGCCTTTTTCTTTTTCTTTCACTTATTTATAGCTTATTATTCATTTATTATTTGATTCATTTATTGTTCGTTCTTTATCGTTGTCTTCGTATGTTTAATACTTTTTATGACTTAGGATTCGTCAGTTATTCGTATCGTTTCGTTTGTTGTACGTGAATGCATACAAATTTCTGAAAACGTAAATAAACATCGAAACATACTGTAAAAGCAGTAAACAACGAAACGTGCATTTAAGTACTGTAAACAATTAAACATGTTTTAAAAACTGTAAACAACGAAACGTGCAAATAAAGCTGTAAACAATTAAACATGCTATTAAAAAAATATAAACAACGAAGCATACTAGAAAAGTGGTAAACAATAAAACATACATTTCTTAAACTTGCGATGTAGGGTCCGACGACCAAAACACATACATATCACTTACCTTATTTGCTTAAGACGTTCACACTTAATCGTTATATTTTCATCCTCTTTTAGTACCTTCACAATGGATAACATTCAATCATCAATAGAGTCGTTTAATCTGCCTATTAAATCTTAGTGTCTTTTTATCCTAATCTCTCCTTAATAAAATCTTCCAAAGAGTACTACTTAGCTTAATAATTAATCTCCACATTCATCTTTAATTATTCGCATGCCTTTATCCAATTTCCATAATATATTAATCTCATTAGTGCCTTCAACCAAAACCATCCAATAATTGAATAATTCACATCACAACCAAGTACTAACAAATTAATATTGCTCCTAGCAATTTATAGAGATTTTAACCAACAACTTATCATCTCACACTCAACCAAATTAACCAAACAACCTTTTTCATAGGATGGTGACATATTATCCTAAATATTCAAGTGTATAGAACAAACATTTTATATCACATCCAAAAATCTATAATCAATGAGAGTTAAATCCAATTACAAAAAGGGTGTATCCATTCCACATAAACAGAACAATGAGTCTCAAGAATGATTCACGGC
Source organism: Begonia loranthoides (assembly GCA_022433065.1). Lineage (NCBI taxonomy): Eukaryota > Viridiplantae > Streptophyta > Magnoliopsida > Cucurbitales > Begoniaceae > Begonia > Begonia loranthoides. Next base: position 14,836,143 of record CM039482.1, read on the forward strand.
AAAACTAGTTTCCAATAGGGCAATATCCTCCAAATGATAGTTTAAAATCCACAATAACACACTATATCATTCCATCTAACCAGATACAAGTGTTCATTCCACACATAGTCTTGAAACAGGAACTGAATAATCAATACAGATCCAATTAACTAAATTTCAAATAAGGAAACTCACTCTATTCCTCGCTGGCAGAGATGAAGGCCTAGAAGTTCACCAATCTTCTTCACTGCTCATGACCAGCTCAAACAACTATCAATCCATCATACAAATTTTCAGAACAAAACCCAAAGTTGGATCCAACATAAAGAAAAACAGAACCAAAACTCAACAATAATTGGCATTGGAGGCCGAGAATTCAATCATAGAAGACTTACCACCCACTATTGTTGCCCGAGAACATTCGACAAGTCCTTCACTGTTGTTCACTCATACCTCAGTTCACAGAGGAATTGCCAGCCGCTTCCTCACATAATCTCCCGAATTAATACTTAGAGGTCAAGGTTTGAAATACATAACAACTTATTCAAATTATCCCATGATTCAAGTGATTGAAATCGGATTCTTCGGATCACAAGCAGATCCTAAATTTTATGCTAAATCTTCGGCCTTCAAATCATTGTAGCTGAATCGGACTCCTTCTCATTGGGACCGAACAATGGGCTGGACCCTAGCCTTGGGCTGGTCCAGCTCAATCCTACAACTTCTAGTCCAAGAATCGACCCCGCCGATTAGTCCAACTGCCGAACACCAAGCTCCAATCGAAAATCGTCACCGATCGTCCCTGCCAGCATACAAGCACCAGATCACGAAGGGGAAGGAGAAGTCGTCCACACTTACCTCCAATCGTTATCGGAAACGCAACTCACGGAAGGGTCTGATTCATCGTACAAATTGCCAATTCTGTGCCCTAGTTCCCGACGGTTCGTCACTCAAGTTCGTCACTCTGCTAATCCATTGAATTACGTTTTTATCCAAATAAAATCATCATCAATAATTTAATTAAAGTTATCATTTAATTAAATTATTCTCATTCTATTTTTGATTCCCACAATTATTGCTTGAAATAATCATGATTGTCGATTATGTCCTTGGTAATACCCCGATTATTATCCAATTTAATCCAATACTCTAATTCACTTTCCAATTGTCCTAATTAAATTCTGATATAAAAGTTTGGGGTATTATAGTCCACATGTATGGCAAACATAAGGTACGCAGACCAACTTGAGGTCCACAACTAAACTATCCATCACCACTGCCCTTAGTATGCTCTCCTCGGCTCTTTCCTTTCCTCTCTTCATTTCTAGTCATATTTCAAACAACTGGATGCACTTTACCCTTGTGCAACAATCTTAGAAATGGTACTAAATGCTATAGCAGATAAACTAGAACGAATCTTGCGCCTCAGCTTATTCCTAAACTTTACCATCCAATTCACTAGATTTATATCTCTAATATACTAAGACAAACCAACAAACTTAGCATAATACTTCATACATTTATCATGTTCTACCTATGACAAGCATTGGAGTAGCTGCCTCTTAATATAGTCTCACACCAAGTCCAACTCATAATCTCCACTAGATAGCCCATCGCTAGGGATTTCCACCAAACCCTAGTCATCTTCTCAAATTAGAAGATGCCAAATTCCACTCTGTACTATGTCAAGACTCCAATAGCATTCATATTCTTCTATATGACCCTTATCTAGTTCTTAGAAACCTGGGGTCAACTCCTCCCTCAAACATTGGCAAATTCATCCACTCGACCTTCTTAAAGAAATTCATATGACGAGTTTCTAGGTCTTGAATCTCCTCATCCTTTGGCAAAATCTGTACCACATCTGTCAATGCTACTAGATAATTAGTAGGCTATGACTCATTCATCTACACAGTAGGTGTTATAGGACCTCATCCTCTAAGAGCTCTTCTTGGAGGCATATTAGAAATTTTGAAAATTTTACACTAGGCGTTAGAGTGCCCTTAAGCATAGTAATTAAAAGTTTGTTATGTCACGACCTGGAGGTGGGGTTAAGAGAATCAGTCATGTGACCTAATTTTCGAAGAGAACTTGATCGCCTAGCCTAAGGCTAGGTTGTCAACGAAAGACTTTTATAATTTAAACACAGCCCAAGAAATGTGGGCCTAGGTCCATATAGTGATAACAAGAATAACAGTGCATAAAAATAAATAATCCAAAGTACTGTGCAACAAATCCAAGCAATAGTTATAGGTTTACAAACCAAATAATATTCTCACTGAATAATAATCTAAACCCTCCAAACTAAAACATGAATAAAATGGGAGAACTATAACTCTGAATCCCTAGCTGCTCTTGCCTTTACTTGGAATGGGAGGATGTCGTTTCGGGTGAGTGACTGACTCAGTAAGGAAATCTAAACTAGAGGCCATTCATGCAAAAATGGTTTTCTTATCCTTTGGAAATCCAACGTCATGCTTCTCATTTACATACATTGATTTTAAATTATTAAAACTCTTTATCATTTTATTAAACAGACCCAAGACCGTCAATGAGGCTTTTTTCAAAAACATATTATATACATAGACAACTATAATTCAAAAATATATCAACACCGTTTTCCAATTAGAAAACATCATCAGTGAAAAGAAAATTATCACACAATGACTCATCTGATACCAATTATAAAATAGGTGGCCATCCATCGATACCAACACCGTATGAGGTAGAAGCAGATGGTACCCGCGTCTATAGACCAAGCGGCGTATCCATTCACGACATCAATAGCGAATAAGGTTACCAGCATTGGGTTGCTCCTTAACTAGCCACCTATTGTATCCAAGTTGACGAGGGTTGAAGGCAAGCAAAGCTAGGAGTCATCATGCCACTCGTCAAACGGAAAGGTGCTAGGCTAGCGAACCCAGCGACTAACAACCTCCAATCTGTGTGACTAAACCTAGGCCAGATTCTGGGGCTCAAAACCCAAGGAGCACATCATCACCACCCTATCACCCTTTTGACTTTTGGGGCTTAAAAACTGAGGACATGTCACTGGTGCATTATCATCCTTTATGTGTACACAAGCAACCAATCTTCAAGCAGCAAAAAATTGCACTAGATAACCTCGTGATGTTTTAGTACCAAGACTGCCTAAAGCATCATGATGACTCATCCTCCCAACATATCCATAAAATATCAACAAAACCATGTACGATAAAGTAAACATGAAAACACATATGAATACGTAAAAACAACGGGCTATTGAATAGTCTCTGTCGGGTTTTCAAGTGTGGTAGCCCACAAAATATTAGTTCAAAAACATGATGCAATGCAATGCACAAGGTGTATAAATCCTACCTTTTTTAGTGTTCTCTTTTATTGATCACAACAATAGTTTCCTTAAGAATTGTCTCAAAGTTTCCAAAATCGTTCGAGCCTAAAAACAAGTCAAAAGAGAAGAATTCTCATCAATGAATCACAACGGACGAGGAAGGATCTTATTGTAATACTTGGGGTATTTAGTTTCGTGTAAACATTGGATTAAGCGAAAATGTAATATGTTGGTCATTGTCAATCTGTCACACATGGTGTTTTTATTATCAAGAATAAAGTGTTTAAGTGTGTTGGAATTATAGGGATGTAATTATTTATTGTTAAAGAAATAAAGATTTAAAATAAATTAAGGACTTAAAACAAATTTAGTCGAATGTTGAGAGAGGAAGTTGGCGGTCGATCGTGACAGTTGGATGGCATCAACGTCGATCGACAGGTGCAATCCACTGGTGAAATTGCACGCAAAAACTGGCGGTTGATGAGTGAATGGGTGGTCGATCGTCCAAACATGAATCGATCGACCGCCACTTGAAACATCGTCTGAAAACCATAATCAACCACAAGAAACGAAAAACCTTCAACTCTTGATGCTTCACTGGGTGTCCAAGCATCTTTCTTCTTGACTTTTCATCTTTATAAGAAGGCTGAAGGGTTGTCTGAGGCATGTATATATAGAACATGTGTGTTAGAAGTTTTTGCTTTTGGAAAAACTGGTGAGTCTGTTCTGTGAGTTATAGATCTGTCGACAGTGAGGAGAATCGCTGTTGAGGAAGGAGAAGAGAGTTATGTGAGGTATGGAATAATGTGTGTGCTTTGTCCGTAAGGACCTACATCACGGGAGTAGGGTGTTTGTTGTTTGATTTTGTTGTGTTATTCGTAGCTTATTCTCTGAAGAATTTTGTCTCTGTGATAGGTTATTACTCATAGTTCTTTGCATGTTTTTCTTTAGAAGCACTTAGTAATATTCATGCTTTCAATGGTGGTTCTCTGCTCTTGTTGTTCTTTGTCTATAGTTTGGCAATAGTTTTGATGAGAATGATTTAGCATGTCGATGGTCAGTGGCGAGGATGAAATGATTTGCATGTAGGTTTTCTCTGTAGTGTTTTTACAACTGCTTTACTTGTTGTCCTCTGCATGTTGATATTTGTTGATGATCTTGCTGTTATTATGCCCTCTGTTTACCTTAGTTTAGTAAATCAAATGGTAGGAGAAGCTTTGTAAGAAATTAGTCAATGAAGTAGACGTAAGTTAATGTATGGATAATATGTTTTTCGTGATTAACTTCCCTGTTATTTGGCTATTAAATCTATGGTGCTATTTTGGTTAAATCTGGAAGTTAAATAAATTAATTTTTCTTTGTCAAATATTCATTGTGATATTTCTTGTGATATTTCCTTGCATGGGTCAAAATAATTAGAATTTATTAGTTATGTTAATTAGTATTTTGACACTCTAGTACATAGTATGACTATAGGAAATTAGGATAAACAACGTGTTTCCCTTGATTGTTATTTATGTGTCCTTAATGCATAGTAAGTTTGGTCGATGCCATATTTTAGTACCTTCAACGTTGAATAAATATAGTTAAAGAGGTGACTCTTGTTGGAAATGACGAGTGAAGAATAAAAGAATAGGTATGTTGTATGATTGTTAGGGTAAGTGATATAATTGAAAGCACACTTAGTATTAAATTATAGTTGAAGCATAATTGTATTCATTGTTTGTTAGTTGTTTGTAATATTGTTTGCGATATATGAACTATTGTGTGACATTTATATAGGTATGTTAGTAGGATTGCACATCACACATTACATGGATTAATAAAGAAGATAATAAATGGTGTTTTCTACGTGGGTTCGGAAACTGAAGAGGTTGCTGACACGTAGAGAACAACCTGTTTGCGTAAGTTCGGAAACTGAAGAGGTTGCTCTTACTCAATGGGTGGGTGAGTTCGGAAACTGAAGAGGTAACTCTCACCCAGCTTATGTATATATCAAACTTATGCATGTAGAATTGTCAAGAGGTTGTAATTGCATTTTATTTATATTCCTTATTGGGCAATAAGCTCATTATTCCACTTGTGCTGTAGGTATGGATTGTGATCCAATTGAGGTGAACGTAGAAGAAGTGTGATGTGATGCAAGCTTGTGTTGGTTGACCAACACGTTAACCACAAGTGCTGGTCACCCGTGATCGACTGCCCTTGCATAGAGGTCGAACGGGATGACACTTTCGATGCTGTTTTCCGATAAAAAACAAGTCAGTTCTCCCTTTTTTTGCCTTCCAACGACAAATAACCTTCCAAAAACTTCAATTATACAAATATAAACCAGAGATATCCCTCGAATTTGAGTTTTTAAGGTCGAATCCAAAGCCAACAAAATTTCCAAACTTTAACTTCAAAAATTGGAGGAGAGAAATAGAGTTACTCACCAACGACCTTCACAAAAGTCGATGGTCTAAACGTTGTGAACCCAAATATGTCGTCAAACCCTGTCAAGTCTTCAATCAAACTCCTCTCTCTCTCTCTCGCTCGTTCTCTCTCTCAGCTACTGACAATAGGTCCTTTCTTCTTCTTCTTTTCTTTTATTTCTTTTAATTTATTTAATAAATAAAATATATTTTATGTATTAAATAAATTCAATTCAAATTCTGATTTGTTCCAATCACTAACTGACAACAACTCTTTAGCGAAAATAATTTACCAAATTCATTTCCTTGATTAATTTACCGCTCGGTAATACCCATTTTTATCGATTTTAACTATTTGATCAAAAATTCAGATGTGGCTGCTATATGACAAATCGAGTCAACTTTTCAATACCTTGATCGAATATCATGCGAAAAAGTAATGCGTGAAATTCATCATTATAAAACTCACTGGTTTTACATCTTAATCTTCTAAAAAAAATTGTCCTAAAATTTAAAATAGTTTAATTACATCTCAGAAAAGATAGGTGTATCTCAGCATCATGTCAAATCGATTTCCCATGTTGCTTCCTTCTTGGTATGATTTTTCCACAACACATGCCTTAGGGAGTCTCTTTGCATCAAAGGACTCGAACCTCTTCACAAAGGATTCACTATGGCTCTTCCTCATACGAGGTGTCCTCTTGGATAGAAACAACAGTTCAAAAGATAACGTGGGATAGGTCATGCGTGTATTTCCTCAACTTGGATATATGGAAAACATTGTGAACATACCCAAGCTGGGGAGGTAGATCTAGTTGGTAGGACACGTTGCCAATCCTCTCAATTATCTGGAACAGACCAATGAATCTCAGGGCTAACTTTACTTTAACCCCGAAACAACTGATACCACGCTTGGGCCAAACTTTCAAAAAAATAGAATCTCTCACATCAAACTCAACTTCTCGCCTCTTCAAATCAGCATAACTCTTCTGTCTTCTCTGCTCTATCTTAAGCCTTTCTCAAATTAATATGATCTTGTCCGTAGTTTCCTGGATCACATTTAGTCCAAGACAAACCCTCTCTTCCTGCTTTGGCCCAACATAACGAAGAATGGCACGGTCTCCCATACAAGGCCTCGTACAGAGAGACACCAATATTGGTATGATAATTGTTGTTATATACAAAATCCACACATGAAAAATGGTTGAATAGTCCTTTCCGATTGTCCATCTGTCTAAGGATGATGTGCGGTACTAAGATCCAACTTCATTCCCAAAGCCTTCTACAAAGACCTCCAAAACTTGGATGTGAACCTTTGGTCGTCATCTCAAACAATACTTGAAGGGACACTATGGAGACAAATGATATTTTCAATATAAAGATGACTCAACATCAACAAGGGTTAATCTATTCAGATTGGAATGAAATGAGTGAACTTGGTCAAACGATTCACAATAACCCACACCCCATCCAACTTGAGTAGTCCTAGGAAGATTCGTAACGAAATCCATGGTGATTCTATCCCACTTCCACTCTTGGATAGGCAAGCGTTGTAGTAATCCTACTGGTCTTTGATGTTCAGCCTTCATCTGTTGGCACATCAGACACCTGGCTATGAAGTCTGCCATGTCACGCTTTATACCTACCCACCAGTACTGTCACTTTAGATCATGATACATATTTGTACTACCTAGGTGAATAGCAAATCTCAACTTAAAATCCTCTACCAAAATCGCCTGCCTCAAACCTTAAAGCTTAGAAAGCACTACCTTACCTTGGTAGAGAAAGTTCCCTCAACATTAACCTCCCAACCATCTAGTTGTTTTCCATTTTTTAGTTGTTCAACTTTACCTCAAATCATCTCATCCTGTTGTTGCAACTGCTTTATTCTCTAGAGTATAGATAGTGTGGCAACAACGTTGTATGCACAAGCCGTACCGTTTGACTTATAGTACAATAGGTTGTGGTCTCTAACAACCATAAATCGCTTCCACTCATTAAGAACAAGACAAGCAAGAGATACCTAAGGATTTTGGCTTAAAGCATTGGCCACCACATTCGCTTTCCCCTGGTGATACTCTAACCTGAAATCATAGTCCTCCAAGTATTCCATCCACAGGTGTTGTCTCCAATTTAGGTTCTTCTAAGTGAAAGGTACTTCTGATTCTTGTAATCAGAATACACTTAAAGATTTACGCCATATAAATAACCTCTCAAGATCTTCAAAACAAAGATTATAACAGCTAACATCAGGTCGTGCATTCAATAATTTTGTTTTTTTTATGATTTCAACTATTGGGACACGTAAGCAACCACTTTACCTTGCTGCATCAAGACACATCCAAGCCCAACTATCGATGCATTAGTGTAAACTACATAAGGCTACTCACTGTCAGGCACTATCAGAATAGGTGCACTTATCAGCCTGCTCTTTAATTCCTCAAACACACTCTGACATTGGTCATTCCACTCAAACCATACCCCTTTCTAGTCAACTTCGTTAATGGCACTACCAATGAAGAAAAAATTTCTACAAATCACCTATAATAAATAGCAAGACCAAGAAAACTATGAATCTGTGACACATTTTTCGGAGGCTGCCACTGTACAACTGTCTCAATCTTCGTAGAATCTACAAAATTCCATCCTGTGAAACTACATGTGTAATACCCCAAATATTTTTCCCCGTTTTGTGGATGTAGTAAATTGGAATAATTAATATGTATGAATATTATAGCATATTACGTAACGGTACATGTCAAATTATGCTTGGGAAGTATAGGGTTAATATTGGAAAATAATGTAAGTGAAATTTTAAGGAAAAAGTGTGTACAGGTGAGTTTCGGATGACATGCAGACGTGAATGGTGTCCACAAACACGTAATGCTTCGTCTCTAGACCTTGGGACGACATGAGGACGGGACTCTGCATCCCAAACTCACTTCAAACGACTTGCGAACAATCGCGGATGAGGATGGATCGCGTCCGAATTGAATTTTTCCAAATCCTGGACACATTCGGATGCTTGCAGACGAACGTGGACTTGGATGGATCGCATCCAGATTGAATCTGTCCAAATCCTGGACATATTCGGACGCTTGTGGACGCCAAATCTTGTCCGAATGTTGCCTGCGGACAATACGGATGAATGACTAGGACGCATTTTCTCGTCCAAGATCGACTTTTGGACGAGTCTGGAAGAGGCCCAAACGACTTGTCGCGTCTGCTAGGTCGATAAATTGCCGAGAAACACATTTATATTTCTTTCTCTTTCTTCCGATTTCATATTTCACTCTACAAACTCTCTCTCCCTAGACTCCTGCTGCGACGTCTAATCCTCATCTGGTGGTGTGGAGACTTTCCACATGGCATATCTCCATTTGACCATTCTCCCTTGGTGCGGGTGTTGGTTCTGAACCCTTTGCAAGAGTTTATCCCCTGCAAAAACCATATCCTCTCTCTTCCGTCTATAAGAGGTAAGTTCCTGTGTGTTCTCTCTACTCTAGCAATAGGCATTTGTGAAGTGTATGGGAATGTTACCTTGCTGAGAAGTTATTACTAAGTGAAGAGTGGTGTATGAAGTGTTACTCTGTTGTCCATCCGTGAACTGAAGCAAAGGTAAGAATTTATTGTTAGGAAGTTTATTGATTTGATTATGGACCTCTGGTTTGGGTTTAGTCTGTTATGAGGTTGGAATATTAATATTGTCTTTTGTTAGGACCTGTTGGAAGATTTAAAGACTTGAGAACACATCTTGGCTGTTGGTTTTGCTGCTGGAAATTTGAGGTAAGAATTAGGATAATGTTGGTGGCCAAAGGAGGCCCTACATTACGGGTTTGGATTGTTTAGTTTGCTGTATGATTTGTATTGTCATGATTGGTGCTGTCAATTGCTTAATGTTATTAAGTATTATAGTAGTTGCTGTCAAATGACAAAGGATAAACTAAACTTGTCAAGCATGAAAATCTGGATTGGGTGACTTGTTTTGATATATGAATTTACCTGATGTTGTTGAGTGTTATTATAGTTACTGTACAAAGTGAGAGGATAAACCATACGTTGAAAGTATGAAAATCTGTAGTTGGGATTGTTTGGAACATGAATTGCCTGCGGTTGTTAGATATCACAGTTTGGTTGATGTCAAATGGGATTGTTGTGAAATATGATAGCCTGAAATTCAAGGAATATGAATTGTCTTTCTGCTTGTGTTAGTGTCATCCAATTGTAAGCATACTTAGGGTAGTTGAAGTATGTTTGAAGTTGAACCCTGTTCTATAAACAAATTTGAAATTGTTCTTTCCTGCTCGTAACTGTCAAGAGATGATTCAATAATTGATACTGCCCTGTTCCTAAATATATGTGAAAGTCCCTACGACTTTGATAGTTTTGGTAATAGTAGAAATAATAGTTACAACATCCCTAATTTGGAACTCGCTTGTAAATTTAATTATTGTCATTGTATCGTTCCTTCGTACATTATTTTGTAAATTTCTGTGATATTTATGCATCATCATAGGAATTATGAAATTGTTTGCATACTGTATGTCATCCTAATATATGTAAATAGGCATGTGGGGGTTTGGGAGAATCGGTGACTGTCCATCGGTGGTGACACCCCTATTGGAGTTCCTACTCCCACGTAGGGGGCAGTGAGGTACGGTTAGGCCACATGGGCTCCATGGTTCATCCTTTCTCTTGTATTGAAATCCCCAATGTCTTCAACAAAAGTGTATGGATATGGCACGTAGTGACACCCCTATTGGTGTGTTTCCTCATCGAAAATAGGGTTAAGCCACAGGACCAAGACGTATCCATCACCTCGGTTCACAAACAAGATACGGTTCTCCTCTATAATGCATTGTATGATCATGCATATCATTTGCATTGCATTTAAATTCTGATTCTTGCTGGGCTTTAGGCTCATTGTTTTCCCCGTAATGTAGGTGACATTTATAATGATGATTATGTACAAGTCGAGGAGGAGGTGTTCCAGGATGACCCTTCGTGTTATCTGCCGATTTGACCTGTCGGGTGTGGCCCACATAGTGTGTGGTATTTTTGTATTTTGGGATTATTACTATTTTAAATATTACAAATGTTTTGTACACAGGGACTTTTGTTAAAACATTTGGAAACTATGTTTTGAAATCCTATTACTTATTCAGCATAGTGTATTCTGATGCATTTTCTTTCAAATGAATTTTGAATGTTGGATAAATGAAACAAAAAGTTTTATATGACGAATTTTTAAAATAAGAAAAAATAGTTTTAAATAGTCGGGGTGTTACAAGATGCCCAAAAAAATTTGACCTCTGATATCCAAAAGTCGTGCTTACTCATCTTGGCATACAATCGATGCTCTCTCAGAGTCTGCAGCACAATCCATAAGTGTTCTCGATGTTGACCCCGAGACCTCAAATATATCAAGACATCATCGATAAACACCACCACAAACTGATCTAAGTAGTGTCTAAAATCCCAATTCATGAGATCCATAAAAGTGGCTAGATCATTGTTCAAACCGAAAGGTAAGACCAGTAACTCAAAATGCTCATATTTGGTCGTGAAAACTGTCTTCAGAATATCTTCTTCATGAACCTCTATCTAATGATATCCAGACCTCAAATCAATTTTAGAGAAATACTATGAACCTCCAAGCAGGTCAAACAAGTAATCAATCCTCGGTAGTGGATAGTTGTTCATTACGGTAACATGATTCAACTTCTTGTAATCAATGTAGAGTCTTAGAGAACAATATGCTTTCTTGGCAAAAAAAACTTGAGCACCCCATGGTGAAATACTCTCCCAGATGAATCCCAGACCTCTCAACTCATCCAATTGTTTCCTCAACTCAGACAATTCTGCAGAAGCCATCTTATATGTAGGAATGATATTGTAGTAGCTCTCGGACTAAATTTATACGGAACTCAATCTCACAGTTTTGAGGTAACCCTAGTAACTCATCAGGAAACACATCTAAGAACTTTTCAACAACAAAGGCATAAAGATCCTGGCTAGCAGTCTCACCCTCACCGTCGATCGAACAAAGGCTCTCATATTGCCCTAGTCCATTGTGACCACTAAACATATGATACCCCAATTTTAGTAACGGAATTAAGTAAAGATAATTGAGAAGTTTAATTGGGTGTATTAGGATTATTTTGATAATAATTGAGGATGTATTTGATGGGAAATTAATTTAGAAAACTGAATCGAAGAATTTAAATTGGACCAATAATTATCATCAAGAAGCAATATTTAGAATAAATCGAGAATTGAAATTGGGTCAATTAATATACAATACGTATATTTGATAATTAGAGATTTATTAAATAAATTAAAATTAAAATAAATGGAATTAAAATTTGAATGGAGAAATTAAAAGGAAAGGTGGGGCTTAAAATTTAAAAAGAAGAAAAGAAGAATTTAATAGGTTGACCCGATTTTAATCGGTTTGGTTGGTTTGGTTTTAAAGAAAAAAGGGGGAGATGGAGAAGAAGACCATGGGAGTACTTTCAAAGAGAGAAAGAAGAGAGGGAGATTCGAGAATGGCAGGGGAGGCGAACTCCTGAGGGTGCTTGGCTTTGCTGGCGAGCGTGAAGCTTCGGCAATCTACGAGAGGTGAATTGTGGTGCAGGATTGGCGTCGGAGGAATGCCCATGCTGCGAGATGATTTGGAACCGAGCTCCCGTGGGCTGGAGCTTCGAAGCGTCAGGCCGAGGCAAGTTGTTAGTTTTCTGTTTTGTAATTCTTCTCGCTGGTGTTTTGTTGATTGAGCAATTCGGCAAGTGTGGCCGTGAATTACAGAGATGAAAGATGTGTGGCAAGATGAAGCAGGTGGAGCGGTTCTCGGCCACCGAGTTGGAAATGTATGAACCTGGTTCCACTTGGTTCTCCTACTCATGAAAAATTGTGCAGATCCCTGGGCAACCTCTCCTAATGATTTCACGTGATTCTCTAGGAAAGGATAAAGAATTTTCCACATGGCATGATCGAATTGGACCTCCTCCATTGATATGGGTGACTATCCATCGGTTTCTACTCCTCGTAAAAACTCCTTCCCTGTCTATAAAGCAAAGGTAACAGTGAAGTGTTATTTTTATTTACAGAGAGAATTGAGAGGGAACTCTCTGGTGAAGGAAAATAGCAGTGAAGCGAAAAGTTGTGTGAAGGAGTTCAGTGGTATCTCTCAGGTGTTCTTGAGGTAAGAATTTCCTCCCTGTCTGTTTACGGATTTTATGGAGTTATGATCTCTACTTGTCATTGGTTTATGGATTTTATAGATTAAAGTATGTTATAAGTAGAAGATAAATGGATTGTGTTGAAGAAATGGTGTTGTTTATACTCTATGTTTATTTTCGGTGGTGTGATGCTTCACTGTCATATTTGGTTGAAGAATGTTATGGAGGGTATGCTATAGTTTTGGCTAAGGATCGGTTGAACATAAATATTATGGGAGAGCATGTGGAAATGTTGAATGTATGCTCTTTGTATTGTTGATTAGTTGGAGTCTGTTATTGTTAACATTGAAGAATTGAGTTTTGGTTTCGAAAATCGGTTTATGCTATGTTAAACTGTGTGCCATGAAGCTTCAATATATTGTAAAGTATTGTATAAGCATGTTATTTAGAGTAACTTAAAGAAAGGTGAAGTATGAGATTTAAAGTTGTGATTAGTTGGGTGAATGAAGGCCTAAATGTGTAGTATATATATAGGTCTTTGATTTTGGATTTGTAGGACTAGATAATGATGAGTATATGTTTAATTATTTTGAAGGTATTAAAAAGGGGGAAACGTTAAGTGTGAAACGTGTTACGGAAGCTAGGTAAATAATACGCTTGTGTTTTGGTCTTCGAGCCCTACATTGCAAGAGTTAGGAAATTGTATACTGACTGTTTACTGTTTTAGTAGAATATTAAGGTTGTTTACTGCTTTATTGGAAAAGCCAAATATTGAGCATGTTTCATAAATTGTACTGTTGCTTGCTGGGTGTTTATTATAATTTGGTTCTTTTAATAATATGTTTAATAGATGAGCATAAGTAGAGATTATAGTACTGATATGATAGAATGTATGCATTCACAAACATTGTGCATCATGGTTTTCAAAATGATACGAAAGATGGTTTTACATGCTTTATTTTAGAGATGGTTTAATGGATGCTCACACATACTAAGTGTATGGGGTTCGTGGAAGGCTGATCACCCAAAGCAAACGACCATCATTTCGGTTGTAGGAATATCCATTTTACCATTGAAAGAGAAACAGAAATAGTTAATATGAGAAAGATGAGTAAAAGAGAAAGAGAAGGGTTTGAGTTAGGCTAAAGTTCACCTGTTGATTCTCGAATGGCCAACAAAAAGGTAAAAGTTCATCGTGATGTCATGCGTTCATCATCACAATGAAAGTTCACCGATGCGGTTATGGTTCACCATGATGGCACGTGTTCATCATCATGGTCTACAGTTCACCACGAGGCCTAAGTTCACCTAATCACAGTTCATCATAGTTTATCACAGTTAATCATAGTTCTATATGAAAGTAAAAGTATATCACTTACTAAGCATTAGACTCATTAGTTTAAGTCTTGTTGATTGAGGTATGTACAAAATCAGGAGAACATGTTAGGGAGCAGTTGATGAAGGATTTGCACGCACGGATCTTGTGGCTAGCTAGGCTAAAAGGATTTACAGAGAGAAAGATGGTTTTGTAAAGTATTTGAATTGTAAAATGTTTTATTATAAATTCTTCTGCTGTGTTTTATAAAACGTTTTAAGAAAAATGATTTAAGTAAAAAAGAAACGTTTTAAATTTTTACATGTTTTTCAAAGGAAAGAAGTTACGGGACGTTACAGTTGGTAATTTAAGGGTTATGGCTCAAGCAATTAAGTATCTACCATTTTGAACAGAAACTACGGTTTTTAGACTTGGTAAATGTTTTTGTAAAACTGTGGACTTTCATTGGAATGTTGAAACCGTGTTTTTGAAAATTGTTATATGTTTTCGTTTATACTACTCTGATATGTTCTCAAATCAATTTTTTCTTATACACTTTTTAAATAAATTAAAGAAAAATTTTATATGGCTAAGAAAAAGGTTTTAGTAATGCGAGTCATTACAAGACATGCCTGCATAATAGAATTGGTCCTCATCGCACTAAGACCTTAGCAATAAACGATGACTTGCCCTTGTTTCGCAATAACCATGACTTTTTTCAGATGACACTCCATAGTTGCTGTATACTTTCTCTATCAATCCATACCCAGAATCACATCAAACTTACTCATGGGTAAAATGACTAAATTTGCATAAAACTTGCAGTCATCAATCACTACGCAGATCGCTTTAGACACAGAAGATACTCCACTCTGGACACCCAATGGAGTACTAAGCATCAAGGGAGGTTCCATTTCCTCGACTACCAGAACCAAAATGGAAGCAAAGACAAAAGAGACAAAGGAGTATCTTTACTCGGTATCAAATAACACTCGTGCGAAAGAATAATGAATAAAAATTGTACCATCCACTACGTCATGATCATTCTTGCTGTAGAAATAGTTTGATTCCCCAACTTCATATGCTTGCCTAGATGCTTTTTCCTTTCCCTTATGCCCTCCCTCATGGCCACCCCTGCCTGAGCTCAGGCCCACTGTAACGACTGGGGTTTTTTTTTATTTACTTTAAAAATGTGTTAAATTTAAAACTTTTATGAAATGACTGAATTCTTATTAAAACCCTTGAATTGAAATCAATATTCTTTTCTAAAAAAATCCGATCGTTAAAACTTCTAACTTAAAACTCGTTATGAAAATCGTTATAAGCAGTAAAAAACTATAATTATAAAATCATTTATCAAAACATAAAGGAAGCATAATTAATTCAATTAAGGAGTACTAAACAATTTAATATAGATTAATTACAAAACATTTTCTCTTTTACTTTCTTTGGCTTGGCCAGCACAAGTTTCGCGCGTGCAAATCCCTCATCAACTGCTTCTTTATTTGTTCTCTTGGGAGCACCTACACCATTAGCAAACTGTGAGCCGAGGCCCAGTAAGAAATGAGATATGCAGTATGATCATGCCTCTCTTTAATTCTTTTTGAATGAGTATCGTCCAAAACCAATCTTTTCTTCACGTATTTTATATATCTCATACATCGAGCGGGAGATTAGGAAATCTTTAGGGAGAGGGCAGTCTTTGTCGTCTTCAACCCCCTAGGGTAGACAGTCTCGTAGTCCCGACAAGTGTAATGTAACGTTTTTTTCTTCTTCTCATAACTCGTGAGAGGGTATAAATAATTCTGTCTCCCTGGCTGATCCATACTTACCTTCCATTTCCCAACTCCTCATTCTTCTTCTTTAATTCTTTTGCCTCACTCAATGCATATGAGTACCGACCCCAAAAGGTGGCACTTTCTACTTGTTTCTATTAATATGATGCATGTCAATGAAGTTTCTAACATTACAACTATAAGCCATTCAATCCATCCATTAAGGAACAATAGCAAAATAGGAAACAATAACGGTATAGATATGCTTAGAAATTTAAAGGAAATAATAACAAGATAGATAGGCAATTTAAAGGAAACAATAAATATAGGCATGCTTGGAAATTTAGAGAAAACGATATTGATATAGAGATGCTTGACAATTTAAAAGAAACAATAATGAAGGCATGCTTAACAATTCAAAAGATATAATAATAACATAGGCATGCTTAGCAATTGAAAAAAGCAATAATGTAAGCATGCTTAGCAATTATAGATAAACAATACTAATCTAGGCATGCTTGGCAATTTAGAAGAAACAATAATGGTATGGACATGCTTGGCAAGTTAAGAGGAAATAATAACAAAGTAGACATGCTCAGTAGTTCAAGGAAGAGCAGTAACAATGTAAATGTGCTCAACAATTTAAAGGAAACTAAAGGAACCAAATGATAAGCTAACATCCTAAACATGCTCCGAGATTAAAGTAGAAATGTGCGAACAATATAAGCATAACAAATAAAGCAGCATAGTAGGAGCGCAAATATACATTTAAAGGAAAGACACTGCTAATGGTGTAGAGATTCCATAGGCTAAAGACTCTACTCAATTTCTTACCTTGAAGCTTTATTGCGCGTTAGCACTTAATCGCTACCCTTCTTCTCTTTACAACACCTTCATAATTAAAACATTTACACTTATAAATTTCATTTCCTTTTTTGTATTCTAACTTGTATAAACATTCTAAGAACTTCTTTGATGCCTAAACGGAAAATAACCTATCTCACTTGAACTATCAGTAGCTTATACATTTCAAGGAAATAAAGAGCATACGTCCAATATTTTTCTCAACCATTCAACCAACATTCAGTCTTATCATAAACGAAGGAGTTACCATAGTATCCCAAAATAACATAGCAGTAGTCAGACATAATTTACTGAGCATGAAACTTCACTATGATTATCCTTAGTCATCATCAGTTTCATTAACATAACAACCAGGCAGTAAGGCTAATCCCTTTTGTGCTAACATCAATAGGTTTAACATTTCCTACAGCCAACATTTTATCCATAATATCTATCCTCATCATGCTTTAGATTAACAACTATAGAGAAGAGCTGAGTTACCTAGCAGAAACCCGAGCTTGACCAGGGGACTCGAGGAGCAGCAGCTCTTTCTTCTCCTCTACCTTCTTTCCTTCTCTCTTCCTCTTAAGAATGCCACGGTCATTTCTTCTCCTCACCCTTTCCTCCATTCTTTAGTTTCTCAACTCTCCAGAAGACTCTCACCCTCTTAATCTCCATTTCTACCCCGAGAGCACACTGCTCTTTCTCTCCTCATTCACGGCATTTCATCCTCACCAGATAGACTCTTCCTGCCACTGCCATGGACATGCCCAGCCATCCCCTGTCATCACCATTCCATGCATGTTCCACTGTCGCCATCTAGAGCAAGAATAGATCGGATCAGATTGAACCACAAGCTGGACCACAGGCCTACGACCAATCCAGCACGAACTGCTAGTCCCACCACATTGACCCAAGGCTGGAATCGCAGCCTCGCTGATACCATACATCACCGTCGCCATCGCCATTCTGTCACCATCGCCGGCCACCGAAAATCGACGGAACATCGGAGCTCACCCCGACGACCCGAGCCCCAGTATCCCACCTCCATCACGTCGGTACCCCCTATAACGACCCAGATTTTTCATTTAATTATTTATTCCTTTTAAAATGTGTTAAATTCAAAAAGTTTATAGACGACACAAAAATCCTTACACAAAAGTCGGTATTAAAAAAATCTTTAGGAATAGTATCAAAGTTTTCTCAAAAATCTTATCGTCACTTAAACCCATTGCAATAATAAAAAAAATAGTGGAAAACTACACTCTATAAAATTGGCGGAAGCGTAACCTAAAGTATTACTCAAAGCATTTAACAAAGCTCAAGGTTAAAAACATAACCTACTCAAAACAAGGGTTAGAGCAATAGTTAATGTTTTGCAAAACATATTTGTCATTTAACCCTTACAAAATAGATACTTTTTCTTTTTCTTGAGCCATGCCTCTACTCTGGTCGCGTTTCCTCTGGATACTCTGCAGACTCCACAACTAAGGCCTCCTCTGCTCCTGGTACAATCATCTCATTACCTACACCACAAGTAAGGACATGAGCCTAAAGGCCTAGTAAGGAAATGAGGTTTATGCATTATGATTATGCCTTTCTTTAGTTCTTTTTGAAATGGGTACCACCCCATCCAATCCTTTCATTATATTCGTTCATTCAATCTTTACTCGAACTTCGAGCTGGAGATTGGAGGATTTCCTTTGTGATGAAATAGTGATCGGATCTAACCTTTTACTTGCAACTAGAACTCTCGTACCTAACAAAGGAGGGGCTTCGGCTAGTTGCAGACTAGACCCGCTATCCATCCGCCCCCAACTCCATTTTCTTTTCTTTTCTTTCATTTTCTTATCGTTTTTCCGTTCCCAATGCATATGGGTACCACCCCGAGGTGGCACTCTCTATTTGTTTCTATTAGCATGATGCATGATGACAATTAAATAGCACATAAACGAAAGGTAAATAGCGATAATTTAAAGGGATGACAACTCAATAATTAAATAGCTGAATTTAAAGATACATGAATAAATTGAAGGCATACTAAAATAATTATAGAACAACTATAAAAGAACATATAGATATGGTGAACAGAGCATGCTATTAAACAAAGATAATAATTTGAGCAGGCATCATGGAATTAGAATAATTACTGATTGCTCGAATAAGCAACTAAGATTGTAATTTGACTAATTATTCAACAATTCATACATATTTCATGTGACAGCGGTAAATAGATAATATGAAGCGAAGTAAGATCTATCAACAGTATTCTAAGCTATAGTCCATCCACTAAACACGCTTAACTTAGTTTATTTAACATGCTTACATTGAATGCTTGAAGATTTAGATAGTAATGGTTAACTAACATGCTTGAAGATTAAACAATAGTTAACATACTTGAAGATTGAACAATAGTTAACTAACATGCTTGGAATTTAACTAAGTAATAGTTAACATGATTGAAGATTGAATAATAATTAATTTACATGCTTGAAGATTAACAGGGAATGGTTAATTAACATGCTTGACAAGTAATAGCTACTCAATGTGCTTGAGGATTAAATATGCTTAGCGATGACATAAAAACTTAGACATAGAATTAATAATTAAACGGAAACATGCTCGATAATTAGCTAATGGAAACGCCATCAACAAACGATTCATGGAAATATGCTTGATTTATTATTACAAGGCATCAAGCTAGACTAATTTTGCATACTCATCTACACAAAACAGAACATACACCCCTAACTTTCCCACATACACATTTCTAGAGTAAATACAGGGGAGAGCGCACAAAGGAGAAGTCTTACCTTTATAGATGAAGGAGGGAAGAGCTCTGCAGCTGCAGGGGATAAGGGTTGACATTGTTCACCCTTAGCTGCAGGGGATAAGGGTTGACATTGTTCAACCCAAGAAGGGTGGTCCACTAGCATTTTGCCGAGTGGAAAGGCTCCCACACCTAAGGGAGAGACTGGACGCAGCAAGAGGAGGCTGAGAGAGATAGAGAGAGTTAGCTGAGTGCTACACGAAATCGAAAGAGAGAGAAGAGATATAAAATGGGTTTCCTAGATTTTCCAAATGATTCGGACGAGCCGAGGAGTCCGCATGCAGCGTCCGAATTGTCCCAGAATTTTCAAAGATTCAAATCGGACGTGGGCCTTCTTCGTCCGCAATCGTCTGCTACCGTCCGAATTGTCCCAAAATTGTACAGATTCAATGCGGACGCAAGTCTTCCTTGTCCGCATCATCCATTTCCATCCGAATGCCCTCCACAAAACCAGTTTGGGACGCAGAATGTTGTCCCCAAATGCTGTCTAGAGTGTCGTCCGCAAGCGTCTGAAACTCAGTGTACACACTTTTTCCTTAACTTTTCTCCAATTAACTTATTTTCAAATATGAACCCTATACTTTCCAAGCACAATTTAAGCCCTAACATTGTATAACATGATATAATATTCATATATATTAATTATCTGAATTTAGTACATTAACTAAAGGGAAAAAATATTTGGGGTATTAAATATCATTTCTTTTAGACAACTTTAATTCATCAGTTCAAGTCATAAACCTATCTCATAGCAGTTCATTATCCACTCTCTATCACATAAGTCATATAGAAGTCATTACAGTACGAGGAATTACAATAATGAAGTTCATAAAGGTTATCAACAGCTAGAGAAACTACAGTGAAGTTAGAAACAACTACAGTATGGCAAAACGAAGTTAGAAACAGTTACAACAAAGCAAACAATGCAACAACAGGACCAAATCATTCAGAGAGAACTTCCTAACTCATTCATGTTCGTTCGTGCATCATTCTTTACTATAGCACTTAACATCCATCATGCACCCACTAAACACTCATCACATCACTAATCTTCAATAAAGTAAAGCATTTGAAACAAATAGGGTTGCAAAGAATTAAAAGCAAGAGTTCAATATGTAGTACAAGAAATATTGTAGGGATTATCCACAGCATAACAAGAAGGAAAAATTAGCACAACACACGCGCTTTACTTGTGGGTAGGGCCTCCACAGTCCAAAACACACCCAAAACCTTACCTAGCTGAAGAAATCTTCTCACAGCCAGCCAACCTCTCGTTCCTAGCTCCACACCTTTCATAGGAGTTCACCCACGTTTGCTAGCAGAACACCTAACAAACTCATCGTCGCTCCTTCACTCTTCACACTCTCCACTCTTTAGAGGAGGAGAACGTAAATACAATGAGGAAGAACGCGGGGGAAGACTGGAGATTAAAAGGGACAGCTTACCTCCTAGAGATCAACCGTACACATAGTGGGGGAGGGGCAGGAGTGCAACTTCTGCTGGTCGGGACCTGAAGGGCAGCTCACATGGTCTGGGGTCAGATCCTATGTCGAGGGATTACGTTTTTATTGGTTACACATCAATTTTCTCTGATTTTTAAATTATTTTCTGTCGAAAATTTGTGATATGTCGGATGAGTGCAGACGTGATGGTCTCATCCGCATGAGCAAAATCCTCTGGCCAAATTCGTGTTTACAGATAGGAAATGGTGTCCTCGCCCTATCCGTACCGTCCGAAATCAAAATTTGGACGTGATTAGCATCCACATGTAGCGTCTGCATGCGTTCAAATCTATCCATAAATTGGACAAATTCAAATCGTCCAATTCTGCTACCGTCCCCTGCCATCCAAAGTCGTCCAAAAAGTTCAGTTTGATAGAACATATTCAAATCTACAACATCCGCTTGCGTCCACATATGTCTGAAGTCATACGAGAACGTTCAAAAGTTCAGATAGAAGTAGGGCCTTCGTCCTTATGTGACCCCGCGTGCTGGGATGGCGTCCTAAGTGTTTACGCACGACATAACTCATCCTCGAGTCATTTGCAAGCCTCTGAAAACGTCCAGGATAGCATTTCCTTCATATTTTCCTTACATATTTTTTATCCCATAAAATATTTCCCCATAATTACATGTCATAATTTAACAAGTATAAATACGTAATGTAATATATGATTTTTCTCCAACATTGATTAAATCGCATATATGAGGAAATTAATATCGAGGTATTACACCCCCGCACCGCGAAACCCTGCACCTGACGCAAGGAGTCGCACGCAGAGCTCGACCCGAGCTCCATTGTCACTTCCTTTGCTCGTGGTCTTCTCCCTCATCTTCGCTCTCTCCCGATCATCCTCTCCCTCTCGTTCTTTCTCTCTTCGCGAATGGTCAAAGGCCAAAGGAGATTTCCCCCTCTGATTTCCAGCCGAGAACAAATAGCATAAACCTGTTCGGATGAACCAGTTTAGCAGTCCTTCACACCAATTAATCCCTCCTTAATTTACACCTTTTTTTATTCTATATTTCACTTAAATTATCCCTTAATTAATTAACCTCTCGCATTTTAAATTCCAATAACCTCATTTCTTTTTATAATTTTCCTTCTTAATTATTTTTCCCCAAACATTATAATTTAATTTATTAAATTAACATTTATCTTAATTACATAAATTTCCATAAATTATAATCTAACGAATACGTCCTTCGTAACAGCTCGAAAATTATCCAATAAATCAGAATATCCCCAATTACTTTCCAATTATCCTTATTAAATTCTGATATAAAAAGTCAAGGTATTACACCTGCACCACTGCTGTAAATACCCAGTTTTTTGTAAATCTTTTAAAATAGGTCACAATTTGAAACTAAAAAAGAGATCTCTTTTAAACAAATCAGAGCGCGACACTAAACCAGACCGCTACTAACCTTTCGATTAAACTTGTATTGAAAATCAAGTTAATAAAATACGGAAGCATATGAAATCATTTATTTTAAAACGTTGCAGATGCGTAAATAATTTAATGAAAGGACTTAATAAAAGGAACGAAACAATTAAATATAAATTCAATTACAATCGTTTTATCTTTTCATTTAAGCCTGGCCTGCCCCAATCTCGTTTGTGCAAATTCTCATCCCTGCTTTATGTTATCTGCTCTTTGTTATCCGTTCGTCATTTTTTTTTTTTTGCATACAAGTACCTACACCTACACCACAAGTAATTGTAAGCCCAAAGGCTTAGTGAGAAAAAGGGTTTAATGCAATTATGCTTATAACTCTCTTTAGTTTTTTTGGAATGGGGGCCACCCAAACCAATCCTTTTCATTAAGTCGTTGGTTCTTTACTCGTACTTCGAGCTAGAGATTGAAGGTTGTCCTTTGAGATGACCTAGTTTGATCGGCTACTAACTTCCTGTGTGCATACTAGTCCCTTTCCCGAGTAGGTGAGGGAGTATCCTAGCTGTCAGCCTAGATCTGAACTACCCATCTACCCCAACTCACTTTTCTTTTTCCTTCAAGCGTATCCCGCCTTCAGGATTTCTTTTAGTGATAGACGTATCCTGCCCATCTTGAAGGTTCTTTCTTAGCATTTTTCCTCACTTATGCATGTATGGGTACCACTACCAAGGTGGAACCCTCTACTTGGTTTCTATTAACGTGATGCATGACGACACATCCTCTAACTAGCATGATGCATGCTGACATAACATTCAGTATAACAATTTCATAATGTAGCAGAAATTGAAAGCGCATATAAGGGAATAAGCAACCATAATTAAATAATGCACAGCAGAGAAGTAAGCAACTATAATTGAGTGGTGCATAACAGAGAACAATATAGTTGAAAGTGCATAAGAGAGAACAATTATAAACTCGAATCAAAACAATGGATGAGCAGTAAAGAGATGGTAAACAAACATACGATGAATTACAATTGACTAAACATGCTCATTAAACCAGATTAACCTAAACATGCTCAAATACTTAGTACTATTAAACTAAACATGCTTACAATTAATAGTTTAAATGGAAACACACTTGTACAATAAATAGTGGAAAGACGAGTGTAAATTCGTGATTTCTTATCTTAGTTGACTGAGTATGATTTCACTCTAATTAATTCAAACATGCTATAATTTAATAGTCTAGTTTAGTCAATTAACTGGTGAATTAACTAAGCATGCTCAGATAAGTTTATTAAACATACAAAGATTGAACATACGAATAAAATTATAAATCATTATCCTAGTTAATGACATGCTCAAGTCTAGTTGATTACTCTAACCAATTTACATGCTCATCTCCTAATTAAGTTGATTACTCTAGTTAATTGACATGCTCAAGGAACAAATAACAAATAATTAAACATGCTCGTACAATTTGTTATCCTAATTAACTGGACACATTCAGATTGGGGAATATAAATGATAGAATGACATGAGCATAGAACAATAGGAATGAAAATAAACACAGAGAGACTTAAGATAGGCAGTAAGTAATTATTAAAGAACAGAACAATTAGGGAATTCATGCTCATTTATTGATGTGCCCCATGGCCCGATCACACGTTCGCGAGCTAAGAAACTTATTTCTTCTCTAACACGTTGTTATTTTGTAGGTCCTAATAAGTTATGGGATTTTACGGAAGAGATATTGCATGAAGACAAGGGTGCTCTATTTCACGTCCTCACGGGGAGCCATGCAAGCCAATCGGCTAGCTCTATTTCTCCCTGGCTTGAAGGAGATACCTTGGATTGAAGATTTTGGAGGTCGTTTGAGAATTTATTACGTTATACTTTTATGTTTTAATGCTGGATGTTATTTGGGATCGCATTTTTTGGATTTCTAGATTGTTTGGTTACTTGCTTGTTGGGAGGTGCTCGGATTGCATGCAAACTGAGCCCTCATGCCCTAGTTTGTATTGTCAAGGATATTTTCATCTTTTTCTTTTGTAAGCTCATTAGAGGGTATTTAGTCCCCTCTAATGTAATTTGGAAGACACTTAGAAAAACCCTAAAAGAATAGCTTTTGCTCTTGCTCCCTTTGAGATACGCGGAGTCACCTTCTCGGCCACCTTCAATCTCTCAAGTCGGTTTGTATGTTCTTGCTAGATCTTGAACAAACCAACTCTTGCTACATCTTCCAACTCTTCCTCCTTGCGTGTTGGTGCTTGTGGCATGGAGGTAGAAGAACTATCAACCTCTGGTGGAGAGAGCCAATCTTTGTGTTGGCCAAACTATTCGCCCCTCGGTTCTTTGGAGGATTCGCAGATTTCATCGGTGTTCCACCTTTCATTCGTCCATCTTTTGAAAGGGGAAGTCTATTTTCTTGAAGTTTTTTGCTGTAATCTTGCTGGTCTGGATGTGGTGGGATTTATATCTTGATTTGGAATAGATAATCATTGTTTTGAAAGGAAAGAATCTATTCAAAGAATCTGTTTTTGAGATTGGCAGATTAGTTCCGTGTTTTGTGATTGCATTTTGACCTGCGAATGTTGATTGTTTGAAGCTCATATTTGATAGAGTTATTTCTGGGGTTGTTGTGCATTATCCCTCCAAATTTGGGGTTGATTAAACATATGCAAGTACTGTTTTCATTGTTGTAATCTTGAGCACTGGAAACTGTCCCAGGAAACCCTTATCCGAGGGTGATTTTTGTAATAGCATATCTCTAAGTTTAAAGTGTATTTGAAGTTGGATTTTTTATATGATTCTCCTTGGATTATTGACTTAAGGTCCTGTAAATCTTAGCCTTTAACTCCATATGCAAGTGAAGTTATATCGGTTTAAAGTCTAAAGACCAGATTATTATTCTTGCCTCTTAGCCGATTGCACTTGTTTCAATATTTAGAGTCTTAGACTCTATCATTTATGCTTCTTTCCATAGTTCATCATTCTACACCCATCATTAACTCACTAAGTATTCACGGCATTAATTTCTATCGAGTAAGGCATTCGCAGTAAAGAGAATGAACTAACAGTAAAGGAAGCATCTAAAGAGTACCAACAAGGTAAGGCATTTGAGCATGGAACCAACAATAAATGAATTAATATCCAAAAATTCTTAATAGTTAATGAACCTGTATGAAGACTAATAGTTAACTTAATTGATAAATCTAACAACCTAGTTAATTAACATGTTTAAGTAATGATTGATTACCCTAATTAACAAACATACTTTTGCTAATCAAACGTCCTAGTTATAGTTAATGAACATATTATTAAACATGAGTTCAATGATGAATTACCATTAGTTTAATTATATGCTCGAGAATAGTCATTCTGGTTTATTAACATACTCATGAAAGATTACGAATCTAATTACACATGTTCATACGATGGTTATCAAAATCAATTACCATGCTCGTGGAAGATTTCAGTGATTAATCTAGTCAAGTTCGAGTTATTATTAGCAATTACGTATTCAGATTAGGGTTAAACTAAGTTATTGTTATCAATGTTATTCTAGACAAACTGTACACAGGGCAAGTTGAGTCTATTTACACAGGAAGTAAAGCAATATGGAGAACAATAAAAATAGCATAACAGTATTAACCAATTTCACAGGTTGCAAAATACAAATAAGTACTTCTAGTAGAGTCAGCGTCTTAGTTCATCGTTCTTCACAAATTTCAAACTTATGGTTCTTCAGGGGTTATCATTCCATTCACAAACATTATCAACTAACTACCAACAACTAGCAGTAAAGAAATCAATAACGTTTACCACTAACAGCAAAGGAAACCACACGGTTAGCAAGGATTATCAGCAACCAAGAAACCCCACTCATGCACTTTACTTGTGGTGCAAGGCCTCCACATGGCCAAGACACCCCTAATTCCTTACCTAAACTGATGAACACAACAGGGACAACAAGGAAATCCAAGCCTTCACGGCAGTTCCAACTCCAAGCTTCACGGACAGCACTCCACAACTGCAGCTCACTCTCTCACGTCTCACACTTAACCCCAAATGCTAACCCACAAATGGCTAACTCACAACCTCCCACCTTCAGAAGCTCTTTCTCAGACCCTCACTCTCTCACGTAGAAGGACCTCCCTCCCCTAAAAGAAAACCCAGCTGAAGGATAAATAGAAGAGAGGGAAGGATGACTACATACTTGGAGGGGGAAACTTTACAAGCATAGGGGAAGGAAGAGGTCAGCTGGCAGGGGGTGGTTGGCTGCACGTGGTCTTTAGGAGATTTGGTGTCGAGGTCGCGTTTTTCCATTAGTTATGCGTCATTTTCTTTCTGATTTTAAATCCTTATTGTCACAGATATGGGCTGCTTCGGACGAGTGCAGATGCAGATGTCTCGTTTGTATTTGTCCACAAGAGTAAAACTCCTAAGGCTAAACCGTGGTCTCGAACGAGAACTGGCGTCCTCATCCAGGGCTTACCGTCCGTAGACGATGTTCGGACGCGTTATGGAATCCGTATGAAGCGTCCACATGTGTATGCATATGTCCATGAATTGGACAGAGGCAAATTGGACAAGGCCTCACCTCGTCCGCGAGCATTCGCAGGTGTCCAGATTTGGACAAATTTTACCCGGACTAGGCCACCTGCGTCCGCATCAACTTGGCTGTGTCCGGAGCCTTGTCCACAATGACAATAGAGGCAGGGGCAACCTTTGGGATGCAAAGAAAGCATCCCCGAGTCAACCCAAAGTGCTTGGATGGCGTTCTATACATTTTTGGACGAGGAACAGCGTCCGCTGAGTCATCCGCAGACATCCGCAAGTGCATAATCCAGCACTTTTCTCACATTTTCCTACTTAAGTCCTATCCTATAATATTTTTCCCAAAATTACACATCATAAACAACACATATAATTACCCAATGTAATGTCCCAATTACACCATCCTTTAATCACATCGCGTATACGAGGAAAACGTAACGGAAATACCATTTAGATCCAATGCTCCGAAACGTCTTCGGTAATACCCTGATAATTGTCCAACTTAAAAAGTTAGGGTGTTACAACTACTATGGAAGGACTTTTCTCTATAATTCCATGACCTCTTATGCGAATAAAGGTTTGAAACCTAGCTCTGCTGAGAACTAGTCAGCCTCTAGAAATCAGGATTGGTTGGATGGAATTGAAGTTGGTAACTATGGTAGGTTCCTGATGACTATTGCAGAGTAAAAACTTGTTGTCCTTGATGATGAGAGAAAGACTATCTACAAAACCACACTATTCCCTAGGGGCACTATGGGTAGCACTACTCTAGAGGGAAGAGAATAACCTACGTGGTAGTTGTTACTGCTACTGGCTCTGTGGTTAGTTTTTCTTAAGATGTCCTGGTTGCCAATAAATATAGCACGTGTAAGGACTATAATGACCACTACCAGACAATCAACTACTGGCACTCTAGTTCGGACCTCCACTGGATGCTCACCCCTAGAACCTCTCCAGGTTCTATTTCGTCACTTTCCTTTCATCTTTCTTATCTATCTGTCCTGGAGACTCCCATAATTCGAATCCAGGACTCTCTCCACTCTAGGCGGCCTCAAATATTTCCAAAAGGTTTTCAAACTTCATAGCAGCAATTCCATGCTGCAGCCTCGGACTCAAACCCATCTGAAGCTTTATAAGTTGCCACTTATCAAAAATTCCACCGGAGTAAGATAGGAGCTCAAAGAACCTACTATAGTATTCCATCACTAATTTCTGACCTTGAGTCAACTCATGGAAGGCTATAGCCATCAATTTGTGATGACTATAGTTGTTGTATTGTGCTCAAAATACCTCCATAAAATCCTTCCATTCAATGGATTGTACATTGAAGCTGAACTCTATAGCATTCCACCAGCTCGACGCCAACTTCTCTAGGTAGTGAGTGGCAATCTCCACCTGGTACTCTTCTAGAATCTAGAGTGCCTCAAAATTCTTCTCCACTTTCTGAAGCCAATTCTCCGCTCCCATAGGATCTACATCACCCTCAAACACGGGTGGGTTTAGTTTGAAAAACTTCTAGAAATAGGTCATCCTGGTCACAACAAGCTCTTGGACAGGTCTACTACTGCTAGCTAGATTTTGCAATGTTTCCACCATTGCGGCAATGGGATCAACTTCTCTCTCTTTATGTTGAGCACTAGGTTTCTTATCCTTGGTGGCATCTTGTTTACTATGAGAAAGAGAAATTGAACTTGATTAGAAAACTTGATTTGTGGACAATTAACAAAAATCCAACTTTGTAATATTTAAATTCTTGAATGATCACTACTTAGGAGTTTAGGAACCTTGAAGATCTGATGCCATTTAATTCTGTCACGACCTAGAGGCGAGCCTAAGAGAATCGTCAGGTCAAGCGACTAGATTCTCGAAGAGAATCCAATCGCCTAATCCAAGGCTAGGTTGTCAGCAGAAGGATTTTATAATTTAAACAAACCCAAGAAATATGGTTCTAGGTTCATATAGTAATCATGAAAATAACAGTGCATAAAAATAAATAATCCAAAGTACTGTACAACAAATTCAACCATCAGTTATAGGTTTACAAACCAAATAATATTCTCACTGAATAATAATTTAAACCCTCTAGACTAAAATAGGAATAAAAAAGGACTCCAACTCTAAATCCTTAGCTGCTCTTGCCTTTAACTATAATGGGAGGGGATCGTTTAGGGGGAGTGACTGACTCAGTAAGAAAATCTAAAATAGATGCAATGTATGCAAAAACGGTTATTTCATCCTTTAGAAATCCAATGTCATACTTCTCATTACCGTACATAGATTTAAATCATTAAAACTCTTTATCTTTTTATTAAACAGGCCTCAGACCGTCGACGAGACTTTTGTCAAAAACATGTTGTATACATAGACATCTATAGCTCGAAAATATACCAACATTGTTTTCCAATCTAAAAATGTCATCGTTGAAAAGCAAATGGTCACATAAGGACCCATCCAACACCCATCATAGAATAGGTGGTCATCCGTCAATAGCAAAACATCATGAGGCAGAAGAAGATGGTACCCCAGTCCATTGAACAAGTTGTGTACCCATTCGCGATGTCAATAACGAATAAGGTTGTCGGCGTTGAGTTGTTCCTTAACTAGCCACCTACTATATCCAAGTTGACAAGGGTTGCAGGTGAGTAGAGCTACAAGCCATCACGCCACCCGTCAAATAGAAAGGTACTAGACAAGCAAACCTGTAACACCCCGATAATTTAAAACTATTTGTCCTTATTTTAAAAATCTGTCATGTAAAATTTTTCGCTTTATTTATTCAACATTTGAAATTCATTTCGTGAAATGTATATTAGAGTAAGCAATGCGGAATAGATAATATAAATTTCAAAACATAGTTTCAAATGTTTTAGCAAAAGTCTCAAAGTTCCTGACTACACTTGTTCTTAATATTCAAAACATTATTAATAGTAAATTACCAAAATGCCCTTTATACCAAAATACCAATATTTCCCAACCCATGTGAGCGACACCCAACAGGTCAAATCGGTTGATAACACGATGGGTCCACTGGTACTTCATCTTCATTATAATAATCACCTACATTACGGGGAAAAAATGAGTTTAACGCCCAGCAAGAATCAGAATACAAATGCAATGCAAATGATATGCATGACCACACAATGCATTACAGAGGAGATCCGTATCTCGTCTGTGAACCGGGGTGATGGGTAAGTTAATAGATCACATAGCTTAACCGTATTTCCGACGAGAAAACACACCAATAGTGGTGTCACTACGTGCCATACCCATACACTTTTGTTGAAGGCATTGGGGATTTCAGTACAGAAGAATTGAGAATCTTAAGGTCCACGTGACTTAACCATACCTCACCGCCCCCTACGTGGGAGTAGGCACTCCAATAGGGGTGTCATCACAAGAACCATCCCCAATTCTCCCGAACCCCCACATGACTATTTACATATATTAGGATGACATACAATATGTAAACAATTTCATAAACCCTAGGATGATGCATGAATGCCACAAAATAAATCATAGAAATAATAATAGAAACACAACCAATTTAATTATATTTGCAAATGGAAGTTCAATTTAAAAGCACTGCATTAATTTATCATAATATCCAGAGTTAGAGTGAGAATTTAAATGAGCAATGCAAGTTTCGAGTTGTTCATTAATCTTTACGAGCAAGGAAGTACATATTTAGATCCAAGTCAAGAATAGGATTCGGTTTCATCCCTATTCAACTATCCAATATGGTTCTTCTAAAATTTAGTTCAAGTAATTAGGTTGCTAAGCATACTCAAAGTTCAATGATACCAACAGTGAGTACAAGAACTACTTATGATGCATGAATCTACCATGTACAGTTTATGAGTCATTTATGACAATCATTCAAGGTTCCAAAGTTAAATCTAAGCATAAAACCCCTAAGCATAACTCAACCATACCACTCCAGAATTTCATGATAAACCAATGTTAACAAAATTCATCCTCCAGCAGTTCATAATCCCTATCCAATTAACAATCACGTTGGCACTATATTCAAGAAATTGACAGTCCAAGTTTCCAACAACTCATTAAGTTCAGATTTTCGTTATAATAACTATCAGTTTCTAGTATTCATGCTTTTCATCCAATCAATAATTTAACACAATTTAACACACAAAACCCGTAATGTAGGGCCTCCTTTGGCCACCACAATATTCTAATCCTTACCTTAATATCCAGTAGCAAAACCACAGCCAACAGCAACAAAATAGCAACCACATTGTGTTTTCTATCCCTAAGCAAAACAGTACGAATGGTTAGTCAAATTCTTTATTGTCAATCCGGACTTAAGCTGGGGATTCATAACTGAATTCGTAACAATAAAATCCCAAAATCCAGTCTTACCTTACACACTTCACGGATGGACATACCTCACCGCAACTCCACCAATTTGTCCAAAAAACCTTACACCACTCTTCACTCACTCACCAATTTCTTCAACACAACACTCTATCGCATTTCACTCACAGTTGCCAGAGTAAAGAACGTAGGAGACTTACTTATATAGACTAGGGAGAGAGAGGGAACGTCAACTGCAACAGAGGATAACCTTTAGAAAAGGCTGACCATTGCTCAACCCAATAGGAGGAGGTCCATTGAGGGAGCCCACGTGGAAAGCTTCCAGGTTAGCAGGGAAGGAGGAGACGTTCGGCAGGAGTCTGGGGGGAGAGAGTTTGTTGAGTAGTTCACGAAATCGGAAGAGAGAGAAGGGGGATTTAAATGGGTTTCTCAGATTTTCTAACTTTTTAGAAGAGATAAGTCATCGAAATCGATTTCGGAAGAGACAAACGCATCCAAAATGTCCCAAAAATTTGTACAGATTCGTTTCCTCCTCATCCACGTCATCCGCGCTAAATTTCAGACGAGAAAGATGCGTCCAAAACGTCCACAAAAATTGTGCAGATTCATTTCCTCCACGTCCGCGCCATTTGGACCTCGTCCGAAAATGTACTTGTACACGTTTTTCTTAACTTTCACACTTTGATTAATTTTCCAATATTAACCCCATGCTTCTCAAACATAACTTAATGCGTATCATCACGCAACATGACAAAATATTTATATATATTACTTATCCAAATTTAATACATCCATAAAATGGGGAAAATATTTTCGAGGTATTACAACCTACCCACCTTACAAAAATTTTGTCTCCAAAATTTAGCTAAACAAAT
Organism: Begonia loranthoides; assembly: GCA_022433065.1. Taxonomy (NCBI): domain Eukaryota; kingdom Viridiplantae; phylum Streptophyta; class Magnoliopsida; order Cucurbitales; family Begoniaceae; genus Begonia; species Begonia loranthoides. The sequence goes on from CM039482.1 coordinate 14,868,473, forward strand.
AACTCTGGATATTTAGCCATCATATCGTCTCTCCTTTCCCATGTGGCTTCTTCATCGTTAATCTGGTTCTGCCATAATACCTTCACAAGGGGAACATCTTTATTGCGCAGTTTCTTCACACTAGTGTCCAAGATTCTGAGCGGTTTCTTCTCATAACTCAGATTAGTACGTACTCTGATATGTTTCTGAGGTCTCATGTGAATGGTTTCGCTGAGACATTTTCGTAACATCAATACATGAAAGACATTGTGTACTCCTGACATAGCTTTCGGTAGGAGTAATCGATACGCCACAAGACTGATTCTTTACGTGATCTCAAAAGGGCCAATATAGTGCGGATTGAGTTTCCCTTTGTGCCCAAACCGCATAACACCCTTGAATTGTGACAGTTTCAAATAGACCCGATCCCTAACATTGAACTCAAAATCTCGACGACGATTATCGACATAACCTTTCTGACGACTTTGGCCAGCTGGCATTCTTTGTCAGATAACATATATAATCTCAGCAGTTTCTTGTATCATATCAGGTCCATAGTACTTATCTTCATCGACTTCGCTCCAATAAATAGGGGATCTGCATTTTCTGCCGTAAAGCGCTTCGTAAGGTGTCATACCAATGGTTCCCTGAAAACTGTTGTTGTAAGAAAATTCAGCTAACGAAAAAATCTTTTCCCATCCAACTTGATACTCCAATACGCAGGCACGTAACATATCCTCTAATGTTTGGATTGTCCGTTCACTTTGCCCATCAATTTGTGGGTGGAAAGCCGTACGAAACTTCAGCTCGGTGCCCATAGCCTTGTTCAGACTCTTCCAGAACATCGATGTAAATCATGGATCCTGATCTGATACAATGGATACAGGGACTCCATGAAGTCGAAAAATTTCTTTCACATATAGTTCCCCAAACTGGTCCATTTTGTATGTCTTATGTACCGGTAAGAAATGAGCAACCTTTGTCAGCCTGTCAACAATCACCCATATCGCATCGTGTCCCTTTGAAGTCTTCGGTAGTCCGGTAATAAAATCCATGGAAATATGCTCCCACTTCCATTCAGGTATAGGTGGCGGTTGGAGTTTACCCCCAGGTCGCTGATTGGAGGCATAGTCTCTTTGGGAATTGTCTTAAAGCCTTTAAATTTGGCCGAGCCTAAAAACACATCAAAAGACAAGAAGTCTCATCAATGAATCACAAGGGATTGGAGGAAGGGTTCTATACCGACACTAGGAACCCAATTGACGTGTAAACGACTCAAAAATGTTTGAAATTGCATTATGCGGTCGACCCAATATAGTGATGCGGTAAACTAGGGGCTAATTCTACACAATCTATCCAATTACAGTTGACCAAGAACAGTGTTGCGGTTGACCTATACTATTGCTGTCGACCAGACCTGCACCCGTGGTCCACTCAACAGGTCTGATCGACCACGTCTATAGCGGCGGTCGACCGTTGTTGTCGACCAATGCCACTTTTGGTCGACTAGCGCGTCACTCTCACGTGCTGGTCTCCCGCGATCGACCACCCTCACACAGAGGTTGACTGTGATGACAATTCCAATGCTATTTTTTGACTGAAAAGATGTCGTTTCTCCCATTTTTTGCCTTCCAACGACAAATAACCTTACAAAAACTTCAATTCTGCCAATATAAATTAGAGATGTCCCTCAAATTTGAATTTTTAAACTTGAATCCAAAGCCAACAAAATTTCCAAACTTTAACTTCAAAAATCAGATAGAAACAGATTTACTCACCAACGGCCTTAACAAAAGTTGATGGTCTGAATGTTGTGAATCCAAATCTGTCATCCAACTCTCTCAACTCTTTGATCGGACCCCTCTCTCTCTTGCTCGTCCTCTCTCTCTTGGCTGCTGACAAAAGGAAGGAAGGGTTTACCCTTCCTTATTCTTCTTTTCTTTTATTTCTTTTAATTTATTTAATAAATAAATTATATATTAAAATATATTTTATATATTAAATAAATCAATATCAAATTCTGATTCGTTCCAAACACTAACAAACAATGATTCCTTAGCCAAAATAATTTTTAAAATTTATTTTCTTAATTAATTTACTCCTCGATAATACCCAATTTTATCGATTTTGACTATCGCGTAACGGCCACGTGTGATATCACATTAATTGAATATCACATGAAAAATTAATACAATTCATGGTTTTACATGTTAGTTACTATTGCACTACCTATATTAGTGATATCACATTCAAGATGTTGAACTTAGCTATAATACAAAAAATTGTGTCACAATCTAAAAGGGACTCGAGACAGAAATGGAGAATGATCCAACCCAAATAAGGAACAAAGCGTTCAACCCTTAACGAAAATTAATCAATAGAGCAACATAAAACTTGTTAGAGAAATACAAGTCAGGGCCTAAAAACATTTAGCTAATCCACTAGTTCAACAATGATATATAGATAGCATAATAGTATAAGTCTATTATATAAAATATGCAAAATAAAGGATGACGTATTGAACCATACTAAAGAGAAAACACTAGTAAAGAAGTCACAGCTCACCAAGAATTAACTCTCAAATAAATGAAATAGCTAAAGAAATGAAAAACAAAATCATGCATCGACTACGAATGGTCTCCCTAATTAAGGCATGAAAGAGGATATTTGTAATACCCCAACTTCTCATAACAGAATTTAATAAGGATAATTGGAAATGATTTGGGGGTAATAATATTACTTAGATAAGTATCGATTTATTATCAAAGACGTAATCAGTAGATTATAAATTAAGGGAATTTATTGGATTATAATTAGGATTAAATTAGTAGGGTATTATATTGAGTTATTAAATTAAAGGAGAAAAGAAAGTGAGAAGAATTGGAAAATTATTTGGGTGTGATTTGATTAGTTGGATAATTGAGGAATTATTTGATAGGGGTTTAATTAAATAAAAGAGTTAGTTAAATAAAGGATAAATGGAATTAAAATTTAAAGGAGAAATTAAAGTAAATAAAATGGGATTAATATAAAAGAAAATTTAGATTAATGGGGGGGAAGGAGTTGAACCGATTCAGCTGAATCGGTCAGGTTTTGAGAACAAAGGGGATGAAGATAGAAGAGTGGCCCATGTTTGCTGAAGAACCGAGAGAGAAAGAACGTAGAGAGAGAGAGAGAGAGCAAATTGGGGGAGGATTTTTCTGCTGGAGAAGAGTGATTAGATAGAGCAAGGGAGAACAGGGTGACAAGGATAACACCGAGAAATCGACATCCATCGCCTGGAATCATGGGATTTTGTAGTCTGTGTATAAATACAGTGAGGGAGAACCTGAGATAGGAGGAAGGGAGAGTGAGAGACCGAGTTTGCGGGAGCTTGGGTGCGACGAGGGATAGAGCTCCGGGAGTGAACTCCCTGCAATGTTGTAACGACCCAATTTTTTGTAATTCCCTTAAAACGCGTGAAAATTTAAACTTTTATAAAACAAGTCAGAGTGCGCCTAAAATCAGACCGCTACTAACCATTCATAAAACTCGTTAAAAAAATCCCATTTAATAAAACTATGCGGAAGCGTTAAAATCACAACCATTAATGTAAAACGTTACGAAAGCATTTATAAATAGTTTAAGGAAGAAACACCAACCAATTGAAATACTAGTTTCATACAACTAACTACTTAATTTAATTACAACTTTGAAAATTTAACTTAATTAAAATGGTTTCTCTTTTACCCCTTTTATATGCCTGGCCAGCCATGAACTCCCTCACATGTGCAAATCCATCATCCACTGCTCTTTATATTGTTGTTCATCTTTGTTCCTCCTTTGCTACTCCCAAGTCCATGCATTGACTCTATACCAGTACCTACATCTACACCACAAGCAACTGTAAGCCCAAAGGCTTAGTAAGGAAAAGGGGTTAATGTAACATGAATGCCACTTTTTAGTCCATTTTGGAATGGGGGCCACCCAAACCAATCCTTTCATTATGTTTGTTTGTTTATTACTTTACTCTTACTTTACTCCATTTATTCTTTACTCGTATCTCGAGCTGGAATTTGAAGGTTTTTCTCGTGCAATGACATAGTGCTCGGATCTAACCTTTTACTTGCAATCTAGAACTCCTATACCCTGTGAGGGAGGGGCTCCGCCTAGATTACAGACTACATCCGCTACCCATCCACTCCAAATTCCCCTTTCTATCCTTTTTTTATCCAGTTTCTATGCTAGGCTAAGCTAGCGGTACCACAGAAACCTTTATTATCTTATTAATTCTTTTCCCAGTTCATGTGTTGGGCTAAGCTGGCGGTACCACAGGAACCTTTAATTATCTTATCGTTTTTACCCTTTTTCGTCATTTATCCTAACTGGTGCATGCATACGTACCACCCCATGGCACTCCCTATTAGTTTCTATTAACATGATGCATGTTCATGCATTCTTAACCTAACATGATGCATGATGCTTCACAATGTAACATTCATAATAATTGAAGTGTGCATAGAAGTAATTGAAAGCAAACTGTAATTGAAATTGCGCACATAAAGAAAGTAAAGCATAATAGAAGGAAAGAACTGCGCACAACAAAAAACAAGTACAACATTAAATTAAACAGCAAATGAGCAATAAACTAAAAATGCTTAGGAATATAAGATAATTATCCTAGTTCTTTAGCCTAGTTAACTCCCTAGTCCATTACATGCTTCCTACATTTATATTTCTAAGCAATTATTCTAATAAGTTATTAATATGCTCCTACGTTGATTTTGTGCTTTTATTTTACTTAACTAATAATGCTTTGGTTTAACGGAAAATAACATGCTAGGGACCTAGAATCGTAAGCAATACAAGAGAACAATAACAAAAGCATTCATTCACTTAGTCAATAAAACCCTTAATTCAATCACGTTTCATTTATTCTCTTTTCATCTTCTTTATCATTCTACTCTCCAGTAAGGTGAAGCATCGATTATGAAATTGAAGTGCGCATTTAAAAGAAAGTAATTAAAAACAACTGTAATTGAACTTGCAATTAAAATAAGTAATTGTAATTGAAAGTAAGTGAGCAATGAATATTCGGTAAAGGAGCATACGATGAATTACGATTAACTAAATATGCTCGTTGAACTAAGCTAAGCTAAACATGGAAACATGTTTTAAACAACAAATAACGGAAACATGATTAGACAACGAATAATGCAAACATGCTTGTAAATTGGTGATTCTTATTCTAGTTGATTAAGCATGCTTTTATTCTAATTAATTAATATCCTAATTAATTACATACTCAAGTTGATTTCATGCTCAAGGGAGATACGATTAACATTCTAGTTGGTTAGCCTAGTTAATTTACATGCTTGGTAATTTAACATACTCACTAATTAATCCTAGTTGATTAACATGCTTACTAATTATGATTAACATGCTCGACATTAACATGTTGCTAATTGAGTTAAACATGCTAATTAAATTAAACCTACTTATTTCATGCTAATCACAATTACATGGCTGAACCTAGGTAATCAAACAAAGATTTCGATTATCATTCTAGATGATTACCTTAATTAATTTACATGCTCAACCCATAAACGATTAGACATGCTTTTGTATTGAGAATTAATTGAACATACTCAAAGAGATTAAACAGGTTTAGTCAATTAACTTGCTCAATTGATTAATAAGCTCTAGGGTTGATTACATGCTTACTAGAAAATCAAACATGCTTAATATTAACGTGCAGAGGAAAAAGCAGCAGAGAATAAATGCGTAAGGAAATAAAACGAAAACTACATAGCATAGAACTCTTAGCTCATCTATCATGCATTAGCTCATTCTTCATTTACTAACATTCTTCACAACATTATTTCTAATAATAAAGGAACTATAACAGGGCATCCAATCACGGAGTTATCAACAGCAAAGGAAACATATGCAGCGTATTAATCATAAAGCTGACAATAGAAAAACTGAACAAACCAAGAGATTTTCACTTAACTAACTAACAACATGCATTACCATTATCAACTTTTCTAACTAACAATCACAGCATAGAAACAGAGAACTAATCATGACAAGGAACCAAACATAAAACTCACGCACTCTACTTGTGGTACAGGGCTTCCTCTAGCCAAGACACCCCCTAATCTTTACCAATTTTGAAGACACAAACAAGGACAGCTGCCACTCCCCAACCAGCAGCAGCTCATGAAGCCCACAGAGCACCACACCCAGCAGAAGTCCACAGCCCTCTTAACCTTACTCACTACTCTCAATAGCTAACCCACAAACTAACCACACTTCCCTCTTACTCAAAAACTCTCTCTCTCGGACCCTCAATCTCTCACCGCTCACTTTCACTCTCTAGAGCCTCTCATGCAAGAATGGAGACTGAAAATGGAGGCTAAAGAGTGGAAGGGAGGTATTACCTGGGTGGAGGGGACCAAATCATGGCTACAGGGCAGAGGAGGTCGGCGCCCTACTCTGGAGGGTGGGGAGGCGTCGATTCTTGTCTCCACTCATGGCTATTCTACGATTCCTACGATTTTCCTGTGATTTTCCATTATTTTGATCTTATTTTATTTGTAGGTCTGGGTTATTTCAGACTAGTGCGAACGCATAGGTCTCGTCCGCAAAGCTAACTTTGTGCAAGCTAAAACGTGATCTCGGAAGAGGAATGGCACCGTCGTCTCTGTCCGTATCGTCCGAAGTAACATTCAGACACCAAATCACGTCCGTACTAGATTCCAAAAATGTCCTAAAAGTGAACAGAGGCAAATCAGATGAGGCCTCAACTCATCCGCAGCTGTTCGCCGCTGTCCGAAACTGTCCAAGTTAGAACAGATTAGATGCGGACGCTGTTCTCCTCGTCCGCGTCGTCCAGACCTCTTCCAAAACATCACAATACAGTGAAGTTAGGACGAGTTAAATCATCCTAAGTCATCCTATGCCTAACAGTGACGTGGCTAAGCTCTTGCGGACGACGATTCTTCATTCCCAAGTTGTCCGCATGCATCCAAAAGTCCACATTTCAGACACAATAGGACACATTTTCTCGTCCTTGCTTCGTCCTAACTCCTATGGCAACCATGAAATACACATGCAGACAATGAATTCTCATCCTCACCTCGTCCGCATGCGTCTGCAAAACCATAAATCCCACTTTTCTTCATTTTTTCACCCTTAACCCTAATCCCATAACATCTCCCCCATAATTACACATCACAATCAACGCGTAAAAATATGCAATGTAATATCCACATCCTCCTAACACTTTGATTACATCACGCATACGGGAAAAATGTTACTAGAAATATCCCTCGACTTAACGCTCTAGAACGTCCTTGTTCATACCCCAATAATTATCCAACTGAAAAAGTCGGGGTGTTACAGATGGTGGTGTGTGACTTGTCCAACGATTCGAGAAATGGAGGTTGTGCCTAGCCCGTGTGTTCACAATGCAGATTTAGGGCTTTAATCAGGGGAACGGTTCTGGCGATTGGGTCTTGTCAGGCACGGCCTCGGCTAAGGGCAGAGCTTCCGTGGCCAATTTCGCCTATGGCCAAGCCTCCGAGCATGGGTTCACATTTGGCAGAGCCTTCTCCGCGAGGTAAGTCCCCTGTTCGATTGACTCCTCGGTCTCCATTATCGAGTCTTGTGAATTTCATGAGTGTTGTCTTGACTACTAATTTCAGTTCTGTTGATGTCGCTTCATTCTGTGTTTTTGGTTGCTGTGAAAACAACTAAAGGCTGGAGCTGCAGGTGAAACTGAGCTGGGACGTTGGATGTAAGGGTAGTTGTCGGTGCCACCTCTCGGGTGTTTTTGGTAAGGCATTCCTTCACTTCCTTTATGGATTTTTGGAAGATGATACGTAAGAGATTGATGAGTGAAGGATATGTTGTCTGCTGATTTTGTTTTTGAGTTATTTGCTGGCTATGGGCCATTAATCTGTTGGTTATCATTGAATTGATAAGTTGGTTGATAATCTGTAAATTGTTGCTACCTGTGGGGATATTATGCTTTGCTGCTTCCCGATGTTTGGCTTTTCTGGTGATGCTAGTTGATATGAGTTTGTTAGATTGATGTTTTGAATTAACCTGTTGGATGACTGGATTATATGGAATGCTCTTTGTGTTGCATGTTGTTGAATTAATGCTCTCTGTTGGTTTTTGCTTTAAATCTCTGCTGTCGGGTTATTATTGGATATTGGTATACCCTGCTTGTATATTGTCATGCATCTTTATGTGCACAGGTTGTTAATTGGTTAAACATAGATATTGGGATGGTTATATTCCGTTTTGGGCGTTAATGGGTTCTAAAAACTATTGTGCGATTAGTTGAAGTTAGATTATTAAACTAAGTGATGAATAAGAATGAAGAATAGGAAAGACGTTGAGATTAATAAGTTTATTCATTGTGTAGATTAATGATTAAATGTTATTGAATTGTGAATGTGCTAAAGAGAGAAGAAAAGCATAACGGTTAAGAGATAAAACGCATTAAAGTTTTGAGGTAAGTGATATGTGTGTGCTTTGATCCTTATGGCCCTACATCGCAAGAATATGATATGCACACTTCGTTGTTTACTGCTTGATTAGATATTGAGCATGTCTCTTGTTTTAATAGCACTTCTACAGCTTTACGGGCATATCTACAGTATTAAAAGCATATGTGATACGCTCTAAGATCACCAAGAGAGCTACTTAGAAAATCGGCCACCAAGTTGTAAATAATCTGAACTAGCGACGCCAAAACTGAATTATCTCCCAATCCATGCGTGAACTTTGGCTAATTTTTGGAGATCACCAAAATAACATAATCAAGCAAATCGTATCAAAAATCAATGAGAAAACCATTTTGGATTTCAAGTTATGATCGAAACAAAATAACCCCCAATTTAGGGTTTCACCCGAGCAGATTTAGCGACTTGATTTCAAACGGGGAGATGTCGCTCTGTATAAATCCAATGAATACTAAATTTTGAGGGCAGTGACGTAACTACCTGTAGATCAATTCACTAGAAGAGACAAAATCAAAAAGAATAGCGTAAGGTCTTCGAAACACAGTCACAACCCAAAAGTTCTAGCGGTCATAAGTCCAGGGCAGATTAGCGATAATCAAACAATCAATCAAAGAATCAGTCTTGACCTAAATTTCTCAACAATAACCATCAAATACGAACTTAGTAATCTATTATATAAGAACGGAGCAAGAAAGAACAATATTCCCTTGCAAGAACTTCAAGAAAATCTAAGAAAAACCGTGGAGTCCGTTTAACCTCCTACCGTGAGAGGGACGGAATTGTTCGACTCAATCGAAGATTAAGCACTCTCCATGGGGTCCGATGCTTCTCCTATTTCCACACCACAAATACTCCACTAAGGTGAAGCTTTGGAAGAAATACAAGCCCTTCCAACTTGCTCAAGAAGCGATCAAGACCTGCAAGTTCGGGCAAAGATGGAGGATGGCCGAGGGGAGGAATCCACGCGGGTGCTCTCTTTTCAAACAAGGGTTTTCTTTAATTTTTCCAAAAGTCCTGTTTCATTCCATCCAAGGGGCTTTAAACCCTAACGTTTTACAAACAAGACAAAAGACTAAAATGCCCTTAACGTGCCGAAATTCAGGCATGAGGGCACAGTTTACATGCAAACCGCGCACCTCTCAAAAATAGCTCACTAAACACAAAATCCAACCAAATAAAAATCAACAAAACAAGGCTCGGCCTAATAAGTATTTTTGAACATGAAAATTACAAGCAAATAAAGAACTAGTATGTAGACTAATCGCAACCTCGAGGCAACTCAAAGTTGGAGAGAAATAGGCTAGTCCGTTGGTGGTGAGCCGATCCAAGTGACAACATGAAATGGTCTTCCTTTGTCCTCATGAGTTGTCTCTTCCATCAAATCCCATAATTTAGTCATTCTTGCAAAATAAGAATGAGTTAAGGAGGAAATAAGTCTTTTGGCTCAGGCACGAGTCATTGGACCCTGGATCACATCATCCTCCCTAGTTGATTGACGATTTGACCTCAAATCCAAGGGTTGCTCCATCAAGTCTTCTTCTTGCAATTCTACCTCTCGTGATAAGGCTCCTGGACATTGAAGGTCATCGACACTCCGTATTCCTCGGGCAGCTCAATACGATAAGCATTATTATTAATGCGCTCCAGTATTTTGAAAGGACCATAAGCTCTCGGCAAAAGTTTGCATTTCCTTTGTTGAGGGAATCTTTCTTTTCTTAAGTGCAACCAAACAAGATCCCCCACTTCAAAAATAATTTCTTTTCGGCCTCGGTTTGCAATTTTAGCATATTCTAAGTTCTTCTTCTCTATACTCTTCCGAATTTCCTCGTCGAGGGATTTAATCTTTGCAGCTTCAATGGCACCATCTTCACTAATATACTCAGATACTGGGATGGGAAGAAGGTCCATAGGAGTAAAGGGGTTGAATCCATATACTACCTCAAAAGGGGTGTGCTTTCTAGTTCCGTGCACGCTTCGGTTGTATGCAAATTCAACATAGGGTAATTGCAAATCCCATTCAGTCAACCTCTTACTGAGCACCGATCTGAGCAAAGCATTGAGAGTATGATTTACGACTTCAGTTTTTCCGTCGGTCTGTGGATGGAAAGAAGTACTAAAAAATAGTTTGGTACCCAATTTACGCCATAAGGTCTTCCAGAACGAACTCAAGAACTTTGTATCGCGATCCGATAGTATAGAATGCAGAACTCCATGCAATCGAATGATCTCTTTGAAAAATAAATCAGCTATATGCGGTGCATCATCGGTTTTGTTACAAGCAATGAAGTGTGCCATTTTAGAGAAACGATCCACAACCACCATTATAGAATCCTTGGCTCTAGGAGTCCGCGGAATGCCCAATATAAAATCTATGCTAAGTTCCACCCAAGGGTGAGTGGCCACGGGTAAAGGTAAATATAAGCCATGTGGAAGAACACGACTCTTTGCTTTATTGAATATAATGCACCGCTCCACAATCTTCTGAACATCACGACGTAAGTGTGGCCAATGAAAATGCTCCTGAATCGCCTCTAAAGTTTTTTTTATTACCAAAATGACTTGCCAAGCCACCACAATGAGCTTCCAAAACTAGGGATTCATGTAGACTGCAAATAGGGATGCACAACTTTCCTCCTTTAAAGAGAAAACCATTCTCGACAGAATAGGGAAATTCCGCTTTACTCAAGCAATTATGATAAATGCCACTGAAATCCATATCATTGGGATACAACTTTTTGATCCAATTAAGACCAAAAAGTCTTGCATTTAATTTGGTCATAAGGACAAACCTCCTGGAAAGAGCATCGGTGACTTGGTTTGACTCCCCCTTCTTATACTTAATAACATATGGATACCTCTCAAGAAATTCCACCCACTTACCATGACGTCTGTTAAGTTTTCCTTGGCTTCGTATATGTTTCAAGGCTTAATGATCTGAATGAATAATGAATTCCTTGGATAACAGATAGTGCTGCCATACTTCCAAGGCTCGTATTACTGCGAAGAACTCCTTATCAAAAGTAGAATAATTTTGGGCGGCACCTTTAAGCTTCTCACTAAAATAAGCGATGGGTTTTCCTTCCTGCATAAGTACGGCTCCGACTCCCAGTCCAGAAGCGTCACATTCAATTTGGAAGACTTTAGCAAAATCAGGAAGCGACAATAGAGGGGCATGGCATAGTTTATCTTTGATGGAATCGAAACTGATCTAGCAAGCTGAAGACCAATTGATCTCTCTTCCTTTCTTAGTACAATCCGTAATAGGAGCGATAATAGAACTGAAATCTTTAATAAACCGATGGTAAAAGGAAGCCAAACCACGAAAACTACACACCTCAGAGACACTTTTTGGAGTCGGCCAGCTTTGAATAGCTTCTATTTTACTTTCATCCACTTTCATACCATCCTCAGTAATAATGAATCCCAAGAAATAAACGCGATCTTGGGCAAATGAACACTTCTTGAGATTACCATACAGTTGAGACTTGCGTAGAACTTCAAATAATAATCGTAGGTGCATGAGATGAGCCGACATATCCGAGCTATAAATAAGTATATCGCCGAAATAAACGACGATAAACTTTCCCAAGAAATCCCAAAGGAGATGGTGCATCACTCGCATGAACGTGCTTGGAGCATTGGACAATCCAAATGGCATAACAAGCCATTCATAAAGACCGTACTTAGTCTTGAAGGCAGTCTTCCACTCATCGCCTTCCTGCATTCGAATTTGATGATAACCACTTTTTAGATCAACCTTGGAGAAAATAGCAACTCCACTAAGTTCATCCAGCATGTCCTCCAATCTGGGAATAGGAAATCGATACTTAATAGTAATTTGGTTGATGGCCCAACTATCTACACACATACGCATCGTACCATCCTTCTTTGGTACTAATAATGTTGGAACTGCACAAGGGCTAAGTGATTCTCTGATGTAGCCCCTATCAAGTAATTCGGTCACCTGCTTATGCAACTCTTTAGACTCCTCTGGATTCAGTTGGTATAAAGGCCGGTTAGGCAAAGAAACTTCTGGCATAAGATCTATCTGATTTTCTATTCCCCTCAAAGGTGGAAGTCCCTGAGGTAGCTCTTCTGGAAACATGTCTTCATACTCGATAAGCAGCTTTCGAACAAAGTCGGGAATAGTTCCCAGCTCTTCTAATCTTTCTCGAAATATCATAAGAATAATCGGACCCCCTTGTAGTAAAGATCGTTTGAGTTCCTTTTTTGTTATGATAAGAGAAGCTTCGGTTCTATTCTTATTCATTCTTTCATAGTCTTTAACAATATGGTCTGGACTGAGGGGTGCTAGGTTAACTATCTTCCCTTTAAATTTGAATGAATAGAAGTTCGTATACCCATCATGCTTGGTCCTCCTATCAAATTGCCAAGGCCTCCCAAGTAAAAGGTGGCTAGCGGTCATCGGTACAACATCAAATAAGGCTTCATCCTCATAACCTCCAATGGAAAAAGCTACCTTAGCTTGCTTAGTGACTTTGATCGGATCCTTATTATTCAATCAATTGAGTTTGTAAGGGGTGGGGTGGGCCATAGTCTCAAGACCCAATTTCTCAATAACATCCGAAGAGATAACATTGGTACAGGTGCCCCCATCGATAATCACTGAACAAATCTTTTCTTTAATCATGCAATGGGTGTGAAAAATGGTTTCTCGTTGAAGCTCATCAACATGATTCTGGGTAGCCATAGAACATTTCAATACAACAAGTAAAGGCCCTTCCGGAGCATAAAAAGTTTCTTCTTCATCTTCCCCTTTGTTAACAACCGATTCCTCACCCTCATCTTCACTAATTATTTCATTGGTTTCGGCCTTTAAGATCATCACTTTTGCATTTCGGCATTGAGAAGCTATGTGGTCGAACCCTAAACACTTGAAGCACTTGACGTCTCTAGATCTTGGCTTGCTTGCATATCCAAAATTTTTCTTTTCTTCACCAAGCTTCACAGTATTAAATTTTCCATCCCATTTTGGAGTCGCTTTTGGAGGGTTGTTGCCTTTTTGGAAAGGACGAGTCACATTTTCTTTTACTCTCCTCTTTCTTTATCTCTCTACTCTTAAAGCCAATTGAACAACTTCGTCAAGAGTATTATAAGATTGTAACTCCACCACATCACTAATCTCCTTTTGCAATCCTCTAATAAAGCGAGTTACGATTTGTTCCATAGGTTCTTCCACGTTGCAACGTATCCTCAAAATTTCAAATTCGGTCAAATAATCATCGATTGATAATGAACCTTGTTTAAGGTTTTGTAGTTGGAGGAATAATTCTTGCTTGTAGTGTGGAGGGACAAATCGCCTCCTCATGAGTTCCTTCAAGGCTTCCCAACTTCGGATTTCAACTTCTTCCATTTTTCTTCTTTGTGATTTAAGATTTTCCCTCCATATACTTGCATATCCGGAGAACTCTAGTGTCACCATTTGCATATCCGGTCCACCTTTTCAACCCATTCTAGAAAATCACCACCATTACTAGAGCCCTTGAACTAAGGAATAGAGACCTTAACATGTCTCATATCATGTTTACTACTCGATTTTCTCCTCTGGCTAGATGTGTCACTATCATCGGCTTCCTCCCACTCTTCACCAAAATCACTAACACCATGACCCCGTGAATCAAGTGAAGTGCTGAGCCTTCTTCTAGGTCTCGGAGTTCTAGGACCACATACATGATCATTATCAGAAGCTTCCATCTTTTGTTGAAGCTCAAGGATCATTTCAAACATCTCTCTAATACTAGGCTCGGTTTGCTCTTAAGCCTCCTCGGGTGGTGTACTCTGATTATTTCTCATTTCTCTGGGGTTGTGATAATGAGGTCCGCTTCGAGTATTCATATAAGCCACTATAAATCACAATAATACAGCATGAAAATGCGAGCCAAGGCTCTGATACCAAATGATACGCTCTAAGATCACCAAGAGCGCTAATTAGAAAATCGGCCACCAAGCTATAAATAATCTGAACTAGCGACGCCAAAACTGAATTATCTCCCAATCCACGCTTGAACTTTGGCTAATTTTTGGAGATCACCAAAATAACATAATCAGGCAAATCGTGTCAAAAATTCAGTGAGAAAACCATTCTAGATTTCAAGTTATGATCGAAACAAAATAACCCCAAATTTAAGGTTTCACCCGAGCAGATTTGGCGAACTGATTTCAAACAGGGAGATCTCGCTCTATATAAATCCAATGAATACCAAATTTTGAGGGCAGTGACGTAACTACCTGTAGATCAATTCACTAGAAGAGACGAAATCAAAAAGCATAGCGTAAGGTCTTTGAAACACAGTCACAACCCAAAAGTTCCAGCGGTCATAAGTCCAGGGCAGATTAGCGATAATCAAACAATCAATCAAAGAATCAGTCTTGACCTAAATTTCTCAACAATAACCATCAAATACGAATTTAGAAATCTATTTACAGAAGAATGGAACAAGAAAGAACAATATTCCCTTGAAAGAACTTCAAGAAAATCCAAGAAAAACCGTGGAGTCCGTTTAACCTCCTACCTTGAAAGGGTCAGAATTGTTCGGCTCAATCAAAGATTAAACACTCTCCATGGGGTCCGATGCTTCTCCTATTTCCACACCACAAATACTCCACTAAGGTGAAGCTTTGGAAGAAATAGAAGTCCTTCCAACTTGCTCAAGAAGCGATCAAAAGCTGCAAGTTCGGGCAAAGATGGAGGATGGCCGAGGGGAGGAATCCGCACAGGTGCTCTCTTTTCAAACAAGGGTTTTCTTCAATTTTTCCAAAAGTCCTGTTTCATTCCATCCAAGGGTCTTTAAACCCTAAATTTTTACAAACAAGACAAAAGACTAAAATGCCCTTAACATGCCAAAATTCGGGCATGAGGGCGCGGTTTACATGCAAACCGCGCACCTCTCAAAAATAGCTCACTAAACACAAAATCCAACCAAACAAAAATCAACACAACAAGGCTCGGCCTAATAAGTATTTTTTAACATGAAAATTGCAAGCAAATAAAGAACTAATATGGAGACTAATCGCAACCTCGTGGCAACTCAAAGTTGGAGAGAAATAGGCTAGTCTGTTGGTGGTGAGCCGATCCAAGTGATAACATGAAATGGTCTTCCTTTGTCCTCATGAGTTGTCTCTTCCATCAAATCCCATAATTTAGTCATTCCTGCAAAATAAAAACGAGTTAAGGAGGAAATAAGTCTTTTGGCTCGGCATGAGTCATTGGACCCTGGATCACATCAATGTGTCTACATTTTTTTATAGCACGTTTATTGTATTATAGCATGTCTACTAATCTTATAGCATGTCTAAAGTTTTTATAGCACATTCTGTGAATTGTATGTTAGATGTTGATTTAGCTTCCTTTAATTATACAATAGAAATTGTATGCATTCACGAACATAATGCATCGTGTTTTTCAAAGTCTACGAATGGTTTTCATGAACGGTTTTAAAAAGGAAACGAAAAACGAAAAGAAAGTACGAATGAACGATTAAGATAAGATAAAGGTTTCTGTGGTCCAGTAGCTCAAGCTCGGGACAGGGACAAAAGATAAAGAAAGATCAAAATTTCTGTAGTCCGGTAGGTCAAGCCTAGCACAGGAACAAAAGAAAAGAAAACGTAAAAAAGAAAAAGATAAGTAAAGATGAAAAAGGGAAATGGATACAGATACGGGAACGGAAACGAGAACGGATACAAAAACGATATGAGCACAGAAATGGAAACAGGAATAGAAACAGAAATGGAAACGAAAACGGAAACGAGTTTCCAGAAATGGAAACGGATACGGATACGAATACGGATATGGATACGAAAACAGACATGGGAACAATATGGAAACGCGTACGATCAAAGATACCGAAACAAATATGAAAACAGGAACGAAAATAGAAATAGAAAAAAAGTATGTAAGCAAGAAAAGATAAAGATAAAAGAAAGAACATGAAAAGGGAAACTGCACATGTTTTTAAAATGGCACAGCATGTACATCTAGCATATTAGGTTTTATCACTTACTGAACGTTAGGCTCATAGTTTATGACTTGCGATGTAGGTACAAGTAGAAGAGAAAATGATGAATAGATTAATGAGCAGTTGATGAAGGATTTGCACGAGCGAGATTTGTGGCTGATTAGGCTAAGAGATTAAAGAGAAAAGGGTTTTGTAAATGTAAAGTACCAGTTTATTTATTGTCTTTTAAAACGAATGATTTATGCTTCTGCTGTAAAATGAAAAAAAGAGATTTTATAAATAAAGTCTTCCACTGTTAATAAATATTTAAGTAACGAGTTTTAAATAAGATATTTTAATGATCAAGTTTTTAAGAAAAGAACTCTAATTTTAATTTAAAAAGTTTCAAATAAAGAATTCCGCTAATGTTTTATAAAAATTTTAAATAACATGCATTTTTAAAAGCAAAGAAAAACTGGGTCGTTACAATATCATTGAAGTAAATCGACTATACTCAGTAAGAATTCTAACATAAAATATATTGTTTTAAAATTATAAATGAGGGAGCATGCCATAATTAAAATCATATATAAAAATGAGAAGGAAGAATATAAGTATGGCTAACGTCAAAAATATCTCACTATGCTGCGATAACAAAAATAAACAACTATAAAACAATAAAATCTCAATAAAACTAGAGTCACCCATGGATTCTACTATGTCTAAGGCATAAACGAAAGTTGATATTCAGTGATTGCAATAACATAATAACCCTAATCAATATTAAGATTTTGCTCCTAGAGAAACAACGCAATTAGCTATCATATTATTCTATTTACAAACAAAAAATATCTTCTCAAATCCATCGAAGATGTGTATAAAGCAAGAACCCTCACTCAAGTTGATCAAACTCAGTACACTAAATTGAGTTGATCAACATTTCAAAAATAAGTATGCATGCTAAGATAAATGGGGCAATTAAAATCATACATATAATATAAAATAGACATGTCCTAAGAAGAGCAAATGTCATAAAATTTGAGAACAAGTCTCAAATAAGTTTTATAAATACCATGTATGCACTACTACTAATATAATAAATAAACTTGTATCTTAACTAGGTAAAAAATGTCAAAACTTACTATCCTAGAAGTCTAATAAATAAGTCAATTCTCAATACCCATCGATATACCACAAACAATATCATTCTAAAACTCTTATAAATCATTTTTGGAACTCAAATCCTTGATTAAAAACAACTCCAATTTTATATGAGCTGAAAATCCAACTAATCGGAAAAATAGGAAAAAACAACAAGATTTACATAAGCAAAAACAACGAAATCTCAAAGGAGAATGCCGCGATGCCTCGTACAACAGCATCAGAACACGTGTCCGGCCTCGCACACACTTAGGCGTGGCTGGACAACCCAAAAACACTAGCAAGCAAGATTTGCACTTTGCATTTCCTCGCAACACCTAAGCGCGTCTTGCAAAACAACCTGGCGTTTAGACGACGCAGATCAAATTTTGCTAGAATCCAATCTATTATCCAATTACCACCCTTTGATCAACAAATAAGAAATTCTAGTGTAGTGCCACCCATTAAATTTCATGTATAATTTACTTGGTTTCAACCCAGTTCCCAACTTTTTGATTTAGAACTACTCTTCCTCTAAAATTCTAAAAATAAAATAAACCAAAAAGATCCGTCAAAGTTCAACCTACCTAGTTTCTGGCAAAATTGGACCCAAACTTTCACTGACCCAACCCCAAATAGAAAGATTTCAAATCAAAAATGGGTCCAAAGGTTAAGAAAATTCCAATTTCTTCGCAAAAGTTTTCAAATTTCTAAACGATATGATTTCTTATAGATTTGCTCTTTCCATTTGTTTCGCAAATTCAAACTTTAATAAACCCAATTCAAAGTTCTCACAATCAATCTCAAAATCTATAATATATTTCAGGTAAGAATCTAAATCCTTGAAACTTTAATTCCTTGCACAGAAGACACCAAAAATTATAGGTTTTCACAGTGAGAATTGATTTCTTGCTGAGATTCATCACTCTCAAGCCTGCCCCAACGAAAATAGACTGAAAAATTAGGTGTTTACTGGATGTGTACCCCATATATAACTATGTCCGCCCATAAAGCAAAAGTCCACTGAAAAACTGAAATTAAATTTTGAAATACACCTTACAAAAAATGCCAAATCTTATAGAACAAGCAGACCAATTTATTGGATTCGCCGCCCTTAGTGTGACATTCGTAACTATATTCATTTTGATGCTACATAATTTTCGCTACCATGAAATTATAATTCGACTTTACTTTGGGCATTTGTAGAGCTGAATGCCAACAGTGGTAAGGAATGTACTATCCATGTCAATCTTGATTGTATCCAAAAGTTAGAGGTTTCATTCGCTTGAAATTGACTAAGAAGATCACTTCATCTCTGTTTGACTGGAAGTCTTGAGAACCCATGAAAGCAGATATATTGTGGTAAGATTATGAAACGACGTCCCACCACTAGCTAAAGTATTGAACGAAGTGATATTATTTGATGTAATGCATTGATGAATATGAAATCTAGACCCTCACCATCATAGCCCTTGAAATAGTGGTTCTACTAGAATAACATGTCTAAATCTGAATTTAATTAGTGATGTCTCTTCAATATGAACCCCAATAGACTTATTCATCATTATCGATTAAATTACTTTCGAACCTTAAATTTCACAAACCTTTTGCATCCAATTTGAATAGCTGTTTCATCTTTTAAATCATATTATGTAACATGATAAGAGTTTGTGGTCTTATTATAATATGTCACATCATAAGTTAAACCATTATGTCACTTTAGAATATAACTAATTTGATAGGTTAGATTGTCAACGTATTTTAGTTCAGACTTGGATTCTATTAAAGAGACTCATGAGTGATAAGTTCATTCTAAACCATTACGAGCAAGAACTCTACAATCAATTGAAACACCTCAAGCAAGGTTCTACCACCGTCAAAGAATATGTTGCCAAGTTCAAAATCTTAAAAACAAGATGTGATTTGCAAGAGCTGGAAGATGAAACAATAACATGATTCACCTTAGTACTTCACAATGACATTGGAAGCATGATGGAACACCGACCTTACGACACAATTGAAGATGTAATCAAGATGGCTCTAATAATTGAGAAATGAAAGTATGCTCCATCATCACCACCACTCCCAAGGCATGAAAATTCTTCCGAAAGTCAACATGTTCAACTTACTAAAATTAGTGTCTTGTTACAACAACTTGAAGCAAAAATATTGAGCACTCTGATTTTACCAACACAAAGCCGTGATGAGGAATTAGAAAGCAAAGTAGATTGTCTCGAGCAACAAGTATCCAAACCTATAGAAAGCCAAGATGATTCCTTGACAACAACATTACAAGAGGATTGTCATGAGTAACAAATGGTGCATAGCCAAAGTTTCAATAATGACAAGGTTTACTTTTTATTTATTATGGATGAAATTTGTGATAACATGGTTCCTTTTATCATGATTAAGGGGCTTAACTTGGAGTTATTAATGCATGGTATCTCTTACAAACTTTGGTGGCACATTGACAAGGATCGAAACAATCATGGCTGAAGTTTAAACACAAGAAAGGGTTGTCCTTTAATCAAAGATGGAAAGATTGATGATAACTTGTCATCCATGGATTTTAAGGACAGGGACATCGAGGTAAACCAAACTTGGACTGCATTTTCTTACGGAAGTTTTATTAATATCTCATTGTATGATATGATGAATACAAGCCGCCTATTTTGGAAATACCAAGGCTTGATGACAAGTGGTACATGCATGACAAGCATTCAAATTCGTGCTTGATTATGGAATATGGTACATTTAAGGAAAATCGGTTTGAAACTATTAGGCTTAAAGCAAAGAGGTATGTGTCATTGGATAGTTTAATTGCTTAGATTTTTAGAGCTGGATGAAATAAAGTAATATTCGGTTATGTTTATGGCAATATGGAAAAAGTTGATTTGGTTGAAAATAATTACTGTTTTTGGATTATGGAAACCTATCGCATCTTGTCGACAACCTTGCTATTGCATGAAAATATTAAGTTGATTCTTAGGCAAGACATTTATGGCAACAAAGATAATCTCAAAATTAAATGGCTTTATGATTTCAAAAACCACTTACCTATTTGTGCATCATTGTATAAGAATAAATTGTTGAATTATTTTCCTTATATGATCAATTGCAAAAAGGGAAAGAGAAAGTTAGTGGCCAATGCTTCAACTCAAAGATTTTGTTTCCAAAAAAAGCAAGCTTGGCATGACAACTCATGGAAGTCCAAAATCACTCATAAGGAAACTTGTTGTTTGATTCCTAATAAGTCAAGTCAAGGAAAAGACAATTCAAGATTTTATGAAGATATTGTTCTTTGGCCACACATACTCAAAGGTATTCTCACAACTATTTTTATGGAAATCATTGAATTACAAAGGGGTATCCATGATATTCCTAACCTATTATTCAATTATGGAAAATGGTTTATGAATATCTTCCTATTATTGGCTTACCACATCATACAAGTATTATTTCCTTATTTTATTTATGGAGATTTCAAAGTCAATGAAAATTTCAAGGCCCAAGACACATCTCCCTATTTGATTAAGGAATATTATGAAGATATTATTCTTTGGCCACATATACTTAAAGGAGTTCTCAAATTTTTATTTATAGTAATCGTTATTGTGGCCTACATTATTTCAAACTGGTAGACAAAGAATGAAAATCTCTTATTCCAGTTATTATTCAAGCATGAAAAGATTTTTATGGAAACCTTAATATCATCAGCTAGCTACATCAAACATGACTTGATTCCTTATTATATTCATGGAAAGATTGAAGAAATTGCAATGTTGGTAGCCTATGATGATCTTTCTTATTATGCTAATAAAGATTATGGCAATGCAAGACTTGATTCGAGGTTGAATCCTTTTCAACCCTGAGAGGATGATGGACTATGGATCCATTCTATTATTAATCAAGTTGCAAATAATATCATGGTAAGATTCAAGGTCAAGCATAGGTGAAAAATCAAGAGCAATGAAAGAGAAATGGAAAGACTTTCCAAAAACTTTCTTTCTTTTGCCCTCTGACGAGTAATTGACTATTTTGGTATTCACAACTACATCATTTCAAAATGAATGCTTCATAAAGATTGTATCTGACTTCCTAAGCTTTTTGTAATGAGTTGGATCGCTAAAGTTGGACTTCATTTGCTATGTAAAACTCCCACGGAACAGAGAGCAAAGAATAAGGAAAGTCCAAGTGTCCAAACTTGGAGACCAAGTGGATGAGCACTAATATGGATTGGCTGCCAAATACATCTAAACTTGGATAGAAAGAAAGAAAGATACTAATTTAATATTCTTTTAGTTAATTAACCTAGTTTTTATTTAGTAGAAAATCAGACAACTTATTTTATGAGACGATTAGGGTTATTGTTTCCTATTTTATTATTTCTTATTTTATGATTTGTAAAAGACTATATAAAGCCACCTAATGCTTATGTTTAAGGAACTTGAGTTTGAATACAAAATAGCTTTTGCTAATTTCAAAATTTGAAGAGATTCCCTTTTCAAACGCTTTGGTGAGTTACATCCAAAGTTATTCTTGTGTGAGTCATATCACAAGGCAGAGTTCACTTAGGCTTAAGTGAACTTTCTTGAGTGGCATCCACAACCCTACTCTCATCGGAAAGGTTGTGTAAAGTGTTGTCCAACCATCCATAAAGTCTTCATCCGCAAAGTCAACAAAAGGGAAGTGCACGCTGTCTTACTTTCTATTCCGACCACTTACATTGTTTTCAGCATATCTCGCATTCTTGAAGGATATTTCCAAAATTCTTGAGGGTTATTTTTCTATTCCATCCAAGAATAAGTGATCCAAATTTTAGCTCAAAAGGATATCGAACAAAAACGTTATGCGTGTTAAAAGTTTACTTTCCATAATTGAAATTGTAGAAAATTTAGGAAAGAATGATAAGGTTGACTTGTTTTGACTTCTGGTCATTTTGAGGTTGACTGCGTGGTTAAATGTTTCCTCTAGGAGCAGCCCACCTATTTTCTCCAACATTCTTCGTTCTTCAACACTTGCTCAACCACTTGCAACAACATTTCAACAACGAAATTTGCAAGTTATTTCTTTACCCCTTCCGCTAGTGCATCAAATTCGGTGTACGACCACCTTGCCGACCAGTGATTCAGGAAAATTGTTAAGGGCCGCAGCCTAGGAAAATTGGGCTGTAGCCCAGACTTGGTTTGGGCTAAGGCCCAATACCTATTATGGTCCAAATTTAAATTTTTACCGCAAATTTTGACTCGATCATTCTTGGGTCGTTTTAGGGGCCGTATTGGACTGTGTTGGGCTCCCAACCCTTGGGTCATTATTGTTTAGCCTAGAAATCCAAATTTTGATTTTTTTTCATAATTAAATTCTGATTGGTAAAAATAATTTGAATAGGTTTCAGAACTTAAGAAATTGTTGGACTCGTCTTCAATTGGACTTCCCTGGGCTTTTCTGTTGATCCTTGGTATTGCTAGGTCCAAATTCGAGGTAGGGATTATTTTATGTTTAGTCTACATTATTTATTAAAATGAGATTTTTCATATTCTCTCTTATTAAATGATGTGTCCCTATTTAGCATGTCGGATTTTTATAAAATGTATAACCTTTCATTAAACATTTAATTTACCATTTAATCCAGTTATATTTTCATTTACATTTATACGCCATTATTATTAAGTAGAGAAATGGGACAGTTGTATATGCTGTTTTCTTGGGCGCAAAACTCTAAACCTGATCAAGGTTTGTTTGGCTATTGCAATCAACTGAGTATCGCTATTGTTAAATTTTGTTTCTTACTCTATTGCTCATTTTTAATTCCTTCATACATCTAGTTAATTTAAAATAAATTTTTAGCATGCATACATCTTCCTATAATTTTAAATGTCAAACATAAATTTAGTCTCTACTGTGTTTAGTTGACTCACCCTAGATTTGACTCACTTTTAGGAAATAATAAGAGTGAACCCCAGGTTCCACCATAGGAGTAGATTTTGGAGATTTCCTGTATAAATCATTTGCCTTCTTTTCTAGAAAGACTTAGAATATTTTTAGTGAGATTTGTACCTTACTTTTTATTTTAAGTTATTTTTAATAATTTACACCTTATATTTTACGCTATTTGAATGTTATTTTTTAACTTTATTCTATTGGGTCTTGTTTGTAAAGTAAATCTTTTTGTCTTTCACTGTAAATTTTGGATTTAAGAAGTGGGTAGAACAGTTCCGTCCGTTTCGGGCCGGACAGTTCCCCATTCTATCCCGAGGCCCTTTTAAGGCGTGACAGAAATTTTGATAATAGAAATTGTGAAATAATATATGAAAATCATAAATACTATGCTTATGGTTAACTTTTAACTTATACCGTGAATTATTTTCATATTCTCAAAAATGCCTCTTATAAGAGATCCTAGATATCATACTCCTGTAGCTCCTACCGTGCACACGGATGAACCATATTTATCTTATTGTGGCCTTGAGAGATGTGTTACAAAAGTTTTCAAGAGATAGCGGTAGTGAAGACCCAGAAACACGCCGCATGAATTTTTTTATGCGACTCGGACATTTAAACCAACCGTTGTTTGCGGGTAGTGTTGATCCTCAAGATGTTGAGAATTGATTAAGAATGATGCAGAAAAATTTGATGGCTATTGGAGTTCCAACAGAATACTGGGTTGGATTGACAATGTTTTATTTCGAGAAAATGGCTGAGATGTGGTGAAAATCACTAAGATTGGATTATCCGATGGAAATGATGATCTAGAATCAATTTGACACTATTTTCAAAGATAATTATTATAATGTAGGACACCCACAGAACATGATTATTGCTTACCTTAACTTGGAACAAGAAAGTCTAACAGTGTTAGGTTATTATGCTTAATTCATGGAGTTTTCCCAATATATCAGGGATATGAGTTTGGTGGATAAAATGGTAAAGTTCAAAATGGGTTTGAGACTTAAGATGTGATAGCAACTAACTGTGTTTGAATTTAGCTCCTTATCAGAGATTGTTGCTACTACCCAACAAGTTAAGGCTGATCTAGAAGAGCAGTTTGGTGTTTATGAAGGAAAAGGGAATGAAGAACAGCAGTGGGAGGAAAAATGACCAAGAAAGATCAAAGAAAGGTTCTAACAAGGGTGGATATACTCAGAGCAGAGTTAATGGTCAATTTAGTGGGACACCTTATGCTATTGGGCATTTAAGCCCTTACATTTGTCATACTTATGGGCAACCTAGACATTTAGGGAAGAACTGTCCAATGAATCAGAGACCGACACAAGCAAACTCTACACCTATACAAACAACATCTTATAGACCTAGATTTGGGGCAGGCCGACAATTTTCTGGATAGGAGCAGTGTAATTATTTTGAAACTCAAACTTTTTAATTCTCCACAACCAATTATGTACAAGTCGTCGTATCAACATCAATATCGGTCTATTGGAATTGACTTTTTGAGGCATCCTGATTATCCGCAGAGTTTCGCTTATAGCCCTACTCTGCGGGATCTTCTAGTCAGATTATTAGATCAATTTCAAGTTCATCTAGAAGTAATTATGGTGGAAACAAGAAGGAAAAGAAGAAAATAATTGGTCAGACATATGTCTGAGGTTCCTGATCAGACTAGTTGGGGCGTTATCAAAAATACACTTTCCTTCTTTAATACTGCTATGCATGTGCTATTTAATATCAAAACTATGCACTCTTTTGTATTTGTAATGTTTGTTCTTGTTATGGGTTAAAAAGTTGAAAATTTTTAAACTCTTTTGATTTTAACTACTCCAATGTATAAGAATTACGAATAAATTTCTTTATTCGGTTTGCTACCCTCATCGTTTGTAGGTACAAACTTTCTGTTGATCTGATAATAATACTTGTAGATCAGTTTGATATAATTCTATGTGTGGATTGGTGGAATTATTATAAAGCAAAATTTGACTGTCTCCAAAGAAAAGTAACCCTTATGTTAGATAATGGAAAGGTTTTGGTACATCCATGTGATAATTATGTAAATCCCATTGATTCTATTCTGCGAGCCTATCTAGGCGGCCAGAGGAGATTGGAGATTTATGGAAATGTCTTTGCTATTAGTAGTGATCTTGTTGAGGTTAGGCAACATTCTAAGATATTGATTGTTTGTGATTATCTCGATGTTTTACTTGAAAATCTGTCTTGGTTACCACCTGATTGTGAGATTGAGTTTACTATTGATTTAGTTCATGGTACTACTCCGATTTTTATTGTTTTATATTGCATGGCTCCTGTTGAACTAAATGAATTGATACACAAAGGTTTTATCTGAAATAGTATTGCACCTTGGGGTGCACCAGTTTTGTTTGAAAAAAAAAAACAGGATGGTTCGTTGCGCTTGTGTATTGATTATCGGAAGTTAAATCAAACGATAGTTAAGAATAGATACCCATTGCTGAGGATTGATAACTTATTTAATCAATTGGAAGGATGTAAGTATTTTTCAAAGATTGATTTGAGGTCAGGTAAAGATCTGATGAGACTTTGAAAAGAGGATATCCCTAAAACAGCCTTCAGAACTCGATATGGATATTTTGAATTTCTAGTGCTTTTTTTGGGTTAACTAATGCGCTAAGAACATTCATGAACTTGATGAATAAAGTATTTCGACCCTATCTTGACAAATTTGTAGTGGTTTTTATCAATGACATTTTAATATATTCCAAGACTCACAATGAGCATATAGAACACTTGAAACTTGTTTTAGAAACATTACGTGAACATCAGTTATTGAGAAGCAGGAAAAGTGCAACTTTTGAATGACTGAAGTAAAATTTTTAGGACATGTTGTTTCTCAATATGGCATATCGGTGGATCCAGCCAAGGTCGAGATTGTGTTAGATTGGAAGCCACCCAAAAACGTCAATGTGGTAATAAGTTTCTTAGGTTAAACTGGTTACTATCGTCGGTTTGTAAAAAAATTTGTTATGCCTCTAACACAATTGACTACGAAAAAGGTGAAGTTTCTTTGGGATGATGGATGTCAGATAACTTTTGATGAGCTTCAACAAAGGTTAACTACCTCTCCAATTTTGACAGAGCCTGATGATAATTTTTCGTACGTTATATTTACTAACGCATCAGGAATCAATTTAGGTTGTGTGCTGATGCAACAAAATAGAGTGATTACTTATGCATCTCAACAATAGAAGACTCATGAAGGAAATTATCTTATACATGATTTGAAGTTAGCTACTATTATTTTACCTTGAAACTTTGGTAGATTTATTTATATAATTCTAAATTTGAAATATTTTCTGATCAAATTTCAAGCAAAGGGATTTAAATCTTTGATAGCGCCAATAGATGAAATACATGGGGGATTATGATTTCTCTTTGGAATATCATCCCATAAAAGCTAATGTTGTGTCCGATGTCTTGAGTCATTATTCTCGAGGTTCCTTATCTTGTCTAGTACTAGAGAATTGGAAAAGCTATTTGACTATTGAAGATTATGATTTGGGTTATTTGGAGGATGACCAGAAAATACGAGTGTTTAATTTGATAGCAACAAATACACTTCTACAGTGTGTCAAGGATTTGTAGAAATTTGATGATGAACTCTAGGGAAAGTTTGAAAAGATCCAAACAGACGAATAGTTTAATGGTTAGCAGATTAGTTCATATGGTTTTCTATATTTTAGAGATCGAGTTATAATACCCAATAATTCAGATTTGAGACAGATAGTTTTAGAATAGGACCATAAATCGATATTTGTTATTTATCCCAGCAACACAAAAATGTATCATGACTTAAAGCATCAATTTTGGCGGATTGGAATGAAGGGCATATATCAGAATATGTTTCTAAGTGTTTAGTCTGTTAGCAGATAAAAGCAGATCATCAGAGACCCGCTGGATTGTTGCAACCTTTATCATTCCAGAGTGAAAAATGGGATAAAATTACAATAAATTTGGTTATCGGTTTGCCAAAACAATACAAAAATTTGTTTATAACAATAGCTATCAGACCAGTATTGAGGTTTCACCCTATGAGGCTTTATATAGAAGACCATGTAGATCAACACTATTTTAGGTTGAGGCTGAGGAACATATTACTCTCGGGCCTGATGTTATACAAGAGATGTAACACCCCGATATTTTTAAAGTTGGATAATTATCGGGGTATTACCGAGGACATTTGGAGCGCTAACACTAGGAGCAATTTTGTTACGTTTTCCCCGTATACGCGATGTAATAGAAGTGTTGGAATTATAAGGAAATTACATGGCGTATGTATACATGACATTTCGTGACATGTATCTATGGGGTAAATGTTAGGGGAAGAGAGTTAAGTGTAAAACGATAGAGAAAAGTGAGAATTGTAGTGTTGCGGAC
This sequence comes from Begonia loranthoides, assembly GCA_022433065.1. NCBI lineage: Eukaryota > Viridiplantae > Streptophyta > Magnoliopsida > Cucurbitales > Begoniaceae > Begonia > Begonia loranthoides. The sequence continues at coordinate 14,896,425 of CM039482.1, forward strand.
GAGGTGAGGATGAAGATTTGTCGTCCGTATGTGTATTTTGTGGCTGCCTTAGGGATTGGGACGAAGTAAGGATCAGGTGAGGCGTCCTAATGTGTCTGGAGTGGGACTTCGGACGCATGTGGACGAACTTGCGGATGTGAAGTGTTGTCTCCACTCACGTTGTACACACAGGGAGAGTTGGGACAAGCCTCAGGATGTGATTTGGTGTCTTGAGTACACTATGTCGTAGTGTTGCGGACGAGAGTTCGGACGAGGAAGCCTGGGTCTACATCGAATCTGTTCTAAACCTGGACAGTTTCAGACAAGTTAGGACGCTACGGACTAGTTAAGGTATCGTCCGATTTACCTCTGTCCAATTGTAGGACACTTTCGGACGATAGTGCAGACGCGATCTGGCGTCCGAAACTCACCTTTGAAGGGTACGGACAGGAAGGGGATGCATTTTCCCATCTAAAGTCTCAGTTGAGCCTTACGGACGAGACCTATGCGTCCACACTCGTCCGAATTAGCCCAGACCTACGAAATAAAATAAGAAGAAAATGATGAAAATCGTTGAATAACCCGATTTCCCAATAGGGAATGACCCTCCCCTCTCCATGGGCGATGAAAAATCATCCCCTATGCCCGTAACTAGCCTGTCCTCCTCCCCTATGTTGATGATGGTGTTCCCTCCATCCCAAGTAATAGCTCTCCCTTCCCCTCTTTAGCCTTCAATCTTCATTTCTTGTGTAAGAAATTCTAGAGAGCGGGAGCCGTGAAAGAGAGATGCAAGAAAGAGAGAGGGTTCCATTGAGTGAGTGAAAATATGGAGGTGGAGTGTAAATGTGGTGTGTGAGGTGAGCTACGTGAGTGTGTGAGAGTGTGGGAGTGGTGAGCTGCTGCTTGTTGTGGAGTGGCTGGAACCGTGACCTAGGAGAGAGCTGTCCATGAGTTATAGTTCATCAAATTGGTGAGGATTAAGGGGTGTTTTGGCCATTCAAGCCTCCCACCACAAGTATAGGTGTGTGAGTTTAGTGTTAGTGTTATTAAATGCTTAATGTATGTTAATTGTCTTAAAATGCTCATTGTTAGTTGTTGAGTAGTTATTGATAGATGATAGTTTTCCGGAATTGGTTCTGATTATTGTTGTTGGTTAGTCTTAAGTGATAAATTTCCTCTGTGCTTGTATGCTTTACCTTGTATGTCTTAGTTAAGTTTTGTGGTGAAGTATTGAATGAGTTACAGTGAAATAGAGGTGAAATAGAATGTTGAGGAGAAAAGTACGTGAGGATGAGATGAGTAGGAATGAACTACGGTTTCCTTGGCTTATGTTAATGTCATTCTGATTGTTTATTTCATTACTACTGTTCGTTAACCGTATCTATTTATGCACATATGCATAGTTTCCACTTGTCCTTACTTATTAAGCATGTAATTAACATGTTTAATTAGTTTGTGTAAATCAATTAGTTAAGCATGTTAACTAACTAGGCTAATATCAATGCGTTGAGTAATTGAAGCATGTTAATTAACTAGAATGATCAACTAAACAAGCATGCTAATTAATTCAGATAACAATGATAGATAGTTTAATTGTATATTACTTAAGTAATAGATTCTTTAGTCAACCTAACTTAGAATAACATAGCATGTAAACTAACTTAACTAGAGTAAGTAATTAGTTAGTTGAGCATGTTTAATAAACTAGGATAATTAACTATACTAATTAACTCAACTCAAGAATGTTCATTAATCTAACTAGAGTTAATTAGAATAATCAAGCATGTAATTAACTAGAGTAATAACTAGGATTAGCATGCTAAATCAATTAACCCCAAAAGCATGTTTAATCATCTGGGTCATAAAAGCAAGTAAATGGTAATAGTTCAATTTACTAACTAGTATAAAAGCATGTTTAAATCATCTAGGATAAAAATGTGTAATTCACCTTAAGCATGCAATTAACGAGGATAGTCTACTACGTCATTAATTAAAGCCTATTAATTAACTAGCATAATTAACTAACGCAATCAGCTGAGCATGTTAATTAACTAGGTTAATTAATTAGATAATAAATAGAATTATTTATCGAGCATGTTAATCGATTAGTTTTATTAACTGATAGTTGTAATCACTCCTTGAGCATGTTAATTAATCCTCTAAAAGAGCATGTCAACCTAGCTAAATAGTTCATTTGACTCAAGTATGTAAATGGAACTAGGAATGATAATCATAGCATTTATTAATCAATTAGCATGTTCACTTACATAAGCATGATAGTCGACCATCTCGGCTATTAACTAATTTGAAATGGATAAGGAGAGAGCTTGTAAATTGACTATTAAATAACTACCAGCTTGTATAACTAATCCTCTAGCATGATCAACTTAACTAGAAATTAAGCATGTTAATCGACTAGCATTAGCTTGTTAATCGACTAGCATAACTAACTAATTAAAAGCTGAGCATGTTAATGAACTAGCATGAGTGACTAAGATGAAAATAGAGCATGTTAATTAATTAGAGCAATTATCTAAGATAATCAACTTAAGCATGTAAATCAATTAGGATAACTAATCAGAATGATCACCTAGAAAAATAAATATAGGGAGCCTGTAAATGGACTAGGAAATTAACTAGAAGAACTAGCACATAAATTAATAGTATTGTGCCATCTTAAGACGAGCATGTTTTCCTTGTTCAGGTTCATTGTCTATTGTCCTGATTAAGTGTTCAATTGAGGTTACTTACCTTGGGTATACTATTCCATTTCAGTCGTTTTGCTTTCCATGCAACTGTCGTTTACTTTTTTTATACACTTTCAATTTCTGCAATTTCAATTACAGTTACTTTTTTTTAATGCGTACTTTAATTTCTATGAATGTTATGTTGTGAAACATCATGCATCATGTTAGGTTGAGAATGTATGTTCACGCATCATGCTAATAGAAAGTATAGGGAGTGCCACATTGGTGGTGGTACGTAAGCATGCATAACTGAGATAAAAAGTTAAGAAAGGAAGAATAAAAGGGAATTGGGAGTGGATGGGTAGCGGATCTAGTCTGCGATCTAGGCATAGCCCTCCCTCATAGGGTACGGGAGTTCTAGATGAGAGGAAAAAGGCTAGGCCCAACCACTATGTCATTGCATGAGGAAAACCTCTCAATTCCAGCTTGAAATACGAGTATGGAATAATTGAATAATAGAACAATGGATACCAAGGGATCAAAGTAAGATTTAGTAAAGAAATAAATAGATTAATGACTTAACGAAAGGATTGGTCTGGGTGGTCCCCATTCCCAAATGGACGAAAGAGTGGCATTCATATGCATTAACCATTTTTCCTTACTAAGCCTTCGGGCTTACAGTTGCTTGTGGTGTAGATGTAGGTACCCGTATGTAGAGTTAATGCATAGACTAGGAGTAGAAAAAGATGAACAACAACATAAAGAGCAGTCGATGATGGATTTACACGAGCGAGGGAGATCATGGCTGGCCAGACATAGAAAATGGGTAAAAGATAAACTGTTTTAATTAAGTCGAGTTATAAAAGTTGTAATTAAATCAAGTAGTAAATTGTAATAAAGTGGTATCCCAATGGTTTGTATTTCTTCCTTAAATTAGTTATTTACGCTTCCGTAAAGTTTTAAATAAACAATTTTTATTTACGCTTCCACATAGTTTCATAAATAGGGTTTTTATAATGAGCTTTACGAACGGTTGGTAGCGATTCAGACTTAGGCGCTCTCTGATTTGGTTTCAAAAAGAAATTTTAAATTTTCACGCATTTTAAAGAATTTAAGAGAATCTAAGTCGTTACAAAAGACTAATGAGAAAGTTCAATTGATTGAAGAAAGTTTGAGAACAGTTCAAAGTCACCAGAGAAGTTATGCAAATCTATTACAAAGAGACGTTGAATTTGAAGCTGGAAATTTTGTATTCTTGAAAGTCAGACCCAGGAGGGGTATGAGCCATTTTGGAGTAAAAGGTAAGTTGGCTCTTAGGTATGTTGGTCCTTTTCAAATTATTGAGAGAGTTTGACTAGTGGCATATTGTCTGGACTTTCCACCATAGCTAAACTATGTTCATCGTATATTTCATGTTTCTATGCTAAGAAAGTATATATCTGATTCGTCACATATACTCTCCTGGGTCGAGGTGCCTATCCATAAGTATATTTTATATGAGGAGGAACCTAATAAAATAATATGTTTAGAAATAAGAATTCTTTGTCATCGTGAAATACTGTTGGTTCAAGTATATTGGAAAAATCATAATGAAAGAAAAGCTACTTAGGAGATTGAATAAAAAATGATGACAAAGTATCCTCACTTATTCAATGGTACTATGGAGGTTGTTTTAAATTTCGGGGATAAAATTCTTCAAGTAGAGAAGAATGTTATACCCAGTATTTTGAAAAAAATAATAATTTAAACTAAATTGTTTGAGGTTTTGGTGTTGATTATTGAAGTTGGAAGGTCGATGCCGACAATGATTGTTTGACAGAAAGGTGCATCGTCCGATTAGAATTGAAATCTTCAATTTTTTGAGAATATCTATGAATTACAAAACTATTTGGTTTCATATTGGATTTGAAGTATGGAACTATAGACTATTTTGGTCACCGGTGTTGAGGAGGGACGTCAGGGTTGATGGACGACCACCTTGCCAATCTGCCAAGAGCAGTTTGGTCTTTGGCAAATTGGGTTGCAGCCCAGACTTGGTTTGGTCGAGGCCCAATACATATTTTGGTCCAAATTTAAATTTTTACCCCAAATTTTGACTCGATTATCCTTGGGTCGTTTCTAGGGTTGTATTGAATAGCGTTGGACTCTCGACCATCTCATTATTGAGTCGTTATTGTTTAGCCTAGAAATCCAAATTTTTATTTGTTTAGAATTAAATTTTGATTAGTTAAAATAATATGAATAGGTTTCACAACTTAAGAATTTGTTGGACTCGTCTTCAATTGGACTTCACTGGGCTTTTCTATTGTGCTTTAGTATTGGTAGGTCTAAATTTGAGGTAGATGTTATTTTATGTTCAGCATACGTTGTTTATTAAAATTAGATTTTTCATATTTTTTCGTCTTATATGACGTGTCCCTATTTGGCATGTTGGCTTTTTATAAAACGTATGATATTTCATTAAACATTTAATTTACCATTCAATACAATTACATTTTCATTTACGTTTATGCACCATTATTGTTAAGTAAAGTAATGGGATAGTTGTATGTATCGTGTCCCTGGGCGCAAAACCCTAAACCTGATTAGGGTCTGTTTGGCGCACCATTGTTCAATTATATTTCTTACTTTATTGCTCATTTTTAATTCCTTTATACACAGAGTTGATTTAAAATAATTTTTTTGGCATGCACACATCTTCCTATAATTTTAAACGTTGAACGTAAATTTAGTCCATACTGTCTTTAGTTAACTCACTCCAGATTTGACTTCCTTTAAGAAAATAATCAAAGTGATCCTTAGTTGCCACCACAGGAGTAGATTTTGAAGATTTTCCTTTATAAATTATTTGCTTTCTTTTCTAGAAAGACTAAGAATATTTTTAATGAGATTCATACCTTAGTTTCTATTAAGTTATTTTCTCATAATTTAGACTTTATTATTTCACACTATTTGAATGTTATTTTTGGACTTTATTCTATTGGGCATGGTTTGTAAAATAAATCTGTAAGTCTTCCGCTGTAAATTTTGGATTTAAGATGAGGGTAGGATGGTTAGGTTTGTTTCAAGGGAGATTGTTCCCCGTTCTGTTTCGGGTCCCTTTAAGTGACAATTATAAGTTATGATTTAGCTGGTGCAAAGTACATAATAATTTTTGTGGCATATTTGGTATGTGCGTGTCATCTTCAACTAAAATTATGTTTAAATTCATCATTATCTTGATCTCCATGTAAAAAAGTAGCATTGATAAACAAAGTCAACGTATTCACAGAAGTTTAACTAGACTAAACTTTTGACCTAATCGAATGAAAAACAAAAATGGAAGAATTTTCTGGAAGTTGAAAATGGGTTTTAATTTTTAACATAATCAATATAAAATCAGGCCCATTGATATCTAGCCCAAAATTAAAAAAAAATTAAATGATTAATTGGGGAAAATATGTTTCTAGAAACGTATTTCCCCCAAGGCAACAGCAGATTTGTTGCAGGAGAGACGAATTCTTCCCCAAATCGTCTCTTTCCTTCTTCAATTCTTAGACAACCTCTCCTTTTTTAACATTAATAGAACCTGCTCTCCAATTTTTGTTTTCCACATTCCTCTCGTGGCTAATTTCTTCTGCCAAAATGATTCTTTGTTCTATCAATTAGAGCAGAGTTTCATGACCCAGTGACTGAGTCTTCGTCACTCTCGGTAAGTCGTTGTCTTCCCTTCTCCTTTATAAAGATTCAATTTGTTGGATGGGGTTTTAAATCTTGGGTTGTAATTTGTAAGGTTTAATGTTTGGCTAAGTGCAAAAAGCTTGGTGTTTGTCAGAATTTTTCAGAGATCAAAAATTGGTACCAAAGTTTAAACTGGAGGAATAAAAATTCAACTTTTACATCTATAAATCCTCTGATATTGGTGTTTCTATTAAGTCTTGTAATGTTGATTATGGATTGGTTGTTATTTGGAAAAATAGATGAAACCTTGTAATTTTATTATGCGTATTTCTATTAGTGAGAAATGTCTAATAGCGACCAAGCTAGCACTGAGTCGTGATGCGCGTTGTGTCGAACCATTGTTTTCGGTCGGTGGTGACTGGCCGAGATAGGGAGTCTCGACCGGAGTTGGTTCTGCTCGCTACAAAAAAACAGGATCAGGAACGTCAAGGACGTGAACGCAATAACATTCACGCAAAGGAGACGTAGTCTCTAGTGTATGGGTCACTAACCAGACCTTCGGGTCTGGACCTGTAAAATGGAGTCTGGGCCTACAAGTTAGGCTGAAGGCTTAGGTCAAATGGCCAACAGGCCAAGCCCTGTTTTGGGTTAGTGAGTGGGCCTATGTTGAGCCTATTTTCAATAATATTCAAAATATTATTAAGAGTAACTCATACAACTTTATAATCTTATTTTAGGTACCCAATTATTTCATTAAAATGTGAGCTCAAACATTTGGACATTTTAACAAATTAGGCTTGGATCGAAATAACCCACTTTGAGGTAGGGATTATTTATGCACTTCATTGGCATGCTTTTTATGAAATAATTATTTTGAAACAAGTCTCATATTAAAACGACACGTCTATTTTTATGATCGTCAGATTTTTATATTATATTTTATTTTTACTGTTCACGTTTCAATTAAACACGCCTATAAATATTTTTAAATCAACTTGATCGTGCGAATCAAGTTTGATCGACCTGATTTGGAGTCCATTTTATTTTCACACATTCTACTGTGCGGAATGTGTTTCTTTGTTGTTGAAATGGGTAATAGGGGATTTGTGAAATGCCCTTGGGTTTGAATCTCTAAAGTTAAAATAGGTAATAGAACAGCTGTATGTGCTCTGTCCTTGGATTGCGAATCCCTAAACCCCATCAGTGTGTTGTTTGGCCTTTGTGATTGTCAAGTATCAATTTTATTCTATTATATGCTTATGACATGGTATGCTCGGAGTTTGTGAGTGGCTCCATTTTAACTGTGATTTTGATTAGTGCAACAAGGGCTTATTTTGATTACATACCACATATTAGTGAGTCGTTTTAAACACGTATCCTTTTGTACAATTTAAAAAAAAGAATATATAAAAATGTGATTTTAAATTCATGCATGCTTAATAACAATTCTTTTAATTTGAAATTTGTAAATTCCTATTGAGTTCAGCCAACTCACGCCAATGACAACTTTAAGAAATTTATCAGCCAAACTTCCAATTGTCGAGTCAGGATTAGATCTGGCAGAGTTATTTAATTCTATCATTTTAATAATTTCCCTTGAGAGACATTTTGTCAAGTATACTCATTCATTTGGAAAACTATAATTCCTAAATTCCTAATTTATTTTTCCCATATGTTTCTTTTATTTGGATTATATTACTTTACTATTTGATTTCACTTTTGGTCCTGTTAAGCCCATTGTATGTTGGGCCCTGGCTTTTAATAAATAAACTTTAGTCTTCTACTGCGTAATTATAAATTCAAGTGAAATGGGTCGGATGATTCGGTCCTTTTGGGTCAAGTCATTCCCCATTCTGTCTCGGGTCCTTTGTGGGTCGTGGCAAAATTTTTAGTATCAAAGTCAAGTTTCATCTTAAAAAGTGATATCAATAAGATAGATAGTGTAGTAATATACAAGAGTTTACAATATACTGTGCATATGGACGTACTCTAACATAACCTGTAAATGTTTCAGCTTATCAAAATGCCTCCACGAAGAGCTCCTAGAAATCGTGTTCCTGCTGCACCTACTATGCAATCTACTAAGTCACAGCGTACTGATCCTCTTGTAGCCTTGAGGGATGTGCTACAGAACTTGTCCCGAGACAGCGGTAGTCAGGACCCCGAGACGTGCCGCATGCAATTTTTTGTGCAGTTGGGGCTCATGTACCCACCAGTATTTATGGGTGGAGGTGATCCTCATGGTGCTGAGAATTGGTTGAGAGTGATAGAGAAGAAGCTGGTTGGTATTAGGGTTCCGACAGAGTATTGGGTTGGTCTTGCGACATTTTACTTTAAGCTTAACTATCCACGAGATATGATGACCTAGACCCAATTTCAGATAGTGTTTCATTCTAACTATTGCAATGCTGGTCATCGCCATAATATGATCAGTGCATATTATGACTTGGAGCAAGAAGGCTTAACTGTACTGGAGTATTACGCTAAGTTTATGGAGCTATCACAGTATATCAAAGAGGCGGATCCGATTGGTCAAATGGTTAAGTTCATGAAGCATCTGAGACCTAAGATTCAACATCAACTAGCAAGTGTGGAGTATAAGTCTATTTCGGATGTCATTACTACTGCTCAACGTATTAAAGCTATTTTGGTTGAACAATTTGGCAAGTATAAGGGTAAATCAAGTAGAAAACAACAAGTTGGTGGCAAGATAAGCAAGAAAGATCAGAAGAAGAATCAGAACCAAGATAGACACACTCAGAGTGGAGCTGGTGGACAGTCTAGTGACACTCCTTATTCTGCTAGTGGGCGCTCAGGCCCTTATGTATGTCATACTTGTAACCAACCTAGTCATTTGAGGAAGAATTGGCCAATGAATGAAAAACCTTCTCAGACTAATTCGATGCCTACACAGTCAGCTTCTTTTAAACTTGATTTCAGAGCTGGCAAAGGATTTTCTTGTCAAAATCAGAGCAATTTTTTTGGATCACAAAGCTTTGGCTCCCCCCAGCCAGTTGGTTATAGACCTCCATTTCAGCAAAAGTATTAGCCCACTGGTACTGATTTCTAGAGGCCTCTTGGACATTAGCAGAGTTATGCAGCTAGTACTACTCCTGGAGAATCTACTAGTATGATGGCTGGCGCTACTCCTAATTCATCGAGGGGTGGATTTGGTGGAAACAAAAAGGGCAAGGAGAAAATGTCTAGCCAAGCTTATACAGTTTCTGGATCTAACCCTATTGATCAGTCTGGTCAAGGCGCCATTGATGGTACGCTTTCTTTATTTAACACTATGGTGCATGTGCTATTTGATACTAGTTCAACGCATTCATTTATTTCTGCATTGCTTGTTTGTGTTTTGGATATGATTGTGGAGAAACTAGAGAATTCCCTAATTTTGAGTACTCCCTTGAATAAGAGATATGAAATATATCTTGTTGTCCGATCTGCTGCCCTTATTGTTGGCGGGCACGAACTATCGGTTGATCTGATAGTTATACTTATGAATCAATTTGACGTAATCTTAGTTATGGATTGGTTCAGCTTATATAAAGCAAAGATTGATTGTTATCGAAGGAATATAATAATTTTATTAGAAGACGAAAAAGTCTTGGTGCATCCATGTAATACTCATATGTTTCCTGTTAATCCTATTTTGCGAGTCTGTTTTGGTGGTCGAAGGAGATTATAGCCATATGGGAGTATTTTTGCTATTAGCGGTGACCTTGTTATGGTCAGGCGATATTCTAATTTGTCAATGGTTTGTGATTACCTTGATGTTTTTCCTGAAGATCTGCCTGGGTTGCTACCTGACCGCGAGATTGATTTTGCATTGACTTGATACCCAACACTACTCCAATTTCATTTGCTCCGTACTGCATGGCTCCTACTGAATTAATCAAATTGAGAACCTAGTTAAATGATTTGCTACAAATAGGATTTATTCAAAATATTATTTCTCTGTGGGGTCACCAGTCTTATTTGCGAAAAATCAGGATGGTTCGCTTCGTCTATGCATTGACTATAGGAAGCTTAATCATGTAACAATCAAGAACAAGTTTATGTTGCCTTGGATTGGTGATTTGTTTGATCAGCTTGGAGAATCTATGTACTTCTCGAATATTGATATGTGATCCGGTTATCATCAACTGAAGATACGTGAAGTAGATATTTTGAAGACTGCTTTTTGTACATTTGGACACTTTGAATTTATGGTGTTTCCATTTTGATTGACTAATGCACCAGCTGCTTTTATGGATCTTATGAATAATGTAATATCTCAAATTTTCATGAAGCTAAGCATACAACTTAAGTCATAATTATGGGATATTTGGAGCTAAAATGGACGATTAAGGTATAGATCAAGAGAAACAAATTTGGATAAAGTGAACTCTGATACCCGGATTATTTGCCTTAGAGGAAGGATTAAGGTTATTGAAAAATTATTTGGTGTTTTAGAACTAGATTAGTGAATTATAGTTAGTGGAATCGGAGGTGCAGATAAAAGCTTTTGTTAAGATATTGTTAAGGGAAAATATATTTGGATATATTATGGATGTAGTAAGGATTTAAGTGTTGAGAATAATAAGGTTCTTAACATTTATGGGAAATTGACTTGGATAAAGGGTGAAAGAAGAATAGTGAAGCATATAGTATAAGTTGGTTTAGATTATATAGATATTCAAATGTATATATGGATTTAGTGCATATTGGTTTGAAGAAAATGAAGTCACATGGAAGATATTAGAATTTTCAATTAAGACCTCACGTGATATATATACAAAGTATACATTTGTATATATATGTCACGTTATGGAATAACATGTAATATATCTATATAATCTGAAGAAGTTGTCTGCAGTCGATCACGGCGGTCGGATGGCGAGGATGTGATCGTCCGGCTTGATCGTCCGACATTTGAAGCAGAAAACATTTTGTGATTAGCGATTGATCGTCCAAAGGAAATGATCGACCAGCGCATTCATCTGCCAATTATGATGGTAATATGAAAATATAAACTAACACCCAAAGATGGAAGGATTCGTCGTTTGAAGCATCTGAACGATGGAATGTCGAAACTCTTGGCTTTCTGTCTTCACTGGATGATGAAGAGTCAAGTTTTGTGGCCTATAAATAGAGAAGAGGGGAGAACGAGAATGGTCAGAGAAGAAAGCATTGCGGTTACTCTGCTAAATTTTTGAGAAAGCTGATAGAAGGGTTATGAAGAGTGTAAGGCCGAGAGGATTTTTGTAGTTGAGGGAAAGTTATGATGGGTTCTAATGGCAGACAGTGAGGAAGGAGGAAGGAGGAAGTGTTCTGCGGTTTTGAGTGAGAAGCAATGCAAGGTTTGTGAAAGAGAGAGAGTGAGTATATTCTAGAGCTTTTTCTTCTCGGGTGTTTGAAGATGAGGTGGCTACTATGCTGTTTTATGGGAAGAAGACTTCAACAGTGAATGAGGTTGCAACGTGCGGTAATAGATTTATGTGTGTTTTTATTGATGACGACTGTGATTGTGAACCTATGTTCGTTTGGTATTGTTTTAATAATAGGGATTATTGGAATATAAGGCTTTGTTCCCTATTATGCTAAGATATTGGATTGAGAATAATTGATTGGAATAAGAAATTGAAAATTATAATATGATGGTATGATAATCATGCATAATAGATTTTAATGAAATGAATCTGTTAAGTTGTGAAAACTTATTAGCTATGGTTAATATTCTGGATGAGTCGAATTATTGGATAGAGATTGTTGTGGTTTTGGATTGATTAGGAAATATTAATTTACCATTAAAGTTGGTTGTAAGATAAGTCAAGGGGAACTCGAAGTTCATAGTTTGAAGCTAGGGGACTCTATTGGCAAAAAATAATTATTGATGCTTGTATATATTTAATTATGAATAGGTATTGATGAGGAAGAATCTTTAAGTGGTAACTCTTTAAAGCACTAACACAATTGACTAGAAAAGATGTGAAGTTTATTTGGAATGAGAAGTGTCAAGCAGCTTTTGATGAACTCAAGCAGAGATTGACTACTGCTCCAGTTTTGGCAGTACCTAATGAGAGTTTACCTTAAGTAGTTTGTACTGATGCATCACGAGTTAGCTTGGGTTGTGTTTTAATGGGGCAAGATAATGTTATAGCTTATGCATCTCGACAATTAAAGACGCATAAACATAATTACCCTACTCACGACTTGGAGCTTGTACCTATTATTTTTGCCCTAAAGATTTGGAGAAGCTACTTATATGGAGCTAAATTTGAGGTATTTAAGTTAAAAGTATCTATTCTCGCAGCGTGATATGAATCTCCAACAACGCCATTGGGTTGAAAATATGAAAGACTATGACTTCACTTTGGAGTATCATCCTAGTAAAGTTAATGATGTAGCTGATGCTCTGAGTCGTTATCCTCAAGGATCTCTTTCTTGTCTTGTTTTGGATTATTGGAAGAGATGTCTTATTATTGGAGATTATGAGCTACACTACAAGGAGGATGGTCATTCAGTTCGAGTTTTTAACTTAATTGCGACCCCTACACTTTTACAGTGTGTGAAAGACTTGCAGAAGTTTGACGATGAGTTAAAAGAAAGATTCGAGAAGATTCAAGCTAGTGAGCTGTTTGACGATTGGGAAAATAGTTCTGATGGATTCCTATTCTTCAAGAATCAAGTTGCCATATTCAGTGATTTGAATTTGAGATATGTAGTTTTAGCTGAGGGCCACAAGTCCAGATTTGCCATTCATCCAGCAGTACGAAAATCTATCATGATATGCAACGTCAGTATTTGTGGGTTGGAATGAAACATGATGTGGCTGAATATGTTTCAAGGTGTTTAACTTGTCAGCAGATTAAGGTTAAGCATCAGAGACCAACTGGGTTGTTGCAGCCTTTGCCTATGCCTGAGTTGAAATAGGATAAGATTACCATAGATTTGTGACCAGTTTGCCTAGTACATTGCAGAAGTTTGATGCAATTTGGGTTATTGTTGATAGATTGATAAAATCTGCACACTTTATTCAAATCAAAATAGATTTCTCATTGACAAAGCTGAGTCAGTTGTATATAGAGGGAATCGTTCGTCTTCACGGTGTTCCCTTGAGTATTGTTTCTAATAGAGATCCAAGATTCACGTCGAAATTTTGGAGATCCCTTCAAAAGGCTTTGGGTACGAATTTGAATTTGAGTACAACACATCATCCACAGACTGATGGTCAGTATGATTGCACAATCTAGATTCTCGAGGATATGTTGAGATCTTACATTCTAGATTTCGGGGATAGTTGGACGAAACATTTATCTTTAGTGGAATTCGTTTATAATGACAGCTATCAGACCAATATGAGTGTTTTGCCGTCAAAGCCTTATATGGAAGACCATGCAAATCACCTCTATATAGAGATAGCTAACGGGCAGACTGACAAGCTAGCCTGCCCGCTCGGCTTGTTACTATAGTGGGTCAAGCTTGAGCAAGCGGGCTCTGCCTGGGCCCGGAAGGTGGGCTGAGCGGAGCCCAAAAAATGGGGCTCGCGAGCCTGGCTGGCTGGCCCAACGAACCCGCCTGCCAGCCACCCCTGGCAAAGGCGAACAATGGCAGGGCAGTCGGTGGGAGCTTGGAAGCTCCGTCGGTGTCCCTACTAGCTGCTCGGCAACGTTCCCTCAGTTGGGTCTGAAGAACGGCGAGCCAGCCCACCAGCCACCCCTGGCGTAGGCAAACAACAGTAGTCGACAGTGGCGAACTTGGCGACTAAGCCGAGACACTCAGAAATGAGGAAAACTCCGTCGGTGGGAGCTTGAAAGCTTCGTCGATGTCCCTAACAGGGACTCCTTGCTCGCTGTTGGGCAAAAACGAAACGTTGCCTCAGTTGGGCAACGATCTTTAGACCGTTGTTGGGTAAACGATCTTCAAACTGTTGCCCAACCAAGCAACGCTCTTCAGACCGTTGCCCCCTCTGGGCCACCTCTGGTGAAGGTGAACAACGGCCGAGCACTTGGTGGGAGCTTGGAAGCTCCGTCAGTGTCCCTGCTGGCCTCTGGGCAACGTTGCCTCAATTGGGTCTAAAGACCAGTGAGCCAGCCTGCCAGCCACCCCTGGCAAAGGTGAACAACAGCATTCGGCAGTGACAAACTTGACGACTAAGCAGGGACACTCAGAAATGACAAAAACTCCGTCGGTGGGAGCTTGGAAGCTCGGTCGGTGTCCCTGACAGCGACTCCCTGCTCGGCGCTGGACAACAACGAAACGTTACCTCAATTGGGCAACGGCCTTTAGACTGTTGTTGGGTAAACGATCTTCAGGCCATTGCCCAATCAAGTAAGATCGTTGCTTCCTCAGGCCAAGCCTGAGCCAAGCAACGGTCTGAAGACCGTTGCTCGCCCCGCGCCCGCCCCCCCCCCGTTATAAATACCCTTCAACTATGTCCAAAATGTTTCACCAATATTTCTCTCAATCTCTCAATTTCTAATACACTTCCCCTTGTGCTAATTATATTCTCTCTTGTGTTTTTCTTATTTTAAACTCTTTCTATTCATTCAAAATGTAGGTTTATGATAATTTATTTTTATTATTTTTAATTTAATGTGTACTACGAACTAGCAATTTTTTTAGGACTCGTATTCGTGGAGGTGATCACAAATTCATACAATTGTTGAGTAATTGATACACGGTATCATTTTATTTTTTAATTGTTTAGCAGTAGTCAATTTTTGTAATTATGGATCCATGTGATTTTTTGCTTGACAATTTTATTAACACTAATGATGATATTGAGGAAATTATGGGGGATAATCCTGCAATTTCAATAGGCCAATCATCTGCACATGCATCCACGTCTTCACCTAGGAAAAAATAAGTAAAACGTAGAATGTATGGAATCATTTTGAAATGAAAGATATTAATATTTGTGGAAAAATAGAAAGTAGAGCACAATGCAAATATTGTATTAAACATTATGCATACGAATCTGGTAGTTCTACTAGCACAATTGGTACGCATTATACAAAATGTCACTTAAACGAGCAAGTGAGAGACCCTACAAAAACACTCATAAGTGCTAGTGGCAGTGGCAATTTTATGTATTCACATAATAAAATGAGAGAAGAAGTAACAAAATATATATCACAATCTGAGGTACCTTTATCTATGTTTGATAGTAAATTATATGAAAATTTTATGAAAGAGTATATTAATCCTAGTTTTAGACGAGTTCTTAGGAGTACGATATGTAGTGATATTATTAAAATGTATAATAATATGAAAAATGAATTAATTGCATTTTTTTCAAATGCTTCGTCCATGTCTATTTGTATTACCTCTGATTTATGGAGTGCACCTAATGTTGTAGGATATATTGTTGTAACTTCTTATTTTGTTTATGACTTTTGGCAATTAAATAAATGAATATTAAGATTTCGTAGTTGTGAATACCCACATAGTGACATTACCATTTATAGATCTATTATTGGAATTTTGCAAGAATATGCTATTAGAGATAGAATTTTTAGTATTACACTCGATAATGCTTCTACTAACGATGTTTCAATTGTTGAATTTAAAAAGTTATTCCAATTAGATACTGCTCATAATTCTCTTTTTCATATAAGATGTGTTTGACATATTTTGAATTTATTTATTCGAGATAGAATGTCATTTATTTCACAGCATATTGAATCTATTAGATCTGCAATTTCTTATATTAGTTCATATAATACATGATAGCAAAAATATAAAGAATATTGTAAAGCTGTTCAACTTAAACTAAGAAAATTAAAAACCGATGTAGATACAAGGTGGAATTCAACTTATTTAATGTTGAAAAATGTTAAAGCCATATTAGTTAGTTATTTGTGCTTTTATTAGTGAAAAAACAAAAGGTATTACTCTTGATCATCGTAGTTGCGATATTGCTAATTTATTTCCTGATTTTCTAAAACCATTTTTTGAAGCTACAAATGAATGTTCGGGAATTTATTATCTCACTACTCATCTTGTTCTCACAATTTTTATAAAATTAACGAGTAATTTTTAAAAATTTAGACAAATAAACGAATTTTGTGCTATACTTGATAAAATGGAAACAAATTTTAAAAAATATTGGCTTAACATACCTAATATTTTTTGTTTTGCATGCATTATAAATCCTAAATTTAAATCAAAAGGAGTGCGTATAATGGTTGATAAATTTTCTTCTAATTTATGTATTTCTTATTTAATTACTTGTACTCAATTAAGAAATGAAATTGCTAATTTATATTCTTCTTATGAACTTAAATATTCTAATATTACTCGTTTAATTCCTTCTTCACATATTCATGCTAGCTCTAGTAGTGGTGTTTGTGGTGGAGCTACATAAGATTTTATGGATGATATATTGGATGAAATAGATAAAGATGTTCATTCTTATACTTCACAAAGAAATGAACTCGATATTTATCTTGACACCTACCATCACATTTCTCGCGACGAGCATTTTGATATTTTGGTTTGGTGGAGAGACAACTTTATTTCATTTCCTATTCTTTCTATAATGGCACATGATCTACTAACACCTCTGGTCTCTACAGTAGCATCAGAGTCTGCTTTTAGTGCAGGTGGACATGTGTACGATGATAAATGAGGAATACTTGCACTAGAACTGTTGAGGCACTCATTTGCATGAAGGATTGGAATAACGCTGTGACGAGAGATCAACAACGAAAGGATGACATATTAGAAGAATTCAAAAATTTTGATGTCGAAGACTAAATTTTCATTTAAATTTGAAATTTGTAATTTTCATTTTGATTCTTTAACTTGTATACATATATATTTTATTTGTCTCATCAAATTTACATTTAATTGTATGCATATATATGTTATTCATCTAATCAAATTTACAATTAATTGTATACATATATATTTTATTTGTCTCATAAAATAGTTTTTTTAATTATATATTATTTATTATATTAATAAAAATATTTATTCAATTATATTATTTTACATTATAATAATAAATGTTTATTATAGTTTTAAATTATATAATATTGAAAATAATTTATAATATATTTATATAAGATAATATTATTTATGTATATTTGGCTCGTTAGGCTCGACTCGTTAAGGCTCGTTAGGCTCGGTCGGCTCGTTAGGCTCATGGCTCGCAAGATGGTTCAGGTTTAATTTTTTATAGGAAAAGCTCGTTAGGCTCGGCTCGTTAGGCTCAACAGGTTCATAAGGCTCGGCTCGTTAAACTTGGTTGGCTCAATGAGCCAGACTTTTTCAGGCTCGGCTTGTTTGTCATGTCTACCTCTATGTTAGGCTGAAACAGAGAAGCGCGTCACTCTTGGACCTGATTTGATTCAAGAGACAACTAAGAAAGTTCAAGTGATTAAAGAGCGACTGAGTACAGTTCAGAGTCGACAGAAGAGTTATGCAGACTGAAAGATCGATATACACCTATAGAGGAGGGGGGGTGAATATAGGATTTCTAACTTTTTCCTGCGAAATATAAATTCTCTAAATCCCTAAGTGATTTATCGTATACAATTAAACGAACAATGCATAAATAAAGAGTTAAGGGTAAAGAGATGTACACAAGATTTGTTTACGCGGTTTGGCAAACCCGCCTACATCCGCGCTCCAAGATTCACTTGGTTATCAACTAATCAATTGGCTTACGGGTGCCAATTAAACCATTTACACTTTGAATATTGTCGAGGCATCACTTTAACACCCTGATATTTTAATTATCGGGGTATTACCAAAGACGCAATTATCATCAAATAATATTTGAATTAATTGGGTATTGTTGACTAATTGATTAAATTGGATCAATAATTACATAATATTGGAAATAAACTGAGGATTCGAAATTGAGTCTATTAATTAAATGAAAGAGTGGACTATTTAAATGAAATAATTAATTAAATAATGAATTAATTAAATTACATTGAAAGAATTAAAAATAATAATAATAACAAAATAAATGAATGTTGTTTTTTTTTGGGTTTTTGGAAGAACGAATTAGAAGAGGGAAAAAGAGAGACATAAGGGAGGGAGACAGGGGAGATCGGAGCCGAGGCGAGAGACGACGATAGGTTCATGCTTAAAGAGAAGAATGGCCGAAGGGCCATTCTTCGGGGGTAAAGAGAGCGAACGAGAGAGGGCGAGAGAAAGGGCGAGATCGGTGAGGCGATAAAGGCGACGGCGAGCTCGGGTCCATGACGCCGAACGACTCTGGCGTCTGGCGGTTAGCTGGTGGCGACGAGGTCGAGTGGACGAACAAGTGCAGAGCTAGGGCACAGAAGCGGCATTCTCGGGCTTTTGCGGGATGTATTCGAAGTTCTTGCACAATGGTCCTTCCGGCAACGGTTTCCGACTACAATTCAGGCGTCCATCCGAGGTAATTCAGTCGATCTCTTCTTCTCCTTCAATTTCTGTCGACTGATTTCTGGCTGGAATGGCTCGTGTTGGGTTGACGAGGGCTGGGCTTCAGTTCTCGATTGGGCTTGTGGCCTGGTTTTGTTGGACTGAATCGGCCACTGGTTCCTGCCCAGTGATGAACGACTGAGTGTGGTCCAATTCATTCTCTGGTTTGTGCTTGAGTTGGATGCAGAATTACAGCGCATATTGCCGATAAATCTAGATCCAGAGCTGATATCGTGGGACAACTTAGGTACCTGCAGGAGAAGATAGCATTAGATTATAAGCAGTGGATGGGGGATTTGCACGAGCGAGCTTGTGGTTAGCCAGGCTACGAAACGTAAGAAATAATCTGATTGTAATTTAAAGTAAATAAAGTTTTGTAAATGTAATTGGGAAAATGACAAATCAACCAGCGTGGTTTTCTATCAATGACAAGTCAACCATTGTGTTATATTTGCTAACAAGTTAACCACTAACGTATGAGAAATTTACAAATCCAACATCACACTCAAGTTAACCCAGGCAAAACTGCCTAGACACCGCAAACAAGTGCTTGGACGCCGCCCAGGCAAAACTACCTGGACGCCGCAAACAAGGCGTCCAAGCAAAGAAGCCTAGACATGCGGCATCCAGGCAAATAAGCAAGCCTGGACGCGCGGCGTCTCTGGAGCTCTCTATTTGTCATGCATGGCGTTCTCGATCAATTGTGTTTCATGGTTACTTCGAATTCGTTATGTATATGGTTTACGAATGCAATGTTTTTATTGGTTTTTTGACCTCTTTACCTTCAAAGTGGCATAACTTTTGCTACGGATGTCGTAATTGGGCGCAGAAGGTATCAAATCGAAGCTCTCTCAGAGATCTATAATTGTCATTGGGTAAACCTATGACCGTCTTTCTCAGCCCCAAAATCAATCGTTTAATCAAACATTTGCTCAGTCTAGAAAAATGTTTGATCGCAAATTTGAGGGCTTAAACGATTGATTTTGGGGCTGAAAAAGGCAGTCATGGGGTTTACCCAATGACAATAATAGAGCTCTTAGAGAGCTTCGATTTGATACCTTCTGCACCCAATTCCGACATTCATAGCAAAAGTTATGCCACTTTGAAGGTAAAGAGGTCAAAAAACCAATAAAAACATTGCATTCGTAAACCATATACATAACGAATTCGAAGTAACCATGAAACACAATTGATCGAGAATGCCATGCATGACAAATAGAGAGCTCCAGAGACGCCGCGCGTCCAGGCTTGCTTCTTTGCCTGGGCGGTGTCTAGGCACTTGTTTGCGGTGTCCAGACAGTTTTGCCTGGGTTAACTTGAGTGTGATGTTTGATTTGTCAATTTCTCATACGTTAGTGGTTAACTTGTTAGCAAATATACCACAGTGGTTGACTTGTCATTAACCGGAAACCACGATGGTTGATTTGCCATTTTCCCAATGTAATTTAATGTTTTGTTATTTCGTTAAAGTATTTTAGTTACGCTTCCGCAGTATTTTCAATAAATGATTTGTTATTAACGCTTCCGCAACGTTTTAATAAATTGTTTTACAACTCTTCCGCATTTTATTAAATAGACGATTTTTATAACGAGTTTTAACGAAATGTTGGTAGCGGTCCGGATTAGGCGCACTCTGACACGTTTTCTCAAAATTTTTACGCATATTTAAAATGGGACGAAAATCTGGGTCGTTGACTGTTTCGGGGCGTCACCCTTGTATGAAGAATTCTTAGGGTATCACCCTTTACAATTTAGCACAAGTAATAATTTGGAAAATAAAGCTCTAAAAACTAATTCGAATTCTCCCAATAATAACTCGCAAGTTTATGGGTGGGGAGAATTCGATTTACAATAGCTCATAGTGTGTAGGAATCGAGTCTTGAATTTGGCAGGGTTTCGCCTCGATTCTCCGTTTGTTGTTGTGAGCTTGGAGTGCTTCTTAATTTATAGATCGCGGACTTTTTGAATCATCCTCAATGGTTTTAGCCGACCGCATATAGTCGTTGCATATTTAGCCGTTAAAAATTTGACCATTGCAAATTTTTCTATTGGTAAAATTTGGACTTTTTAGACGTAGATGCAACACCGCGTCTCAACCGCTAGTAGACCAAAAACTCTTGGTCCTGAACTGTTTAGTCTTTTCAGACGCAAATCCAATACAGCGCCTTAACCGCTAGTTGACCAAAAAGCCCCAGAAATTAATTCATTGGGAGAACCTCCAACCTACACCAAAAATTAATTCTTTTTTTTTTTATCTAAATCTTTTTGGGTCCATTGGTTAGAGGTTTGGTTCCTTTAGGAACCCACACAAGTTTAGAATTTAAATTCAAATGATAAGCAAATTTAGAACCAACATTTGAATTTACATTCATATTCAATTTAAATAGACAACAAAAAGATTTATGTCCAACACAATTGCAAGAATTAAAAATAAATGGACTAACAAATAAATTAGTGTAATTCTTCTTTGCAAAGGGTTTATATCCAATTCTGGCTTTATCAAAAGTAACCATTTGTGGGCTCAAGAGCATATTTAAATTTTTACTTTCATTTGTGAATTTCAATACAATAGAATTCAAATCATTATTCTTAACATTCAATTTACAAATCTTAGCATTTAATGAACTAAATTCATTTTCATGTGATTTGATATCATCATTCAACAATTTCAAATCACTACAATCATACTCATGACATTTAATAGAAGTATTCAAATCATTGTTCATGCTCTTCAACTCAACAATTTGATCCTCAAAAGATTTATTCAAAATAGCATGTTTTTTTTTTATCAAATTGTCATTTTCCTTTTTCAATGATTTATATTTTCTTTTGAGCTCATTAAAACTTTCTAGCAATTCAATGAAAGCATCATTATCATAACCAGAATCAGAATTGCTAGAAAAGTTGGTTACCTCAATTTCCTCATTAGCCATAAAGCAAGCGTTGACTATTTTCTCTTCCTTTTCGGAGGTTGAGCTTACTTCGCTTTTATCCAATAGATTTGTGCCTATATATGTTAGCTAAAGAGATTTCCAAATATCAAATGCACTAACACATGTTTGAACTCTATCCAATTCACTTCTACTCAAGGCACAGTATAAAACATTCATTGCTTTAGCATTTAAATTTCATTTGTGTTTATCTAAATCATTGAATTCACATGATAGTCTAGAAACATTAATCCCATTTTCAATGATTTTCCACAACGTATAATCAATGGATTGTATGAAAAATTTCATCCTACACTTCCAATATAAATAATTATTACCATAAAATAATGGAGATGTAGATGTGGATTGACCTTCAACAAACATATTGAAATCTATAATAATATTATCCAATTTAAGATATCACACAAATTTAACAAATAATTTCTAGCTAGAAATTTATCCCAAAAATTCAATCAAATTTATTTAAATAAATGTCTACAAGAGAATTTGCAATATGTACAAAATCGTACAAAAAATTTGAAAACCTTGCTCTGATACCAATTGAAGGATCGATATACTCCTATACAGGGGGTGAATATAGGATTTCTAACTTTTTCGTGTGATATATAAATTCTCTAAATCCCTAAGTGATTTATCACATACAATTAAATAAACAATGCATAAATAAAGAGTTAAGGGTAAAGAAATGTGCACAAGATTTGTTTACACGGTTTGGCAAAACCTGCCTACATCCGGCTCTAAGATTCCACTTGGAGATCCACTAATCAATTGGCTTATGGGTGCCAATTAAACTGTTTACACTTTGACTATTGTCGAGGTGACACCCTTGACTATTTTGGGGCGTCACCCTTGACTAATTCTATGGTCATCAACCTTTGACTGTTACGAGCCGTCACCCTTAATTTTTACTATTGTGGGGAGTCACCCTTTGATTAAACTTACTGGCATTCAATCGAGCCATTGATTGTTTTGAGGCGTCACCCTTGTATGACGAATTTTTAGGGTGTCACCCTTTACAATTTAGCACAAGTAATAATTAGAAAAATAAAGCTCTAAAAACTAATCCGAATTCACCCAGTAATAACTCGCAAGTTTATGGGTAGGGAGAATTGGATTTACAATAGCTCACAGTGTGTAGGAATCGAGTCTTGAATTTGAAAGGGCTTCACCTTGATTCTCCGTTCGTTGTTGTGAGCTTGGAATGCTTCTTAATTTATAGACCGCAGACTTTTCCGATCATCCTCAATGTTTTTGGTTGACCGCATATAGCCATTGAATATTTAGCCATTAAATATTTTACTGATAGAAATCTATCCGTTGGCAAAATCTGGACTCTTCGGACGTAGATCCAAGACCCCGCCTCAATCGCTAGTAGACCGAAAACTCTTGGTCCTGCACTGTTTATCTTTTTTAGACGCAGATCCAAGACCGCGTCTCAACCGCTAGTAGACCGAAAACTCTTAGACCTGCCCTGTTCAGCTTTTTCAGACATAGATCCAAGATCACTCCCTAACCACTAGTAGACCGAAAACTCCCGAAAAGGCACAATCCGCATATAGATTCAAATCTTTGTCGACTAGGCTCGACCGCCATTGACTGCTACTTGACCAAAAGACCTAAACCCAGTTTTGGTCGAGTCTTCACATCTGCACCCAATCCAAGCTTCACTCTAATTTAAACCATGAACTATACTAAGTTCCAAAATGATATGCTACACTATATAGACTTAGATAAAACTTGTTAGCACATTAATAATTCTCAATTTGAGGGTATTTCTAATAAACACGGATATAAATATTATGATAAACACATTAAGAATAATATCCAAATAATGTAAAATATAAGTTATTGATTTATTAAATACAACATTTTTTTCATCATCACAATAAAACTTAGTCTAACAAAAAGGCTAACACAGACCTCCGAAGGAGGGAAGTTGAGTTCGAAGCCAGTGATTTTGTGTTCTTAAAGGTGCGACCTCGTCGAGGTATTAGTCGTTTTGGTGTGAAAGGAAAGTTAGCCCCAAGATATATAGGTCCATTTCAGATTATTGAATGGATTAGCCTAGTGGCTTATCAGTTGGAATTACTATCGCAGTTAAAATATGTTCATAATGTAAAATTTTTCCCAAAAGGCCCAAACGAAAAATTAATAATAATAATAATAATAATAATAATAATATATTCCTATATTTTGAAACACCCCCTTTTAGGGGGCGTTCCCAAGATATGGGGGAAGAACTCCCCTAAATCAGTGATCAGGGGGAAGGAGGTTGAGCTCCACTCGATTTTCCTTCATCTCTATCTTCCTTTCTCTAACGTGTGAACTAGTAAAGGAGAGCATTACCGTCTCGGTCGAGCTATCCATGGTAAGTCTAGCCTCAAAGCTTTGATCTAATTTCCTCCTTAGTATACCATGTTAATAGGATGTTTTCTCCCCTAAGGTCGGAGGACGTAGCACGGGTCTTGGGAAGTTCTTTTCTGGCGAGCGGAGGAGATAAGGGTTTCGATTTCACCAGTGTTCTTCAACGGGTAAGTTAACTTCTTTCCTCAAATTTTTGTCCTGCCTCTTTGCAAACAAATTCAAATGAACGTTGTTTTTCTAAGGGTTGGAATTTGGAGGTTGTTTTGGTTATTTCAGGCTTAGGCCAGTGCAAGGATTCTTCAACGTATCGAAAGTTGTGAACTTGAAGGTATGAAAATCAAATTTCTCCATTTGATTTTCGTTTCTACTTGCTGGTGTTGGTCTGAAGATTAGATATGGATTATATCTATCGATTTCGTTCTTTTGAGTTGGATTATTGGATTCTATATAAGTTGTTGTTGATTAGATAATCTGGAAAATTTTCTAGTTATATTGTACTAATTTTCGTCAATGTAATGCATCGGTTAGTGACTCAACTAACGCTGAGTCGCGTTGTACATGTTATCAAACCATCGTATTCAGTCGGTGGGCGACTGGCCGAGACAAGGAGTCTCGGCCAGAGACGGTTCATTCGCTAAATGAATCGAAATAGTTAGCATTGGTATTGTGAATGGAAAAATCGTCTGCATCGAGAGGAAAATGGGTTCTCCTCTCTGTAGACTAGCGGGTTTGGACCGTGAGCTATGGTCTAACCTATGGGCTGGGCTTAAGCCCTGGGTATAGTGGCCAAAATGGATCAAGGTCTTATTGGGCTGCAATTCAAGTCTGTTTTTTGGCCTGTTTTGGGGAGGTGTTTTTCTCCAACTCAATCAAATTTAAATAATAATGGGATTTTAAAGCTAACTCGCAAAATTTTCCAACTTCATTTTAGGTACCCGAATATTGAATTAATTTGTGTACTCTATAAATTGGACATTTTGAGTAATTAGGGTTGGGTAGAAATAACCCACTTCGAGGTAAGGATTATTTATGCACTACATTTGCATATTGTTTTAAAAATAATTATTTTGAGATGAGTCTCATAATATAATGATGCATTCATATTTATGGACATCGGATTTTTATATTAAATTTTATTTTCATACATTCTACCCTATGAAATGTGTTTATTTGTTATTAAAATGGGTAATAGGAGATTTTTGAAATGTCCTTGGATTCAAATACCTAAAGTGCAAATATGATGACTAAATATCCTCATTTGTTCAATGGTACTCTTAAGATTATTCTAAATGTTGGAGACGAAATTTCTTAAGCGGGGGAGAATGTAAACTCTTGCCCATTGATATCTGGCTGCATATAAAAAAAAATTAAATAATTAATTGGGAAAAATACTTTTCTGGAAATGTATTTCCCCCAAGGCAACAACAGATTTGTCGCAAGAGAGACAGATTCTTCCCAAAATCATCTCCCTCCTTCAATTCTTAGACAATCTCTCCTTTTCCAGCATTAATAAAACCTGCACTCCAATTTCTGATTACCACATTCCTCTTGTGGCTAATTTCTTTCTCCAAGACGATTCTTTGTTTTGTCAATTAGAGCGGAGACCCTATGACCAAGTCTTCATCAATCTCGATAAGTCATTGGCTTCCCTTCTCCTTTGTAAAGATTCAATTTGTTGGATGAGGTTCTAAATCTTGGGTTGTAATTTGTAAGGTTTGGTGTTTGGCTAAGTGCAAAAGCTTGGCGTTTCTAAGAATTTTTTGGAGATCAAAAATCGGAACCTAAGTTTAAGATGGAGGTATAAAAAATCAACTTTTACATCTGTAAATCCTTTGTTAGTGGTGTTTTGATTAAGTCTTGGAATGTTGATTATGGATTGGTTGTTATTTGAAAAAATAGATGAAACCTTGCAATTCTGTTGTGCGTATTTCTGTCGGTGAGAAATGTCTGACAACGACTCAGCTAGCACTGGGTAGAGATGCGCGTTGTGCCAAACCGTTGTTTTCGGTTGTTGGCAACTGGCAGAGACAGGGAGTCTCGGCCAGAGTTGGTTCTATTCGCTGCAAAGAATAGGATCGGGAATGTCGAGGACATGAACGCAACAACGTTTGTGCGAAGGAGACGCAGTCTCTAGTGCACAGGTCACATACCAAACTTTCGGGTCTGGACTGCAAAATGGAGCTTGGGCCTGCAAGTTGGGTAGAAGGCTTGGGTCAAATGGCCAACAGGCCAAGGCCTATTTTGGGCCAGTGAGTGTGCCTGTGTTAGGCATGTTTTCAATAATATTGGAAATATTATTGAGAGTATTTCACACAACTTTATAATCTTATTTTAGGTACCCAATTATTTCATTAAAGTGTGAGCTTAAACATTTGGACATTTTAACAAATTGGGCTTGGGTCGGAATAACCCACTTCGAGGTAGGAATTATTTATGCACTTCATTTGCATACTTTTTATAAAATAATTATTTTTTTAATGACCCTTTTTTTCTTACCTTAAAAAATCGTGTAAAATTTAAAAATTTTATAAAACAACTCAAATCTTCATTAATTTCTTTTAAATTAAAATCAAAGTTCTTTTTCTTAAAAACTCAATTGTTAAAAAATCTTATTTAAAACTCTTAGTTAAATCTTTATTAACAGTGGAAGACTTTATTTATAAAATTATTTTTCTTTAAAGTATAGCGAAAGAAAAAATAAATAATTCATAAAGAACAATAAACAAACCGTTTACTAATTATTTACAAAATTCTTTTCTCTTTAATACCATTAGCCTAGCCAGCCACAAGTCTCACTCGTGCAAATCCTTCACCAGCTGCTCCTTAATCTATTCATCATTTTCTCTCATACTTGTTCCTACAGCATAAGTCGTAAACTATTAACGTAACACTCAGTAAGTGATAAAACCTAATATGCTAGATGCATATGTTGCGCCATTTTAAATTGCATGCAGTTTCTGTTTTTGTTCTCTTTCTTTTTATCTTTTATCTTTTCACATTTACGTACTTTATTTCTGTTTCTGTTTCTGTTCCTGTATCCATTTCGGTATCCGTGATCGTACGCATTTCCATATCTGTTCCCGTGTCTATTTTTGTGTCCATATCGTATCTGTATCTGTATCTGTTTCCATTTATGGAAACGCGTTTCCGTTTCCATTTCTGTTCCCATTTCCATTTCGGTATCTATGCTCGTACCATTTCTATATCCGTTTCAATTTCCGTTCTCGTATACGTATCTGTTTCTCTTTTCATATTCTTTTATTTACTTGTCTTTTCTTTTCTTTTATTACTGTGTTAGGCTGGAACTACTGGACCACAGAAACTTTTATCTTTTCTTTATCTTTTCATATTCTTTTGAAAGTCGTGTGCCTAATGCTCGTGAATGTATGTAATTTCTAACATATAATTAAGGAAATATAAATAAACACCCAATTCACATAACATGCTCGATAAAGCAGTAGACATGCTATTTAAAATGTTAAACATGCTTATAAAATAATAGACATGCTTATAAAAATTGTAGACGTACTAGTAAAGCGGTAGACATGCTACTAAAACTATAGACATGCTATTAAAACTGTAGACATAATCATAAAACTGTAAACAACGAAACATGCATATCCTATTATTGTGACGTAGGGCACTAAGGATCAAAGCACACACATATCACTTGATTCCTTAAAACTTTTCAACACTCTATTTTAACTTTTACAATACCTTCAAAATCATTAAATAATAGTTATTAATAACCACTAATTATTAGCTCCATTTCTATAATTCTACTATCCTTGACAATAACCATTAATTAGAAACCAATCATGGAGAACCAAACAACCTAAAACTCCTTAAAAGAATATGACTTCTCCATGATATCCCACCTAACAGCATTCAAAATATAAACCAATTCTCTCCACTTGGATAACAGTAAGCTCCTACTCTCCCCTTCAATTTCATTTTTTATTTTATCCCTTTAAATTCTAATTTCATTTAATTATCCCCCTAATTAATTATACTTATATTTTAATTCTAACTAATTCCTCAATTATATCTCACTACTTTAACCCTAATTATTATCCCAATAATTTCTGTTAAATTATAATCTAACGGTTGCGTCTTTGGTAATATCCTGATAAATACCCAATTAATCCAAACATCCCCAATTATACTTATTAAATTATGCTATGGAAACTTGGGGTATTACAATTTTGAGACGAGTCTCATATTAAAATGACGCATTCATTTTTATGACCGTCGGCTTTTTATATTCTATTTTATTTTCACTGTTCACGTTTTAATTAAGCATGCTTATAAATATTTCTAGATCAACTTGGTCGTGCAAATCAAGTTTGATCGACCCGATTTGGGGTTCGTTTTATTTTCACACATTCTACCATGCGGAATGTGTTTGTTTGTTGTTGAAATGGGTAATAGAGGATTTGTGAAATGTTCTTAGGTTCGAATCCCTAAAGTTAAAATATGTAATAGGATAGCTATATGTGTTGTGTTCTTAGGTTCCGAATTCCTAAACCTGATTAGGGTATTATTTGGCTTTTGTGATCACCGAGCATCGCTCTTATTCTATTATATGCCTATGACATGGTGTGCTCGGAGTCCGTAAGTGGCTCTATTTTAATTGTGATTTTGATTAGTGCACCAAGATCCTATTTTGATTACATACCACGTATTAGTGGGTCGTTTTAAACACGTGCCCTTTTGTACAATTTAAAAAAAAATGAATTTATAAAAATGTGATTTTAAATTCATGTATGCTTAATAACAATTCTTTTAATTTAAAATTTGTAAATCCCTATTGAGTATAGTCAACTCACCTCAATGATAACTTTCAGGAATTTATCAGCCAGACTTCTAGTTACCGAGTCAGGATTAGATCCAACAGAGTTATTTAATTTCTATCATTTTAATAATTTCCCTTTAGAGACATTTTGTGAAGTATACTCATTCATTTGAAAAACTGTAATCCCCAAATTCATAATTTATTTTCCGCACAGTTTTCTTTTATTTAAATTATATTACTTTTCTATCTGAATTCACTTTTGGACATGTTAAACCCATTGTATGTTGGGTCATGACTTTTAATAAATAAACTTTAGTCTTCCGCTGCTAAATAATAATTTTAAGTGAAATTGGTCAGATGATTCGATCCTTTTGAACTGGATCATTTCTCATTCTATCTCGAGTGCTTTTGCGGGTAGTGACAATTGCTGCTAGTAGGAGAAATTCTCTTAGTGGGAGTGAGATAATAGTCAAATATTGCTGCTGGATATATTTTACTTTTGACAGTAGTATTAGTAAGTTAATTCTATGAAGCATCTTTTGATTCTTATATATCTTGATAATAATTTAAATAGTGAAAGCATGGCAACCCTTTTGTTGGAGGAAAAATTGCTGCGAGCGTAGCTAATGTCAAATGAATTATACAGATATCACGTCGCTTGAAAATACAGAAGAGATTAATATATAAGTATAGTTTCCCCTCTAAATTTTTAAGTCATGTTTTGGAATAACACTTGAGAATAAATCTGTGCAAATCTTGATCAAGAGCGGATAGTATCTTACTTGCAAAAGTGGGGTTACAGAGAAAGTGAATGAGAAAGAGAGCCGGCAAAAATTGTTCAATCTTCAATCCAATATACAAGAACAGCAACTGAATCAGAGAAGAACACACTCCTTAAACCCATTGCATTAAATGGAATGAAGTAGCTGGTATTAGGGACAACTAATTAAAAAAAAATGCTTCCCAGCTCAAATTATGTCTAGTAAATATTCCCTCTCAAATTACAGTTGCTTCCATCAAAATGCAAAGTCCACCTGTTCAGCCATTGATACATATGGAAAGTACAAAAAATTCATCATCTCTTGCAGCCACTCCTCATCTTGTTTGATCTACAGAAGCAAACCCACCAAAATTTAGTTTAAGATGTACAGATTGATCTTGTAGCTAGAGACTTGTAATGGGTACTTTTTTTCTACAATATGCTACTGAAATACTTATTCGAGTACGTATTGGTCGTCATACAAGCATGATTTACGAAGCATTTTCTAACCAAAGATAGAAAACAATTAGCATAAAAAACTTTGAGTACATTTGGGACATCATCGCAGGGGTACAACTCCGGGCGGTGGTGAGTCGTCCGACTTTCATTTTTTCCGTTCACCATTTCTTGGTCACATGCTTCACTATTTCTCACAAATCTCCCTCGAACTCTAACTCTTCTGTCAGCTAAGGTTTTCCTACATGCATACTGCACGTAACCGGTGAGGGTGGATTGATGGTTTTCTGAAGGGAAGAGAAAATGGAAGACGATGGAGGAGGAGGAGGAGATGAGAAACTACCTTGATGGTTTTGTCGAAATTCCTCTGGTTTCTCTTTTTCAGATATCTTACTATTCTTTCCTTCCTTTCGGCTTCTGAGTATCGGCAAACCTTCATGTTCGATTCTTCAATTATCGGGATTTGATCGCTTTGAAACACCTGAAATTTTAATGATTTACTATGAGTTATTTGTTAAGATATATATAACATGATTCTCCGTCCAAAAATTTAAGCTTTTAGAATTGTTATTAATTTATCATCGTTCACTTGTGGAACAAGTGTGAACACCACCATGGATCGTTGTCATCTTCGATAAGTATAAAAGTATGCATACCCATCTTTCTCCGGCGAAGGGATATGCGGGCTTTATTTTCCTCACAAAACCACAGCAATCTTCTCCGAACTGAAAAAGCTCAGGCTGGTTTCCACCGTTGGAAACTGTAAAGCCATCAATCCCATAAACACCACCCATGTTAAACTGAGGTACTACAATGTCCAATTTCCCATGTTCTGGACGGGGATACGGCATGGGGAGCAGCGCTGCCGACAAACAATCTGAGTCCGAGCGTAATGCCTGATCGGAACCACCATTTTCGAATGCAGAGTTAGGGACCAAACTTTCTTCGTCGGCCCACAATGCCTCGTCCCCAACTCCTGCCGCCATTGCAGAAGTTTGAAACTCAGAGAAACGAGAGAAAACGGTGGGGTCATAGCAGAGTTGAGAAAAGGAAGCCATTGAAATTATCAAACAGAGAAAGCGGGGGTTCAACAGTGATTATGAATCAGATACATATGATGCTGAGACCTTTTAGTGCATCAATGTACATTTATAGCAACTTTCTAGTGGGCATTGTCCATCGGTTCATACAAAACCAATCATTTCTCAATTTATAAAATTCTATTGGCTTTATTCAAAGTCAAGTTATTCATATTTGTCACGTTCTCAAGGGGCCCTTAAATAAAATAAGAAACAACCTGATAAAAAATTGAACTGAATTATCCGACCCTTTAACTTACTTAAAAAGCAGCGAAAGACTTATATGAGAAAATAAATAGTCAGGCCCAACCAAACTAGACTTACAAATAGGTTTAAAAGTGACAATAGATTGACTAATAAAATAAGTCCATTAAGTACATGTATCATAATTAAATGAGAATATACAACTTAAATTGAACAATAATTAACAATGTCAAATTTTGCACGCAAAATTCACATTAAAATAATCAGAAGTAAATGTCGAGTCCACCTTGCATCGACATCTAGGGATCCTAATAATTAAATCCTGAAAGAAAATGTCGTTGGGGTGAGTTAACTAAACTCAATAGGAATAAATCTTATATTCAACAATATAATAAACAAAATGCATATGAGCATGCTGAGTTAAAACAAATTATGCAAAATAAAGCAAAACACACTAGGGTGAGTTTTCAAAACAACTCATTATAGTGTGATACGTAACATAAACTAACTCACTATTATAAATTTCAATAAAAGTGGAGTCACTCACGGACTCCGAGTGTAACGCCCTAAAGCATTAAAACTTTTTCTTTTTTCTATTTTTTTAATACGTCATACATAAAATTGTGCCTATAAACATACACAGCGGAAGTCTTTAAAATAAATCTCTTTTGAAATCTAAGCTCAATAAAACTCAACATTTATTAACTATTCTTTTTTACCTTTTTAAAACCATGCAGCGGAAGTCTCAACGAAAACTCATTTAAAATCAAATGTATTAAAACTCAATATTTAAATACATATATGTATTTATAAAATGTTTTTACTTAAATCTTAACAATAATAAATATAACTTTGAAAGAAAAGCTTTATGACACATTATTAAAATCCTTCTCTGTTTCAATCATCACCCACAAGTCAACTTCACTTTTACAACGCTTTATCTTCGCCCATGAAAATTCCTTTTCAACAGTGCTATCAATTATTTCAATTATCATGTTCTTGGATAAATTCATCGTTACTTATATCACAAAGTTCAAACTATGAGTCTAACACTCAGTAAGATATGCACAACATAATATGGGTATGCAATGCATTTTCATAGAACATGTCTTTTCATTTTTTCTTTTCTTTTTCCTTCATTTAATGATCTTGCAACCTTTTTCGTGATTCTAACAGAATGAGTAGGCGTGACTATGATAAATACACCACTGAGGCTTGTGAACTTTGGTGAGATAATTCCCCTAACTGGGACCTCCGTTAGTG
Organism: Begonia loranthoides; assembly: GCA_022433065.1. Taxonomy (NCBI): domain Eukaryota; kingdom Viridiplantae; phylum Streptophyta; class Magnoliopsida; order Cucurbitales; family Begoniaceae; genus Begonia; species Begonia loranthoides. The sequence goes on from CM039482.1 coordinate 14,929,034, forward strand.
TTGTTGTAATACCCAAAATTTTTAGGTTACATTAAACTTAGACTAAGGAGGATAATGATTGTGAATTATTGGATATTATGGAAATGATTTTATTATGGATTGTAATACACCAAAAATTAGTTTTAGTAAACATAATAAGTTTGGTATAATTAGTGACGATTGTTGGAGTGGATTGAAGATCTATTAGATGATTTTAGAGTTAAGTGTGGATTATGGGTTAGAAGATTGTTAAGTTAGTAAAGAAAATGATAAGTTAGCAAAAATGGTAGTGGCGTATAAGTTGATTAGCGATGTGGAATCGGCCGATCTGGTGATCAGCAGCTAAAAGTGTTAGTGGCAAATAAATGGTAGAGCGGTCGATCAAGAGATCGACAGGGAAACTTGAGTTGTGGCTAATCGGAGATCAACTGGCCCTTCTATAGAATTCTAGAAAATGCTTTTAGCATTGTTTCGGTCAATCATGGCCTATGTTGGTGATCGACCAGGACTCTTGGCTTGCGGCTAATCAGAAATGGTTGGCGGTCGATCGTCCTCATGAAGGAGATTGACTGGCTCCACTAGAAATTTCAAAAACTGTGTTTTTAAGTGTTGTTCCGGTCGATCATGGGAAAGAGTCTGATTGACAGGGAGCCTCATTTGTCTCCTGGAATCAGCTGTGATGTAGTGTATGATGGGATGAAATGGATGCTTCTACAGCCCACCATTTGTCCTTCATTTACAAATGGCAGTACAAATGAAGAGTTAGGTGAGATATTTTTTGGGTTATGTGAAGCGTATGAGGAAAGCTTCCAGGGAGATAGAAAAGAGAAAGAGAGGGAGCTGTGAGAGAGAGAGAGAGAGAGAGTTCTGTGAGGGAGAAGTCTTTGGAGAAATGGGAGAGAGAGAGAGAGAGAGGTCTCTGGAGAAGGGGGAAAGAGTTTAGAGAAATAGAGAGAAAGGAGAAAAGAGTAAAACAGAGTAGTTCAAGAAGGAGAAGTAGAAGAGGAAAGGGAAGGTTTGAGAGCTCTGGTGAACTACTGAAAGGAGAACTATTTTCTTTTGTTCTTCCTGGATCTTCAGGTATTCAGTGTTCTCTCTTGATTTTATAGATTTATGAAGAGATCTTGTTAAAGTGGAAGATAAAGAGCAATGCTCTCTATTTTATTCTCTGTTGTGGTTATCATTTGATGGCATGGTAGAAAGTTAGGCACTGCTGTTGGATTTTGGTTTTATATGTTGGATATTTCCTCTATGAATTATAGTTATGAAGAATGTTATTCTAATAAATGTAGTTGTTGTCCTCTGGGGTTTTTATTCGATAAAATTGTTAGTGAGTCGTACCCTGTTCGTTCCTAAATCTCTCTCTCTGCTGTTATTGAAAGTGGAAAATGAATGAAACTATTTTTTGTCATTATAGGTTTGATAAATATGCTTTGTTGATGAAAATAAGTGAATGAAAATTGTTAGGTTGGAAGTTCTCTATTGGTTCACTATTTTGAAGATTGAAGTTGCTCTCTGTTGTGTTCCTGCTCACTGGATATTGATTGGAGTGACTGTTGTGATGATTTAATGTTCTAATGTAAAGAGTGTAGAATGTTGAATATGTGAATGATGAAAAGTATAAATGATTTAAGAGTTTCACTTAACTAGTTTGGTTATTTATTACTTATTTGCTACCTAGTTTAAACTCTTTGTGTTAATTAAACTGTCATTTTCCTCATTCAATGGATATATTATTTGCATGTGTTATTCTAGTTTGATATCTATGTGTTAACAAAACCCTACGTTAAGCAATTAAATTAGCATTTCAAATTAACTAGCACTTTATAACCAATTCACCAATTCAGTTAATCTAAGCATGTAAATAATTTGATTTAATCTAAACATGTGAACTAATTAATTGGTGTTTATAATCTCCCTTGAGCATGTTAATTTGACTTAAGCATGTTAATTATAACTTAAGCATGGTAATTATCACTTAAGCATATTAATTAACTTAACTAGAATAATTAATTAGACTTGAGTGTGTTAGTGAATTAGCATTTTCAATTAATTAACACTAAGTAGCATGTGAACTAACTAGGTTATGCCATGTTTAATCGGCACGTAATTAGCATGTTGGTTAACTAGTTAATTAAAGCATGTGACCTAGTTAATCGATGTATGTTAATTTACTAGTATAATCTTTCATGAGCATGTTAATTCATTAGATTAACTAATTAGAATTATGATTGAAATCTTGACTTGAGCATGTTAACTAACTAGGACAACAATTGATTAACTAGTTGAGCATATTAATTAATCATTCTTGGACATGTAAATTAATTAAGAATACACTTGAGCATGTGTAATTAATCAGTTGTTTAATTAACAGTTGTTATTTATTCCTTAAGCACGTTAATTAAATTATGCTTTCAGATGCACGTTGATTGTTAATTCCATTATATTTCCTTTATTATTGTGATCTCCATATCCAAGCATGCCCCTAATTGTTTAATTATTTCCATAGTTGTTTCCTTTCATACTTGTTAGTGTGTCCTCTATTCACCTTTGGTTGCAACCTTCCATTATATGTTTTACTTTCTTTTATATGCAATTTCAATTATAGTTTGCTTTCATTTCAATACGATTGTCATTTACTTCTTTATATGCACAATGTGAACTGCATCATGCATCATGTTAGGTTGAAAATGTATGGTCATGCATCATGTTAATAGAAACCAATAGGGAGTGCCGCTGGAGGTGGTGCTCACACATGCATTATGTGAGGTAAAATGAAGAAAATGATGGAAAAGAAGAAAAAGGGAGTTGGGTGATGGTAGGGTAAGTACGGATCAGCTAGGTAGACAGAATTAAAAGAACATTACCTTTCCCTTGTCAGGACTGGGATACTATCTACTCTAGGTGGTTGAAGCTGACAAAGATCTACCCTACATCCACGGATTCCTCCAATCTCAAGCTCAATGTACGAGTAACGAATGAATGAACAAAATTAAAGTAAATAACAAACGAACGTAATGAAAGGATTGGTTTGGGTAGCCCCCACTCAAAAAATTACTAAAGAGAGGCATAAACATAATTGCATTAACCTTTTTTCCTTACTAAGCCTTTGGGCTTACAAATTACTTGGGGTGTTGGTGTATGATAGGCTCCAAGAATCACCAAGAGCACAAAATAGAAATCTGTCCCGAAATCTATAATAATCCGAACCAGTAACGCTAAAACAGAATTAACTCCTAATTCCCACGTAAACTTGGGCTGAAACTTGAAGGGCACAAACTTAACACATTCAAATAAATCGTGTCAAAAATGCATTACAAAATCCACTCTAGATCTCCACTTATGGTCGAATCAACAGAACTCAAAAACTAGGGCTTCTCCTGGACTGATTTGGCGACCAGAATTAAAATAGAGAGATCTCACTCCATATAAATCCAATAATTACCAAATTTGGCAGGCAGAAACTTCACTCAACATAGAATAAATCTCTAGAAGAAACAAACTTTAAAAGGATAGCGCACGGACCTCAAAATAGAGCTTCAACAAAGTGTTTCCAGCAGTTCAAATAAAGAAACAGATTCACAGAAAGAAATAAAATTCATAGAAATTCAACTTCCACTTGGATATCTCGAACAACCCTTCAAGATCTCATAGACATTCAACCAAGAGAACAAAGAGATACCAAGAGAACTAGATATAACATAAAAACCATCAAATAAATAGATGAAATCTGAGGAGTCCGTGAACCTCCTAATGAGAGGGACGACTTGCGGTTTGCTGAGAAACAAACACTCTCCAAGGGGTGGAAACCTACTTCTATCTCCACTCCACAATCCACACCTTGAAGATGAGGTATTGGAAGAGATAGTATCCCGAAAATGCAAGGCCAAGAGGTTTCAAGAATGCCTTGCAAGGGTGATGGAGGAATCGGCGCTAAGGAAGGGGAGGCGGCGGGTTTCTTCTTTCAGAAGAGAACCTAATTTTCCATTTTCATCCAAAAAAATCGGTTCTTCATTCTCAAAGAGGGGTTATAAAACCCAAAGTGTTTACAAAATAAGCCAAAAGACCAAAATGACCCTGACTTAAACAAATAGACATGACTTACACAAAAATCAAAAATCCCGAGTGAAATTTTTAGACTCTGTAAAATGGAAATTTGACATAGCAAACGAAAACAAATTATAACATTCAATAGCTTAATCGAAACCTCTGTATGTTGCTACATTTGGTATGAAGGACCAAAGTTGAAAAGACGTCATCCCAATTGTCGAAAAAGCCCTTGAACGTCCGCAGCTCAGATTCTAGGCGGAATTGGAAAACCCATAATTTTCTTCAAAAGATTGCATGACCTCCATTAGCCCAAATGCCAACTCCTCTTTGTTTATTTGATAAAGGAGCCATTGACTCTGGCCCAAGCGACAGGAATTTGGGGCACATCAGTGTAGGTACTTGTATGAGTAAATCAAATGCACGGAATTAAGAATCAATGCGAAAACAAAGAACAGATAATAAATTGCAGAGATGAAGGATTTGCACACGCGAGAATTGGGGTTGGCCAGGCTAAAAGAGTAAAAGATAAAACGGTTATAATTCATTTGTATTTAACTGTTCGGTTTTCATTTCTCAAAACGCGGTATTTAATTTGTTCATATTCTTCCTTAAACGATTTATTTATGCTTCCGCTATGTTTTGCTAAAACATGCTAGGTTTTGCTAAACCCGCTATATTTTAAATAAATGATTTTCAAAACGCTTCTGCAATGTTTCAACGAAAAAGGGTTTTTAATGGTCCGGGTTGGCACTCTGATATCATTTTAAAAAGAGATTTCAAAATTTTAAATTTCACACATTTTTAAAGGATTTACGAAAAAATGGGTCGTTACAGTTGGTATCAGAGCATTTGTTTTAAAAATGATTTTTGTAGACGGCTCTAATAATCGTTTTTAAAACTAATTTCGTAGCTCGCTTGTTTTGCTTTACTGCATTTTAAAACTCAGCTTTAATGCTCTGATACGTTTTGCTAAGTAAAACGGTTTTGTAAAAGTCAAATTAGTAATGTAGCCTGCCTACCAGCACAAGCCTCGACGTTGAAAATCCTTCATCCACTATAAGTATACTTCCTAACACTTTACTAATGCATGTTTTCTATTCTAATTCGATAGATGAATTGCTAGGAGATAACCTGTAGGGACTAGTGGACTTAGAAATGATGAGTATTTTGTTTGTATTGGGATTGTACATTCGCGGTCGTGTCGATGTGTTGGATTAGATTTTTGAGATTTTGGATGATATAAGTGAATATTTTGTAACTGTTTGGGATTTTTATGCAGGATTTAGAGTTTTGGAAGAGTGTAGAAACAGAGGAGACTCAACCCAAATTTTTGGAAAATAAGTGAAAAGAGAATCCCAAGCTAAGTTAGATCAACTAGACCAAAATCGCCTAAGTAACAACGAGTTGACCAACTAGATAGTTAACCGAAGTTACCTAGGTAACGACGGGGTAGATCAACTAGATAAGTAAATGAGGTTTCCTAGGTTATAGTGGACTAGTTAGAGGGTAGATTAGGGGGAGAAAACATTAAGGACGAAGCCGAAGTAGGAGAATAGAATTCCACTATCCAAGTAATTGCCCACTCGGTCTTAACCTTTGGGTGGGAATGAATAGAGAGAGTGTTGTAGGGCCTAAGCAATCAGTTGAGCTTCTCTAGAAACGAGTACGGATACAAAAACGGAAACAGAAACGGTACTAGCACAGAAACCAAAACAGAAATGGGAACATAAACCAAAACGGAAACCAAAACAGAAATGAGTTTCTAGAAATAGAAACGGATACAGAAACGGATCCAAATACAGATACAAAAACAGACACGGGAATGGATAGGGAAATGCATACGATCACGGATACGGAAACAGATACAAAAATAGGAACGAAACCAGATACAGATACATATACAGAAATGGAGATAGAAACAAGAACAGAGACGAAAAAGGAAACGAAAATGGAAACAGAAACGGAAACAAAAACGGAAATGGAGACGAAGATGGAGACGAAAATGGAAATGGAGACAGAGACAGAAACGAAAACGGAAATGGAAACAGAAACGGAAATGGAAACAGAGATGGGAACCGAGACAGATACGAAAACAGAAATAGAAATGGGAACGAACTTCCAGGAATGAATTTTCGGGAAGGGATACAGAAACAGAAATGGATACGAAAAATGGAAAAGGAAACAGCACCGGAAACAGGCACAAATACGAGAACAGATACGAAAACAGAAACTGAGACGAAAACGAAAACGAGCCCAGATACGGGAATGGATATAGGAACTGAAACTAAAACAAAAATAGATACGGATACGAATACGGATACAGGAACGGAAACAAACACAGAAACGGAAACAAGTATAAACATAAAAAGGGAAGCGAGACAGAGATAGGATCTAAGGAACGATGGGATGATCGATGTGCAAGAGTAGGTTAGCCTTCAACATAGCTATGAAATAGTGTAAGTATATGACCTAGCATGTTAAGAAGGATAAATTAGAAGGCAAAGAAAGAGAGAAAAGTATAAGTGTCAGGCCTCAAGTCATGAAGTAAGGAGTATATGAGGGGTAGAACCGTATAGGAAAAGTGACTTCGACGTCAAGTTGGGAGTCTTTTGGTAGTAAGAAGGTCGTGGAGACTCTCCCTTGGTGTTGAATCACTTAGCTGTCAGTAGAGAATTTGATGTGGAACATCAAATTAAGGAGAAAAATGTTGTAGCTTGAAGGGTCGAGCAGCAACGTTGAAACATTTACTATACTTAAGCGATATTTGGATGTAAGAAAGTTGCCATTTTGCTCTTGATGTTGAAGAATGGCCATGATTGGGACATTTCTTCCTTAGAATCTACGTAATCAGAGTAGCGCAGTGGAAGTGTGGAGAGTGAGTGCGAGACTTGATCGACTTTTTGGTGCAAGAGTATGTGTTTTGGATGAAGTCAAGTTTATCAAGAAGCAGTAGTTGGCAAAAATTAGTCGTTAGATGGAGTAGATAGTCCAGATAAAATGAAGTACTAGGACCTCTAGGGGGAAACTACGTCGTCAAATGGGGTAGCTAAGAAGAGATTTGATGCGCAGGTTGCGTTAGTGAGAGTATTACGCTAGGGAAAATTTCAAGGACAAAATTTATATAATGAGGGAGGTATGTAACACCACGACTTTTTAAGTTGGATAATTGTCAGGGTATTACCGAGTACGTATTCGGAGCGTTAAGTCTAAGGGTATTTTCATTACATTTTCCCCATATACATGATATAATCAAGTGTTGGGGTGATCAGGATATTACATTGTATATTTATACGTGTCATTTTATGACGTGTATTTATGGAAAAAATATTAGGGGATAAAAGTTAAGTGGGAAAAATGTGAAGAAAGACTGTTCAAGGCATTTTCGAACGCCTGCGGACAACATACGAACAAGTTATGTCGTCCATACGTGCATTGCGTGGCATCCTTGTACATTGGGACGCAGCAGGACGAGAAATTGCATCCTAATGCGTCTAATGCCAGACTTTCAAACGCAAGCGGATGACTTGCGGACAAGAGATGTCATCCACAAGTGCATAGCCGCATCACCCCTTAGCCTTGGGACAACTCAGGACGCGATTTTGCGTCCTGACTTCACTGTGTTGTGGAGTTGCGGATGATGTCTAGATGATGTGGACATGGTTGGTCATGTTAGGATCGAATTTGTCCGAACCCTGGGCAGTTTCGGACGTACGTGGACAAGGGTGGCAACGTCCGATTTGCGTCTGTCCAATTTATGGGCAGATTCGAACGCGTGTAGACACTTCATGCGGACGCCAAAACGCGTCCGAATCTCATATGCGGACGGTACGGATAGGACGAGGATACCAGTTCTCGTCCAAGGAAGCGAATTAGCCTTTCGGGATTTTTTCCTTGTGGACAAATGTGGACGAGACCAGTGCATCCGCACTCGTCCGAAATAGCCCAAACCTACGCGAAATTAGAGTTAAAATAATGGAGATTGTCAAGTAGCCATTAACTCCCCTAACAGAAGCGACTCTACCCCACCCTCTAGCATAGGCGCCAACCTCCCCCTACCCATCGCCTCCTCTCTACCTCCCTTAGGCGTCCAGTTTGTCCCCTCCGCCTCCAAGTATGATTTAGCTACCTCTCCCCTTCATTCTTCCATTTTACAGTTTAGTTTTCCCCTTCTGCAAGGGAGCCTTCCTTCCTGTGAGAGTGAGACCTGCAAGAGAGGGATTGTGAGTTAGTAATTTCCCCTTCAGTAAACATGAGTGTAGTGAGGTGAAAATTGGGTGAGAGCTGTGGTGTGAGATGGAGGAGCTGGAGCTGCTACCATCCGTGATGGAGCTGCTGCCATCCGTGAAGGAGATGGAGCTGAAGTTTACTGTCCCTAAGTGTTAGTCTTCAATTTAGGTAAGGAACTAGGGGTGTTTTGGCCTATGGAGGCCCTACACCACAAGTAGGGGTGCGTGAGTTGTGTTGGTTTACTTGGATGATTTTCGGTTGTTATTCCCTTGTTGATGCTCTGTGATTTCCCTATCCTTACTGTCATAGTTAATTGTTAGCTAGTAGTTAATTGTTAGTTGATAGTTGAGATTTCCTTGGTTGATCTACTATTATTTCTGGGATGATTTACAGTTGACAGTTCCTTATTGATAGTCTACAGATTTCTCTTGCTATTTGTTACTCACTGGTTGATAGTGCAGATTTCCTTGTTGTTAGTTGTTCTCCATATTGCAAATGTTTTACCTTGACTGCTGTGATGATTTAATGTTCTAACGTAAAGAGTGTAGGATGATGAATATGTGAATCATGAAAAGTATAAATGATTTAAGAGTTTCACTTAACTGGTATGGTTATTTATTAGTTACTTGCTACCTAGTTTAAACTCTTTGTGTTAATTAAAATGTCATTTCCTCGTTCAATGGATATATTGTTCCCATATGTTATTCTTGGTTTGATATCTATGTGTTAACCAAACCCTATGTTAAGCAATTACATTAGCATGTTAAACTAACTAGCACTTTATAACCAATTCACCAATTCAGTTAATCTAAGCATGTAAATAATTTGATTTAATCTAAACATGTGAACTAATTAATCGGTATTTATAATCTCCCTTGAGCATGTTAATTTGTCTTAAGCATGTTAATTATAACTTAAGCATTGTAATTATCACTTGAGCATATTAATTAACTTAACTAGAATAATTAATTACACTTGAGTGTGTTAGTGAATTAGTATGTTCAATTAATTAACACTAAGTAGCATGTCAACTAACTAGGTTATGCCATGTATAATCGGCACGTAATTAGCATGTTGGTTAACTAGTTAATTAAAGCATGTGACCTAGTTAATCGATGTATGTTAATTAACTAGTATAATCTTTCATGAGCATGTTTATTCATTATATTAACTAATTAGAATTATGATTGAAATATTGACTTGAGCATGTTAACTAACTAGGACAACAATTGATTAACTAGTTGAGCATATTAATTAATCCTTCTTGAACATATAAATTAATTAAGAATACACTTGAGCAAGTGTAATTAATTAGTTGTTTAATTAACAGTTGTAAATCATTCCTTGAGCACGTTAATTAAATTATGCTTTCATATTCACGTTGATTGTTAATTCCATTATATTTCCTTTATTATTATGATCTCCATATCCAAGCATGTCCCTCACTGTTTAATTATTTCCATAGTTGTTTCCTTCTATACTTTACTTTATTGGGTGCTCCATGGCTATTACGTGTCAGTGTGTGCACTATTCAACATTGGTTGTTACCTTCCATTATATGTTTTACTTTCTTTTATATGCAATTTCAATTACTGTTTGCTTTCATTTCAATACAATTGTCATTTACTTTCTTTATATGTGCAATGTGAACTGCATCATGCACCATGTTAGGTTGAGAATGTATGGTCTTGCATCATGTTAATAGAAACCAATAGGGAGTGCTGCCGGGGTTGGTACTCACACATTCATTATGTGAGGTAAAACGAAGAAAATGATGGAAAAGAAGAAAAAGAGAGTTGGGGGATGGTAGGGTATGTACGGATTAGCCAGGTAGACTAGATTAAAAGAACATTACCTTTCCCTTGTCGGGACTGCGAGATTGTCTACTCTAGGTGGTTGAAGCAGCCAAAGATCTACCCTACCGCCACAGATTCCTCCAATCTCAAGCTCAATGTACGAGTAACGAACGAATGAACAAAATTAAAGTAAATAACAAACGAACGTAATGAAAGGATTGGTTTGGGTAGGCCCCACTCTAAAAAGGACTAAAAAGAGACATAAGCATAATTGCATTAAACCCTTTTTCTTACTAAGCGTTTGGGCTTACAGTTTACTTGTGGTGTATGTGTAGGTACTTGTATGAGTGAATCAAATGCACGAAATTAGGAATCAATGCGAAAACGAAGAACAGATAATAAATTACAGAGATGAAGGATTTGCAGGCGCGAGAATTTTGGCTGGCCAGGCTAAAAGAGCAAAAGATAAAACGGTTGTAATTCATTTATATTTAACTGTTCGGTTTTCTTTTCTCAAAACACAATATTTAATTTGTTCAGTATTCTTCCTTAAACAATTTATTTACGCTTCCGCTATGTTTTTCTAAAACCCGCTTGGATTTGCTAAAACCCGCTATGTTTTAAATAAATGATTTTCATAAGGCTTTCGCAATATTTTAATGAAAAAGGGTTTTGAACAGTCCAGTTTGGCACTCTGATATAGTTTTATAAAGAGATTTCAATGGTCTTAACAAAATTTTAAATTTCACGTATTTTTAAAGGATTTACAAAAACTCGAGTCGTTGCAAGTTGAGGCTTGAGTTGAATACCAAAGGTAAAATAGTAATAGTAGTAAAAAAAAAAAAAAGAAGAAACTGAATGACAAAATATTTTTGTAAAAGTTGCATAGCATGTGTATTACATATTTTATATCGCTTACTCAGTCTTATGCTTATAGTTTAACTCTTGCGATGTTGGTATCCGTGATATCAAGGATAGGAACAGTTGACAAAGTATTTGCGCGTTGCGGACTTGGTGGCTGGCTAGGCTAACGGATTTAAGGAAAAGGAAATGAAAAAAGTTTTTACAAAGATATTGTTAAATGTATAAAATGTTTAATGTTTTAAGATATTGCACATTTTATAAGCCGTATAGGTTTTAAAGAAAAGAATTTTATTTATCGTCTTTCTAAATGGTTTTAAGAATGAAAAGTCTTCTGCTACACAAATGTTTTAATTTTATGCGCTTTCCAAAGCAAACACGTTTTAAAATGCCACATTGTAAGAAAGGAAACCTGAGTCAATATATTGGTGTACTCAATGCACAACCACTTGGTAAACTTTGGCCAAGCTCCGACATAACCGAGCTAACAAGCTGATGTGAACCTAGGATATTAGATGTCACGCCTAGAGGTGGGCCAGACCAAAACGCTGGGCTAAACGAACTGGTCTTCGTAGAAAACCCGGCTGCCCAGCCCAAGGCTTGTTAAATTATTGCAGAAGACTTGTTTAAATACCTAGCCGCGACCCTTTTGTGATGAGCCATGATCCATATAGTGATTGCGAGAATAATTAATAATGCAGAAATATTAAACTTAAAGAGTCTAAGTAAATACCGTTCATACAATCCAGAAAATCCAACAACCAAGTTAAGTGTTTTTACACTCATCCAAATTAAAGGTAATAGTCATCCGTTTTTACACTTACCGGTAAATAAGAGTTTAACTAGTTAACGAAGAAGAACTAATGAAAACAAGATCTTCAGTCTGATTCCTGCTCAAACTTAATTAATCTTCTCTTTACCTGGAGTGTTAGAAGGCGTAGGGTGAGTGACTAGCTCAGTAAGAAATTTATACGAAATATTATGTTTGTGTAAAACTTGTCTTTACCTTTTCTTGAAAACCATGAGTTTCGGGTAATTATGCACATTTTAATAAAACATTTAAATCTTTTCGTCTCAACGAAATCAAGCCCAAGTGACGAGATCTAAGAAAACATGGTTGTATACATAGACAACTATAGGTTAAAATACTCTCGTCGTGTTTTACACTGAAATCGTGATCCGTGAAAAATGAGGGTCACTCAAGGACCCCTCCGAACAAATACATAAAAAGGTGGCCATCGATACGAGCAACACCCGTTGAGTCTGGAGGAGGATAAATGACGATGGACCGTAGACCCAGCTCATCACCTGGGTTGTCATGAGCAAATTCCATCAACGACACACCCATAATATACACCCTGATCAGGTTTAGGGATTTGCAATCCAAGGAAGCGTCATCACCTTCCTAATCTCATATTTCACATAGCGCGCAAATAAAACATCTCCACGCAGGAGGAGATGTACCGAGGACAGCCTCTTGATACTTTGATACCAAAATCGCCCAAAGTATCAGAAGGATCCATCACTCCCGAAACAAGTTATAATCATCATATAAAAATATGAAATCCAATGTACAAAAGTAAATGTGTAAAACGTCTGTACATATATAGTATAAAAAGCTGATGTGCTGTCGAACAGTCCCCATCAGGTTTTTCATATGTGGTGTTCCACAAAATACGGTTTTATTTTGAAAACTATGTTATGTGATGCAAGCAACTAAGTATAAAGCTCCTACCTCGTGGGCGGTCCTTCCTCGTGTTCGAAGGAACAACTATCTCAAGTGTCGGCTCAAAGTCCTCGAACTCGTCCAAGCCTACATGTTAAATATGAGAATTCATAAATAAATCTCGAGGATCAAGCAAAATAATCCTATACTGGGTTGAAGTTTTAATGTCTATCTTATGCAGCAATATACTGCTATTCAGCATGCCCAAAAACCTATAATTGCCCTCATAGGTATCATCACATCCTCATTTCATAGATGAAATTAATCATTGCCCAGCTTCACATTAAGAGCTCACTAACAATTCCAAATAACAACCTAGTTTGGCAACAACCAATCCCCAACTTATGCAATAACCAATTAACATAACTTGTACAGCTTCAGAACCAACATATTCTACATTCAACAGCAAAACAACAACTGAATATCTCCAAACATTATTATGTAGAACAGTGACAACCTAAGTCATTTCAGAACCAACTAGTAACACAACCATAGTGAATAATACCAAAGCAGAATCCAAATTTTCATTGTTATAATCATGGCTAAAAAAACAGGGCACATAATCCATTATTCTCGGTTTTCATTGCTTCAGTACAATATTTTAAACAATGTAATCCACAGTCTGTAAAACCGTAGCAACAGCAGGGAGTTTTCCATTGAACAGACCAACAAAACCCATCCAAAAATCAAACGAATCATAACAACTGATTTATCAGGGAAACAGAGGTATTATCCTTCCAAAACTGCAAGGAAATCAAAACAGAAATCTCTCACCGAATGCAAAATAGAACTGGATGCTCTGCATTACTCACCAGAGTCTGAAAATCAGCAAAATGGAGCTTCGCGATTCAGCCCTTCGTTGTCCAGACTGCTCTGCTTTGTTGGAAAGCCCTCGGCCCTCTCTGTCCATTCGCAGCTTGGAAAAGCTCGGACACAGTCAAAAATAGCCGCGCTTGACAATGCTGGACCACCTGCACCTATCTTCGGCCGTAAACACCCAGCTCCTGCATAGAGTCGATCGTCCCGTCTTCATTGTCGCGAGTCTCGCTCTGTCGCGGTATCCCCTCGGCCAAATGCAAAAGCCAAAATGGGGAAACCCTATTCCCCTTCTCCCCTTTCAACACCCGTCCATTTCGTTTCCCCCCCCCTTTCTTCTCTTTATTTAATTTGACCAATTCCTGACTTATTACGAACATCACCCAACGACATTTATTGCTCCAATCAATTTGCCAATTGTGTTTCTTAAATTAATTCTTCGTTCGGAAATTTCTAATTTCACTAATTTAACAAATTGACCAAATTCGCATACGTGGCCACTACGTGACAATTCGAGTCAATTTTTCAACGTTGTGATCAAATTTTAACACAAAAAATTTACACGTAGAATTTACTCTCTTGAAATTTCTCAGGTTTCACATCTTAACCTCGTTAAAAGAAATTTCATCTTGAAATTTAAAATAAAACCCATCATACATAAAAAAAGATAAGGGTTCTTCCTCATCATGTCAGCTTCGATCTCCCACGTGGCTTCCCGTGTGATTCTTCCATTGCACACAAACCAAAGGGATCTCTCTGTGATGAAGAACCCAAACCTCTCTAGCTAGGATCCGCTCTAGTATCTCTTCATATGATATATCTTCTTGGATGGAAACGTCAGTCCAAGAAATAACGTGAGATGGATCTGGTGTATACTTCCTTAGCTTAGATATATGGAATACGTTATGAACGTATCTGAGTTGGGGAGGTAGGTCAAGCTTGTATGCTACACTCCCAATCCTCTCAACAATTTGGAACGGGCCAATATACCTCGGGGCTAGCTTTCCTTTCACCCCGAATCGTCTTATACCCCACCTCAGGCGCACCTTAAGGAAAACAAATTCTCCTGCGTTGAACTCAACCTCGTGTCTCTTCAAGTCAGAATAGCTTTTCTGTCTACTCTGCACAGTCTTAAGTTTATCCTAAATTACTTGTATCTTATCTGTGATCTCATGGATCATCTCCAGCCCGAGCAAAACTCTCTCTTCTGTCTCAGCCCAACACAATAGTGATCGGCACGGTCTCCCATACAATGCCTCATACGAAGACACACCAATGCTGGTCTGGTAACTATTGTTGTAAACAAATTCGACCAACGACAGATGATTAATCCAGCTATCACCAAAATCCTAGATACAAGTTTGCAACATATCCTCCAAGATCTGAATGGTCCTCTCTGACTTTTCATCAGTCTGCCGATGATGTGTTGCACTAAGATTCAGTTCGGTACCCAAGGCCTTCTACAGAGCCCTCCAAAACTTAGATGTGAATCTAGGATCACGATCTGAAATGATGCTCATGGGAACACCATGAAGATGAACGATGTTATCAGTGTACAATTGGCTTCACTTTGACAAGGAAAATCCATCCTGGTCGCGATGAAGTGGGCGGATTTGGTCAAACGATCCATAATAACCCACACCGCATCCAACTTCTA
Organism: Begonia loranthoides; assembly: GCA_022433065.1. Lineage (NCBI taxonomy): Eukaryota > Viridiplantae > Streptophyta > Magnoliopsida > Cucurbitales > Begoniaceae > Begonia > Begonia loranthoides. The sequence continues at coordinate 14,944,146 of CM039482.1, forward strand.
GGGATTTCTAGGTAGGCTAATGACAAAATCCATCGTGATTCTGTCTTATTTCCAATCAGGGATAGGTAAGGGCTGCAATAGTCCTAGTGGCCTATGATGTTCAGCCTTTACTTGTTGACAAGTCAGACACCCAGCCACAAAATCTGCTACCTCACGTTTCATACCCACCCACCAGTACTGTCGTTTCAGATCTTGGTACATCTTTGTACTTCCTAGGTGAATAGCGAATCTTAATATGTGAGCTTCAGCAAGAATGACCTACCTCAAATCTTGGATATCGGGGACTACTACCCTACCCCGATAGAGTATAGTTCCCTGAATGTTAACTCTCCAACCGTCAAGCTGTTCACCATTGTTCAATTGTTCCACTTTTCCTCTGAGTTCTCCATCTTGCTATTGTAATTGCTTAGTCATCTGAAGCAATGTCGCAGTGGCTACAACATTGTACGTGCAAGCAGTATCCCCTGACTCATTGTAATACCCCGATAATGTTTTCCTCGTGTACGCTATGTAATCAAATTTTGGAGATAATTATATATTACATGGCATATTGATACATATTAAATTATGATGTGTATTTATGGGAAAAATATTACGGGATAAAAGTTTAGTTGGAAAATGTGAAGAAAATAGAATTTTGGCCTATTCAGACACCATGGGGACAAGTACTGGCGTCCGTATGCACGTTGAACGCTTAGGGACGACTTGGGACGTGATTTCGCCTCTTGACTTCTCCGTGCCATGGAGTTTCGGACGCATTCGGACAAATGTAGACGTAAGTTGTCGCGTCCGAATTGAACTGTCCAAGTCTGGACACCTTCGGACGCTTGCAAACGAGCACGGATGTGGAAGGGCCACATCCGATTTGAATCTGTCCAATATATGGATAGATTTAGATGATACATGCGGACACCAAAATGTGTCCGAATGGCATTGCGGACGGTATAGACGAGAGTGGGGACACCATTTCTCGTCCGTGCCCACAATTTTGCCTATAGAATTTTACTCATGCGGATGAGACCAGAGCGTCCGCACTCGTCCAACTGCTCCTCTACGTTCAGGCCGTTTTTGCCTCCCATGCATTCTTCTTCTTTTCCTCCTTCGAGTAGCTCCTTCTCGTCTAGGCGTGGGTGTTACAAGAGTTGGAGTATTTAACTTTCCCTGCTTGCTTCCTTCAACACATAGGTAAGGATTTGATTTTTTTTGGCTTGTGGAGGCCTTACCAACAAGTAAAGTGTGCGTGCGTTATTGTTGTTGTTGTAGTTAAATTCTGTAAATTTCTTAGATGAACTATGTCGATATTTCTTGCAAATTTCCTACAACATTTCTTACTGTCTTTACTCTTTACCTTATAGTTACATACTCTATAGTTACTTTCTATATACTTGATGTTAATTTCATTTCAAAAGTTGATTTACCATTCTGAGAATATTGTCTGATGATAAGTCTAGTAAGGTGGAACCGTGAATCAAGCATGAATGAGAATGAAAGGAACAAATGACTCTGTTTATTTATAGGATTCACTTAGCTATATCCCTGTTGGTTGTTCATTTTAATCTGTGGATATGTGTTGGGTTCTGAACGTGTTCCGTTCACATGTCAACCTACGTTCGCTGTTTCTTTCTATTTCATAGTTCGTTTCAGTCGAATATTAAAAGCATAATTAACCTTTACCTTGTTCATCGTATGCTGTAAATTAGTTGGTAATTTTCATGTTATTAATCTCTATGACAACTGTTAATCTTCATGCTAATTGACTAGAAAACTTCATGTTAACAATTAACCTTCATGCCAACTAGTCATAAATCAAGCATGTAAATTATCCATTCTTGATAATCCTCAAGAATGTTAACTAGTTAGTTCCTTTTTAACTTCAAGCATGTTAATTAACCATTACTCTTTTAATCACAAGCATGGTATTCAATCTCAAGCATGCTAATTAACTATCACTTGTATAATCTTCAAGTTGCCAAATACTTGTTAAGCATGCCAATTACCCATTTACTTCTTAAGCATATTCATAAGCATACTCCCTGACTATTAGTCTACTATTATTTGTCTAAACGTCAAGCACGTTAAATTTCATATTAATCTTCATGTAAGTTAATTTACAATTCTTGCATGTTAATTCACCACTAGTCTTCAAGCATGCCAATTCTATATATAATCTTCAAGCATGTCAATTTACTATTAGTTAATTAAATCTTCAAGCATTGTTAATTCACCATTTCTTGTTAATCCTCAAGTATGTTAATTAGCTAATGCTCATTCAATCTCAAGTATGTTATTCTAATTCCGTGATACCTGCTAGAAACATCATCCTTGTTTAATAGCATGCTTTGTTCACCATTTATATATGTTTCGTTATATTCACTGTTTCTAGATATTTCTTCTATAGCGCCCTACAATTATGCATTCATTCTTTTCATGTATTCATTAAATTCCCGCTATGTACAATTGAGTTGCCATTTACTTATTGAATAGTCATTCTTTAAATTATTGTTATTTACTTTCAGTATATGCGTTATTCAATTGTCATCATGCGTCATGCTAATAGAAACCAATAGGGAGTGCCACCTTAGGGTGGTACTCACATGCATTGAGAGAGGAAAAATGATAAGGAAAAGAAAAGAAAAGAAATGGGAGTTGGGGGGACGAATGGGTAGCGGGTCTAGTCTGCAACTAGCCGAAGCCCCTCCCTTGTCGGGTACGAGAGTTCTAGTTGCGAGTAAAAGGTTAGATCCAACCAACTATTCCATTGCTAGAGAAAACCCTCCAACTCCAGCTCAAAGTACGAGTAAAGAACGAACAAACGAATGTAAAGAAAAAACTGGTTTGGGTGGCCACCATTCCATAAAGGACTAAAGAGAGGCATAGCATGATCATAAACCCCCATTTCATTTACTGGGTCATTGGCTCACGTCCTTACTTGTGGTGTAGGTAACGAAATGGTAGTGTCGGGTGCAGAGGAGGAGACCTTTCCAGTGGAGCCTGCAGAGTATATGGATGAAACGCGACCAGAGTAGATAGGGTAGCTCAAGGAAAGAAGAAAGTATATGTTTTGTAAGGGCTTAATATTTTTTGTAAAACACTAACGATTTCTCAAACCCTATTTTGAACACGTGACTTTTTCACCCTGAACTTTAATATATGTTTGATTTATATTTCCATTTGCATTTCCGCTTCGTTTTAAGAAAATATTGAATATTGGTAGTTTTCCACATTTTTAATTAGTTTTAAATGAAATGACGACCGAGATTTTTAATAAGCACCCTGATACTACTTCTAAAAGAAAATTCATTTGTTGTATTAAAGTTTTAAAATTTAACGTGTTTTTCAAGAAAGATAAAAATCCAGGTCGTTACACTTGTTGTATTGAAGGTTGAAATCTCTAATAGCCACAGATTGCTTCCACTCATCAAGGACAAGACAAGTCATGGATCCTTGAGGATATCGGCTCAAGGCATCTGCCACTCTATTCGCCTTGCCGGGGTGATACTCCAAACTAAAATCATAATCCTCCTAGTACTCAATCCATCTGCGTTGTCTCAAGTTCAAGTCTCGCTGAGTGAAGAGGTACTTCAATCTTTATGGTCAGAATACACCTGGAAATTCACGCTGTATAAATAGCTCCTCCAAATCTTCATAGCAAAAATTATGGCTGCCAACTCTAAGTCATGAGTTGGATAATTCTGCTCATGGGGCTTTAACTGTTGCGATGCATAGGCAACCACTTTTCCTTGTTGTGTAAGCATGTATCCAAGACCAACCCATGAGGCATTAGTGTATATAGCATAAGGCTACTCATTGTCTGGTATAATCAGAATTGGTGAACTTGTCAATCTACTCTTTAGCTCCTCAAAAGCATTCTGACACTTGTTGTCCCACTCAAATATTACCCCTTTTCTGGTTAACTGAGTCAATGGCGTGGTAAGTGAGGAAAAACCCTCAACAAATCGCCAATAGTAACCAGCAAGACCAAGGAAACTATGGATTTCATACACATTTTTCGGAGGCTGCCTCTTCACAACGGCCTCAATCTTTGTTGGATCAATTGACATACCCTCACGCGAAACTACATGCCCCAAAAACTTTACCTTTGTCATCTAGAAGTCACACTTGCTTCTCTTGGCATATAGTCGGTGATTTCTAAGAATCTGCAACACAATCCGTAGTGTTCCCGATGTTGACTCCGCGATTTTGAGTACAATAAAATGTCGCTATAAACACAACAACAAACTATCCCAAGTAGGGTCTGAAAACCGGATTCATGAGGTCCATAAATGTTGCTGGTGCATTTGTCAAGCCGAAAGGTAGAACCAAAAACTTGTAATGACCATACCTCGTTCGAAAAGCTGTTTTCGGGATATCTTCTTCATGGATTCTCATCTGATGGTATACGGACCTCAAGTCAATCTTGGAGTAATATCGTGAACCACCAAGCTGATCTAACAAATCGTCTATCCTAGGCAAAGGGTATTTGTTCTTCATGGTAACTCGATTCAATCTCCAGTAATCTATACAAAGTCTCAAAGTCCTATCGGCTTTCTTCGCAAATAGAACGAGAGCACCCCAAGGGGATACACTCTCCCGAATAAATCCACTTTCTTGCAATTCTCTCAACTACTTCCTCATTTCATATAACTCTGTCGGAGCCATTCTATATGCAAGAGTAGAAACCGGGGTAGTGCCCAGAACTAGGTTGATGCGGAACTCAACCTCTCGAACTGGAGGCAACCTTGATAACTCATCAGGAAACACATCCAGAAACTCTCTCACTACCGAGATATCTGTGTCCTACTCAATGGTCTCGCCATCACCATCAACCTACCAGAGGTTCCCATACTGCTCTAATCCACTGTGCCCACCTAGACAAACCCGTAAGATTGGGTTAGTTATCTTCATGCTAGGGCTAGCCCGGTAGACAACAACCCGTCCATCCTTGGCAATTACAGTGACCCTCTTCAAGTGGCACTCTATGGTCGCTTGGTACTTACATAGCCAGTCCATGCCCAAAATCACGTCAAACTGGCTTATCGATAGTATGATTAAGCTGGCGGAGAACTAGTAGTCATTTAAAACCACACAAACTGACTTACACGCATACGATACCCCTTTATGAGCACCTAGAGGGGTACTGAGCATCAATGGGATTTCCATTTCTACTCCAGACAAACCCAATATAGATGCAAAGATAGTAGAAATAAAAGAGAGTGGCACCCGGTATCGAACAATACTCAGGCAAAAGAATGAGAGACAATGATAATACCATCAACGATGCCCTGGTCCTCCTATCTGATATGGCACTGTGACCCTCCGACTGCATGTGCCTGACCATATTTCTTCTCATTGCCCTTGTAGCCCCTACCGTGGCCACCCCTAGATGAACTAGAGCCAGCCCCACTGCTCTGAAAGGACTGCTCTCTGTAACTACCAGATCCCTGCTGTGGATAAAAGGCGTCTGCTGGTATCCGATCGATCTTTGGAAATCAAGGCTGGTCTGCTTATACTGTGGGTAATGTTGTGGGCGGGGTCTCATTTGCTGCTGCGGCGTGTAATACTGATGTCCCTTTGTGTTGCTGGAAGGTAGATCCCCCAAGTCCTTGCCCACCCCCAGACATAGCTCGAGCTGTACTGCCCTGAGAAGTAAAGAAGGATTGTCGATATGGTTGTTGCTGCTGACAACTCCTCCTCATATGCCCTGGCTACCCACACATGTGGCAAGTGTATGGGCTAAACTCCTTGTCATATGCCTTGGCTACCCACACATGTGGCAAGTGTATGGGCTAAACCTGCCGCTGCCTGATGATTCACTACTGACACTTGGAGTCCAACTCCCACTAGATCCAGGATTTCGAAACTTGGCTTGATTTTTCCTTGTGGCTTTCCTGTCTTCTTTCTTGGCTTGTTTCTCCTGGTAGCTGCCGAAGCCTTCATAAACACGCTACATCCTCTGAGCAGCCTCAAAAACCTCCAAGAGAGTGTCATACTGTAAATGGGCTACACCTTGCTATAACTTCTGCCTCAGACCCTGTTGGAATTTGATAACCTAGCCTCTCGCTATAGGTACCTCCGAGTAGGGTAAAAGTTCCAAGAACCATCCGTAGGACTACATGACATTCATCGATCCCAGTGTCAGCTCGTTGAACGCTCTTGTCATCGAGTCCTGGTGACCCCTACTGCTATACTGGCCCTGCAAATCTCTGTGAAGTCCTTCCACTCCAATAACTGCACATCAAGGTTCTGTTTCACCGCATTCCACCAACTACAATCTAACTTCCTCATATAATGCGCTGCAATCCCCACTTGGTATTCCTCAAGAACTTGCATTGACTCAAAGTTTAGCTCCATCTCTTGAAGCCAGTTCTCAGCCTCAACTGGATTCCCACTGCCCTCAAACATGGTAGGATTCATGCGGTTTAATTCTCAGAAATAGGTCATCTGAGTCATGCTGGGGTCCCGAGTTGCATTACTACTTGATAAGTTCCTCAATGCTTCCATCATCGCCACTATCGGGTCCACACCCTCATCTTGGGTTTGAGGTCGAGTGTTTCTTTTCAGTGGCATTTTCAAAATTCTGAGAAAGAAATACACTTAATTAGTAACATCATATGCACAGTAAACTTTGTCCAAATTTTTCACTATAAATTTTTCTCAATCAATCACTATTTGGAAATTGTGGAACCTTGAGCTTTGATACCAAAAATATATGTCACGACCCAGAGGCGGGCCAGACAAAAACGCCGTGCCAAATGACTGGGTCTTCGTAGAAGAACCGGTCACCCAGCCCAAGGCTTGTTAAATTATTGCAGAAGACTTGTCTAAATACCCAGCCACGACCCACTTGTGATGAGCCACGATCCATATAGTGATTGCAAGAATAATTAATAATGGGGAAATATTAAACTTAAGAGTCCAAGTAAATACCGTGCATTAAATCCAAAAAATCCAACAACCAAGTTAAGTGTTTTTATACTCATCCAAATTAAAGGTAATAGCGTCCATTGTTACACTTACCGGTAAATAGGAGTTTAACTAGTTATCGAAGAAGAACTAATAAAAACAAGATCTTCAGTCTGATTCGCGCTCAAGCTTAATTAATATTCTCTTTACCTGAGTGGTGAGAGTCGTGGGGTGAGTGACTAGCTCAGTAGGAAATTTATACGAAATATTATGCATGTGTAAATTTGTGTTTACCTTTTATTGAAAAGCATGAGTTTTTGGTAATTATGCACATTTTAATAAAACATTTAAATTCTTTTTGTCTCAAGGAAATCATGCCCAAGGGCCTCCGATGAGATCTAAGAAAACATGATTGGGTACATAGACGACTATAGGTTAAAATACTCTCGTCATGTTTTACACTGTAATCGTGATCCGTGAAAAAGGAGGGTCACTCAAGGACCCCTCCGAATAGACACACAGAAAGGTGGCCCTCGATACGAGCAACACCTCATGAGCGTGGAGGAAGATAAATGATGACAGGCCATAGATCTAGCTCATCACTCGGGTTGTCATGAGCAAATTTCGTCAACGACACGCCCGTAATATACACCCTGATCAGGTTTAGGGATTTGCAACCCAAAGAATCGTCATCACCTTCCTTATCTCGTATTTCACACAGCGTGCAAACAAAACATTTCCACGCAACAGGAGATGTACCGGGGATAGCCTCCTGATACTTTAATACAAAACCACCCAAAGTATCAGGAGGATCCATCACTCATGAAACAGGTTATAATCATCATATAAAAACATGAAATCTGATGCACGAAAGTAAACGTGTAAAACTTTTATACATATATACTATAAAAAGTTGACATGCTGTCGAACAGTCCCCATTAGGGTTTTCATATGTGGTGTTCCACAAAAATACGTTTTTATTTTGAAAACTATGCTATGCGATACAAGCAACTAAGTATAAAGTCCCTACCTCATGGGTGGTCCTTCCTCGTGTACGAAGGAACAACTATCTCAAGTGTCGGCTCGATGTCCTCGAACTTGTCTGAGCCTACATATTAAATATGAGAATTCATAAATAAATCTCGAGGATCAAGCAAAATAATCCTATACTGGGTTGAAGTTTTAATGTCTATCTTATGCAGCTATATAATGCAATTTAGCATACCAACAACCTATAATTGCATTCACAGGTATCGTCACATCCTCATTTCATAAAAGAAATTAACCATTGCCCAGCTCCACATTAAGAGCTCACTAACAATTCCAAATACCAACCTAGTTTGGCAACAACCAATCCCCAACTTAGGCAATAACAATTAACATAACTTGTACAGCTTCATAACCAACATATTCTACATTCAACAGCAAAACAACAACTGAATATCTCCAAACATTATTATGTAGAATAATGACAACCTAAGTCATTTCAAAACCAAGTAGTAACACAACCATAGTGAATAATATCAAAGCAGAATCCAAATTTTCATTGTTATAGCCGTGGCAAAAGAAACAGGGAACATAATCAATTATTCTCGATTTTCATTGCTTTAGTACAATATTTTAAACAATGTAATCCACATTCTGTAAAACCATAGCAACAGCAGGGAGTTTTCCATTGAACAGACCAACAAAACCCATCCAAAAATCAACAGAATCATAACAACCAATTTATTAGGGAAACAAGATATTATCCTTCCAAAACAGCAAGGAAATCAAAACAAAAATCTCTTACCGAATGTAAAACAGAACCGGATGTTCTGCATTATTCTACATTCAATTCATTACCTTGTTTCTTCAATTCATTTAATATCCTCTATTCATTTCCTAATACAAAATCAATATGTATTACACGTTAAATTAGTCCAATCCAATTCCCGACTTATTACGAACATCACCCAACAACATTTATAGCTCCAATCAATTCACCAATTCTGTTTCCTAAATTAATTCTCCATTCAAAAATTTTCAATTTCACTAATTTGACAAATTGACCAAATTCGCATATGTGGCCGCTACGTGACAATTCGAGTCAATTTTTCAACGATGTGATCAAACTTTAACATGAAAAATTTATAAGTGGAATTTACTCTCTTGAAATTTTTTGGATTTCACATTAGAAATCTGAAACCCAACAACAACGCAGAATAATCACAGAAACGCCTTGATGATTCAAGAGTATAGAAGCTTGACTCAATCCCAACTTGTTGGATGAACAGAAGCTATGATAGGAGCTTGACCCAAACCAAACTTGTTTATTAAATCAAAGCTATCAAGTTCGATCTTTTTAAGCAAGCACTTGAAGAAGATCAAGTTCTTCAATAAGAACTCAAGAAGAGAATTTCAAAGAATCTCACACAAAGCAAAAGCTTAAATTTTCATTCATCAAAGTTCTTCCTCTAATGAGGCCTTACACTTGTTTAAATAAGAAAAATTAGGTTAACCAAAAAACATTAAAAAAAAAACCTAAAAAACACAAAAAAACAAAAACTAAGGATTTGGTGACGGCATGGCGCGGAGGTCGCGATGAGGGTGGGTTGAGTTGGAATGGTGCTCGCTGGGCTTTGTTTGGAGCATGTTGGCCTAGACGCCATGTGCGCTTGGTTGGGCTAGGCAAAGACAGGGCCCACTAAAGAGGCGCGGGCACCGGAATCCCAGTGAGGCTCCCTGATGGGGCGCGGTGAGAAGGGGCAGTTGGCGCACTGGCTACACAATGTGTGTGCTGGTTATCTAGGCCTGCGTACGGAGCGCTGCTACGTGGACTGGCTGAGTCCTTCTTCTAATTTAGCATTACTTGCTTGCTTCCCATGTTTCCTTGCTCCTCCATTGCTTCTTCCATAATACTTAGTATCATCATGGGTTTTTGCTTAACATTTGATGGTTCTTTATCTTAGATTTCCTTGATAAAAATATGTAGATTTTTGTACATCTTCTTTGTCCTTGATCTTGTCTTTGGTCCTCCAATGTTTTCCAATGGATCTTAGCCCTTGGTCATGACTTGGCTCTCAATGGGTCTTTAGATTACATCATTCCCTCCATCTTTGAAAAGATTCGTCCTCGAATCTCCTGCAACATAAAAGAATAAGTCAATAATATAATCGATGACTACATATTGGCGACTACATTGTCCTTACCTATCTTATAATGGATGATGTATGGGAAAGTCTCAATATATTCAAAAATGTCATCCACTTGCTTTGTATCTCCTTGGTTTCTTCTGAGTTTGCTTGTTGCGCGGGTTGGTTAGGAATCGTTGTGTCTGGCATGAAGTCGATTTGATGTTCTATTCCCTTAAGAGGGGGCACTCATAGAGGTAACCCCTCTGGAAACACGTCGTCATATTCCTACAAAAGATAGTTAGCATTTTTTGGAAGAAAATTTGTTAGTTCACTAGAAGTCAAATAAGCATCTTTGTATACTAACAAAATCATCTCTTTTCTTTTCTCGCTTTTCCTCACAATTCCACTCTTTTTTTCCTCTCCTCCCTTGGTTTTTCTCTTTTTCCTCAATTTCTTTTCTTCCTCTTTTCCTTTTTTGCTTACTTCATTCTTGGTCTTTCTCTCTTCGACTCTTTTGTCTCCTTTTTTATAGTCGTATTTTTCCTTTTCTTCTATCTCACTCAGTTTTTTAACTACTCCATTATCAGAAATTTCCCTTCCTTTTTCTTTCAACTCTTTGTCCTTTTGAAATTCTTTTACTATTCTTTCTTGGTCCATACTTGCTTCCAATGGTTGTAAAGGTTTTAGAACTACAGTTCTCCTATTTTGAACTAGCAAATACTCATTCTTTAATTTGTTGTGTTTGACCACTCTATCGTATTGCCATGGTCTTCCCAACAGTATGTGAGTGGCTTGATTGGTACTACATCACATAAAATTCGATCATTGTATTTTTCAATTTATGGAGCAATACTTGTTTTGTCACCTTGATTTCACCACAATCACTTCACCATTGCAACTTGTAGGATTTTGGGTGTCTTTTGGTCTCCAAGTTTAACTTTTGAACCAACAACGTACTTGTCACATTCGTTCAACTCCCTCTATCGATGATCAAACTACAAACCTTGTTGTTGACATGGTATCTAGTATGGAGTATATTCTCTCTTTGGACCTTGTTGTTGTCCTCCTTAACTTGCACATTTAATGCTCCTTATGACTAGTAATTTTCCTTTAACTGGTAATTCTACTTTTTGTTTCCTCTTCAAGAAAGTCTCGGGATCAATTTTCCCTTGGAAGGAAGGCATATTCACCTTGATGTGGCTTAGGTCACTTTCCTTTCAGTCTTTCTTATAATACCTTTCCCTTTGGCAAGGTCTCTATCCTTGTTCTCAAACTTGTTTTTGTTGTCAACTCTCCTTCCACGAGAGTACTTAGGTGATGGTATTTCCAAACGTTCCATTTTCTTAGTAAGATCCATATGTTGGTCTCGTATGGCCCTCATGAACATTTTTAAATCCATTTCTCTCTCCTCTCCACTCATGATTTTGAAACAAATTATTACAACTAAGTAAACATAAAGAGAAAGAATAAATACAACAATATAATCGAATGCTTGTAACACCCCGACTTTTTTTCTAGTTGGATAATTATTTAATTATCGGGGTATTATGAATGACGTATTCGTAAGAATTCCATTTATTAAGATTAAATGGAATATACTGTAATTAAAATAAACATATTAATTTGGTGAATTAATTTATAATATTTGGAATTACTTATAATCATTTTAAATTAAAGATTTATTGAATAAAAATAAGAGAGGGGTTAAACTATTAGGGATTTAAAATAATGAAAAGGGAAAATGACAATTCAACCATCGTGGTTTACG